>LNAC01000239.1:2485263-2652575 GCA_002007465.1 Ailurus styani | reverse complement strand
GCGGGGAGCCTGCTTCCCCCTCTCTCTCTGCCTGCCTCTCTGCCTACTTGTAATCTCTCTCTCTATCAAGTAAATAAATAAAATCTTAAAAAAACCCCAAAAAACATATATTAAAGTTTTTATTCTTCTCAGAACAAAATAGGCAGTCCATGAGTGTGTACTTATACTAAGGACAGATAGGACATTTTTGTTATTAATTTTGTTATTTTTTTAATATACTAATAACTATTACACTCATTTAAAAAATAGTAATACACATACCAAATCAGAAAGTATGCAAGAGTTCTTAGGGAAAAGTAAGTTTCCTGTCCCATCACATTGTTCCTGAAGGCAGTCACTGTTTCCAAGTTCTTGTTTTTCCTAACCAGTGAAATTTTGTGCAGTAGTATGGTTTAGCTATTTTAAAATCACATAAATATAACAGATAGTTTACCTTCTAGGTTTTTTTTTTTTAAATTTTGCAGGCTTAGTATTTGTGTTCATAATTTAAGTGTAGCTCCCTGCAAGCCTTTTGTTTTTATTTTATAACAGCTTTATCGAGAGATAATTCATACACCAGACAATTCACTCATTTAAGGTGTATAACTCAATTTTTTTGGTGTAACTATGACCACAATCAATTTTAGAACATTTTCTTCACGCTCAAGAGAAGCTGTTAATTTTCTGACCTTTAAGTTTTTAAGTATTCTTTTGTATATTATGTGGGAAAAAATGTTTGTGAAATACTTGCTTATCAACTAAATGGCAATTAAGCCATTTAGTGGTACTTTTAATATTCTCTGATTGAATAGAATCGTAGGTTTGTGTAAAAGTCAATTTAGATAACATTTTATTTAGTTGAATGCATGCTTTTGAAATGATTTGATTACGTGTCTTCTTTTCATCATTCCTTCATTTATCACATATTTATTGAGTACTTTTTGTGTTCTAGGGCTAGGCCAGATGGAATCCATGATGAATAATGGACAAGGTCCCTTTTTCTTAAGTTTTATTCTAGTGAGAGAAGAGGAATAGTTAATAGGGTTTTGTGGGCTGCTGTGCTTCAGTAGGGTTCTACATCAGCTCACAGGATGGATTTCTAAACTGCACTGTTGGAAAATCTGAGATGAGATCTTAAGGATAAGTAGGATTTGGCTAAATGAAAAGGATGCAAGTAGAGGGAACAGGGTTTGCAGAGCCCAAAGGCCAGAAAGCTGTAAGGCAAATTGAGTGATTTGAAAAGTTTGGTCTGCGGAAATGTTGAGTGCTAGGGTGAGGTGTTGGTATCACTCCTTCTTTATGTTAAATAGTGTGTTGTCTTAAAAAGGCAAAATCATGGGGCGCCTGGGTGGCTCAATCCTTAAGCGGCTACCTTTGGCTCAGGTCATGATCCTAGTGTCCTGGGATCAAACTCCACGTCTGGCTCCTTACTCAGCCTGCTTCTCCCTCTCCCACTCCCCGTGCTGGTGTTCCCTCTCTCACTGTCTGTCAGATAAATAAGTAAAATAATTAAAAAAAAAAAAAAGGCAAAATCATTACATTGTTAATTTGCTTAAACTCTATGGATTGCTGTCACTTTGTAGCTGTATAACTTTGGGTGAATTAATTTACTGTTTAAAACTCAGTTAATTTTCTCATCCATAAAATGGGAAAAATATTCCTACTTCATGTGATTGTTGTGAAGAATAAGTGAAATAATACTCATAAAGCTTTTAATAAAGTGCTTGGAATATATTAAATACTCAATAAAAATCAACACCCTGATGGTGATGGTAGGATGTTGTGATGGTGGTAATGATGCCTGATTTGTGGAATTCCTTTAGGATATTGTGGAACCCCAGGGAGTTCTCAGAAGACTGGAAAATGATACCTGTCTTTTAAACACTTTTTCTGGGAGGAATGAAATGAATACTAAAAACTTTAGGCTGGCACTGTCCAATAGAACTTTCTGTGATGATAGAAATGTTTTATATCCCATTTAATACAGAAGCTACTGGTCCCATGTGCTTACTGAACACTTCCAAATGTGGCTGGTATAATTGTTGAGAAATAATTAAAATTGTTAATTTTGTTAAAATTAATTTAAATAGCCACCGTAACTGGTGATTAGTGTATTGGGCAGCATGGCAATATGTTTATAGGTTGATGACTCTGATACTAAATTCTGGCAGTATTTTAGCATACATTATTTAAAAGATAGTTTTAGAGGGTGCCTGGGGGGCTCAGTTGGTTAAGCATCAACTCATGATTTCAGCTCAGGTTATGATCTTGGGGTCGTGGGGTGGAGCCCTACGTTGGGCTCTGAGCTCAGCTCAGAGTCTGCTTGAGATCCCCCCACCACTCTGTGTTCTCTCTCAAATAAATACATAAAATATTAAAAGTAAAAGGTAGTTTTAGAAGCTTTGTTAAGGGAATCTGTGATCACTGGAATATAGCTTGGATTCACGAGGTCACTTCGGATAATAATTTCCATTTCCTAGAGTTGACATGGTTCCTAAGCTGATAAGGAAATGTAGTAGTTGTAATGTATCTAGACTTCACCTAGATCTGAGATGTTTTATGAGAACAAGGACTGTCATGTGTTCTCTACTGAGCAAATAGTAGATACTTGCTAAATATTTGATGAATGAATGGATAAGATAATTAAGTGAATTCCCAACTGGCTGTGAATGGATATACCCAGAGAATAGAGTTGCTTACTGAGGATGATGGGTTTGAGGAACTGGTATTAGATGACTCATCCATGTGTGTATTGAGATACCCCAGGAGGGGTGGTATAAAAGACAGTGGCAGTGTGAACTAGTTGTCAGCATCTCCTCAATGAGTGTGGAGGATGTCCAGGTGGTCATTAGCTGTTAGTGAAAAGGCAGAGTTAGAAGACTGTTGCTGAAAAGCATGAGAATCAGAGTAACAAAGATATTACATGGGGGTTCAGGATTTTACATGGTCTGGAGATGGCATGGGAAGAAAGAAGGGTTATCAGTCTCATTTCCCAACATTGGAATTGGAGTGTGAGAGACTTAATAGCCTCCATTTGAAAGGGCTGCTTGGGAAGAGGGTCCTGGGAGAATCAGTTTTCAGTTAAGGCAGAGAGGCAGTGAAAACTTTCAGAAGAGTTTCTTCATAACGGAACACAGTTCCATGAGAGTATTTTTCCACCCTACTGGCTTATTATCAGTTAAATTAACTTATTTATTTATTTATTTTAAGTAGGCTCTACTACTGATTGAGCTAGCCAGGTACTCCTCATCACTTAAACTTTCTTTATTTTTAAAACGTATGTATCTATGTATGTTTGTGATCTCAGCACCCAACATGGGGCTTGAATTCATGACCGAGAGATTAAGAGTGTCATGTTCTTCAGGCTGAGCCAGCCAGGCATCCCATCATTTAAGCTTTAAAATGTCTGTCTCATCTTAACAAAAACTCTTCTCTCAACTTCATACTTTCTCTAAGTTGCTGTCTGCTTTACAGCCACACTTTTTCAAAGACTTGTCTACGTTTGTTGTATATCTCCATTTCTTTGCCTGTGATTCTCTTCTCAGCCTATTGTTTCTGTCTTCACAATTTCATTAAAACTTTTTTGCTGGGTTACTAATGTGTTTAAAGCCAATAGCTATTTTTCTGTCCTCTTATTTAACTTTTTAACTGTACTAGTTATCTATTGCTACGCAACAAATTACCCCCCAACTTAACTTAAAACAACAAACACTTGTTGTTTCACAGTTTCTGTGGGTCAGGCATCTGGGTGTGGTATGTCTGATTCAGGGTCACTCATAAAGCTGCAATCAAGTGTTGACTAGGACTGCAGTCATCCCAAAGCTCCACTGGAGGAGGGTCTGTTTCCAAGCTCAAGCATGTGGCTGTTGGCAGGCCTGAGGTACTTGTTGGTTGTTTGCTGAAGACATCAGTCTCCTTGCCATTTGGGTGCAACGTGGCACCTTAATTCTGGATTGAGAACTCTGGCGGGGAAGGAACGGAGATATTAGCCAGTTTTTTGTAACCTATTCTTGGTAGTGCCAGTCTCTCACTTGCTCTGTTCTTTAGAATGGCATCTCTAAGGTCCAACACATGCAAGGAGGAGTTCCACAAAAGTGTGAATACTAAGAGGCAGAGATCATTCAGAGCCATTGTCAAGATTGCCTACCACAGCAGCATTTGATCCAGCTGATTTCTCCTTCCGTTGTTAACACTCATTTATTTCACTCTCTTTAGATCATGCTTCTGTATTTCTTCCTGGTTTTTGGGCTTTCCTTGTCACCTTTGTTGAATCCTTCTCTAGCCATTCATTAAATGTGTGAATTTCTATGAGTGATCTCATCTCCTATTTCATTTTTCAACTACATGCTGAGTATTCATTTTTCTGACTTCAGCTTTTACCGTTTTGCTGAGTGTAAGGACCATTGTTACTCAGTATTTCCATTTGGATGCCCCTTAAACTCAGCACATCCAAAACTAAATGTATTATTCCTGCTCTTCTGTGGTGTTCCTTAATTAATTAAAAGACACTTCAGTTGCTTCACCAGAGATGTGTGTAGTATTCTTGATTTCTCTCATTCTTCCACCTTCCATTTTATTGTTCTTACTGATTTTATCAAAGTCATTGCTGTTCAGTGATGGTGTATATATTTTTATGAGGTAGTGCATTCCCTGTCAGTTTCCAAGCATTGAATGAATGTTTGCTAGGTGATTTTTAAATTTCCTTCCCATTTTGAGTTACTGTGTTGGTAACTAGTAAAGATTTTTGATTAGGAGACACATGATTGAGCTGTGCTTTGTAGATGTAGCAACTCTTGAATTCATTAAAAAAACACTATTTTTAGGGCAGTTTTAGGTGCATAGCAAAATTGAGTGGAAGGTACAGAGATTTCCCATAGATCCCTACTCCCACCCCACACATGCGGAGCTTTCTCCATTATCATCTCCCACCAGAGTGGTACATTAATTACAGTTGAGCCTATATCAGCACATCATTATCACCCAAAGTCCATATGAACTCTCATTTTTAGTGGTTGACAAGAATGAAACTACACTTTGCATTCCTTTTAGTTTTCTTTATTATGGTGGGCTGTGTGATGAATAAACAGTGGTTTTCATCAGACAGTCCTTTATGTGTATTATTTACATTTTCCCTTATTGTTCTACTTTTTTGTTTGAAAGACCTTTGTATGGAAATTAGGTAACTGGAAAAAAATTATCTGAACTTCAGTTAAACATCTCTGAAACTGTGGAAGTATTTCAAGAAATAAGTTTGGACCTTAAACATAACTTTATTATAGTAGTATAGTTTATTAAGTGAAGGAATTAATTTCTCCTTGAAGTCCTTCTTAAATGTAACACACATATAGGAAAGCATATAAAACAAATGTATAGCTTATGAAATAAACACTTGTATAACCATCATCTAGTTCAAACACCAGCACCTTGCCAGCATTCCAGAAACTTTCTTTGCCTTTTCCCAGTCACATAAAGGTAACTGTTGTCTTGACTTTTATGGGAATCATTTTTTGCTTTTCTTTATATAAACCTGTATTTAGTTTTGTCTGTTTTTCAATTTTATATTCACGGGATCATGTATATATTTTATGCTTGGTTACTTTGACTCAGTATTTTGTGAGATTTAGATTTGTTGTGTATAGCTGTAGTTTGTTCATTTTCATTGCTAAATAGTCTTCCATTGTATAAATACACCACAATTTATCCATATATCAATGATGGATATTTAGGTTGTTTCCAATTCAGTTTTGGGTCATTATGAGTTTTGCCCCCATGGCCATTTTTTTTTTTTTTTTTTTTTTTAAGATTTTATTTATTTATTTGACAGGGAGAGACACCACAGGGAGAGAGGGAACACCAGCAGGGGGAGTGGAAGAAGCAGGGTTTCCCAAAGAGCAGGGAGCCCGATGCAGGGCTTGCTCGATCCTAGGAACCTGGGCTCATGACCTGAGCCACCCAGGTGCCCCCACCATGGCCATTCTTGTACAGGTCTTATGGTGCATATATTTCTGATGATTGTAAGAGCCTGGAGTGAAAGTTCTGGGTCATAGAGTATGTGTAAGTGGAATTTTAGTAGATAATTGCCAAATAATATTCCTGTGTAGTTCTACAATCTTATATGCCCCAAAGCAATATTTGAGAGTTCCTTTTGTTCTGTATCTTTGCCAGTATTTGGTATTGTCAGTGTTACTGATCTCAGCTATTCTGGTAGATTTATGGTGATATCAAATGGTTTAATTTGGATTTTACTGATAACTAGTGAAGTTGAATAACTTTATGTCTTTTGGTCATTTGAAGTCATTTATGAAGTGCTTATTAAAATATTTTACTCAATTTTCTGTTTGTCTTTTCTGTTCTGATTAATTTATAGGAGTTATATATTTTGGGTATGAGCCCTTTATTGGTTATTTGTGTTGCAAATATTCCACTCTGTTGCTTGGTATTTTGCTCTCAGTGGTGTCTTTTGAAGAACAAGATTTTTAAAAAAATATTTATTTATTTGAAAGAGTGAGTGAGACAGAGCACAAGCTGGGGAAGGGGCAGAGAGAGAGGGAGAAGGAGACTCCTGACATGGGGCTCAGTCCCAGGACCTGACATGGGGAGAGCCTGACATGGGGCTCAGTCCCAGGATCCTGGGATCATGACCTGAGCCTAAGGCAGACACTTAACTGACTGAGCCACCAAGGTGTCCCTTGAAGAACAAGATTCTTAATTTTAGTGTAGTCCAATTAACATTTTCCTTTATGGTTGGTGCTTTTTATGTCTACATTCGGGATCATTCCCTACCCTAAGGTCATGAAGTTATTCTCTTTTACTATTTTCTAGAAGTGTCATTGTTATAACTTTCTTATATAGCACTATGGTCTGCCTATAATTGATATTTTTGGTGTATACTGTGAGGTAGGAGTTGTGGTTTATTTTTTTCCTATATGGTTAGCTCATTTTCTCAGTACCATTTTTTGACAATTCTTTCCTTTTCAAAATTGCTTTGTAGGGGCGCCTGGGTTGCTTAGTCAGTTAAGCATTCGACTGTTGGACTGTTGGTTTCGGCTTAGGTCATGATCTCAGGGTCTTGGGATTGAGCTCTGTGCTCAGCATGGAGTCTGTTTGGGATTCTTTCCCCCTCCCCTCCTGCATCTCCCCACCCCCTACTTGTGTGCTCTTGTTCTCTCTCTTGCTCTCTCTCTCAAATATATCAATAAAATTAAAACTGAACTAAAACAAAGAACTGCTCTGTAATAAATTAAGGCTCTCTATTATGTTCCACTGGTTTTTCTATCTTGGTCCAGTGCCAGACTGTTTTAATTACTGTAGTTTCATAGTCAGTCTTAATACCTGGTAGAATAAGTTGCTCCCACCTTGCTTTATTTTTCAAGAATGTCTTCTTTTTTTTTTTTCCCCAAGTAAGCTCTAGGCCAAATGAGGGTCTTGAACTCATGAGCCCGAGATCAAGAGTTGCATGCTCTACTGACTGAGCCAGCCAGGCACCCCCAAGAATATCTTCTTCACTTTGAATGTCTGTTAGTGACTGTCATGGTCAGTAATCAAGACAGCGTGGTATCATCATAGGGATAGCCGTATGCAACAGCGGAACAGAATAGAGTCCAGAAATGAACCCACACATTTATGATTAATGAATTTTCAATAAAGCTACCAAGGTAATTCAGTGGAGGAAAGGATAATCTCTTTAACAGAAAGTACTACAACAATTGAATATCAACATGGCAAAAAAATGAAACTCAAACCTTACCTCATAGAAGAAAATCTTTGAGACCTTGGGTTAGGAGAGGATTTCTCAGATATAATGCCAAAAGCAGGACTCAGAAAAATATTGATAAATTGGCGCTTATCAAAATTAAAAGGTTTTGCTTTTCAAAAGAACCCATTAAGAAAATAAAAGACAAACCATGGAATGGGAGAAAATATTTGCAAATACTATATCTGATAAAGGACTTGCATCCAGAATATCTAAAGATCTCTTATAACTAAATAATAAGACAAATAATTGTCTCCAAAATGGGTGAAAGATTTGAATAGACACTTCATCAATGAAAATCTACTGATGGTAAGCACTTGAAGAAGATACTGATTATCATTAGTCATTAGGGAAATGCAAATTAAAATTACAGCGTGTTACTACTGCTACTAGATTGTGTTACTTTAGCCACTAGAATGGCTAAAATAAAAAAATTGAAGTACCAAATGGTAGCAGGGATGTAGAGAAACTGGGATTTTTGTGCATTGTTGGTGGTGATGTTAAATGCCCATCTCAAATGTCACTTTTTGGAAAATAGTTTGGTAGGTTCTTAAGTTGAACACATTTACCGTATATCTTCAACCATTCAACTCTTAAGTATCTACCCAAGGGAAATGAAAACATATATCCACAAAAACACTTGTGTACATATATTCATAACAGCCTTATTCTTCATAGTAAAAACTGGAAGCAAGCCACATGTCCATCAGCTGGTACGTTGATAAAATACAGTGTATTCATAATTCATATAATGGAGTATTACTGAGCAGTAAAAAGGAACAAACTACTAATTTAACAAATTAAACGAACCTCAAAAGTGTTTTGCTCAGTGAAAAAACTGCCAGTTTGTAATTTCAGTTACATGCAATTTCTAGAAAAGCCTGTATTGCTGAGGCTAGGTGTGAGAGTGAAGATTTGGCTACAAGTATGCATAAGGGAATTTACTAAGGTGATGAAAATGTAAAATTGGAATGTGGTGATGGTTGCACAACTGCATAAATTTACTAAAAGTCATCAAACTAGATACTTAAAATGGATGAGTGTTATGGTATGTAAGGTTTGACTTAATGAAGCTGTTTTTTTTTTAAAAAGTTTTGGTTATTCTTGGTCTATTGTATTTCCATATAAATTTTAGAGTCAGTTTGTCAAGATAAAAAGAAATGTTAGTGAAAAAGAAAGAAAGAAAGGGAAAGAAACAGTGTCCTGATTGAAATTACATTGCATTTATAGATTAATTTGGGTAGAATTACTTCCTCATAATGTGAAGTCTTTGAATCACTGAATATGGTATTTTTATTTGTTTTTCACATCTCGATAATGTTTTATAGTTTTCTGTGCAGTATTATACATCTTTTATAGATTAATCTTAGGTTTCTGATGGTATTATAAATGGGATTTTTTTCCCCAGTAGTTTTTTTTTGTTTTTTTTTTTTAATTTTAGGTCTGTGAATCATCAGGCTTACACCTTTCACAGCACTCACCATAGCACAAACCCTCCCCAATGTCCATAACCCATCCACTCTATCCCTACCCTCCCACCCCCCAGTAGCGCTCAGTTTGTTTCGTGAGATTAAGGGTCTCTTATGGTTTGTCTCCTTCCTGATCCCATCTTGTTTCATTTTTTCCCTCCCTACTCCCACGACTCCCGGCCCCGCCCCTCAAATTCCTCATATCAGAGAGATCATATGATAATTGTCTTTCTCTGATTGACTTATTTCGCTTAGCATAATACTCTCTTGTTCCATCCACGTCGTTGCAAATGGCAAGATTTCATTTCTTTTGGTGGCTGAATAGTATTCCAATGTATATATATACCACATCTTCCTTATCCATTCATCTGTTGATGGATATCTAGGCTCTTTCCATAGTTTGGCTATTGTGGACATTGCTGCTATAAACATTCGGGTGCACGTGCCCCTTTGGATCACTACATTTGTATCTTTAGGGTAAATACCCAGTAGTGCAATTGCTGGGTCGTAGGGTAGCTCTATTTTCAACTTTTTGAGGAACCTCCATACTGTTATAAATGGGATTTTATTTATTTTTTAAAAAGTTTTATTTATTTGAAAGAGAGAGAGAGAGCATGTGTGCACACACGAGCAAGAGGAGAGGCAGAGGGAGACGGAGAAGCAGACTCCCAACTGAGCAGGGAGACCAACTCGAGGCTTGATTCCAGGACCCCAGGATCATGACCTGAGCCAAAGGCAGATGCTTAACCAACTGAACCACCCAGGCACCCCATNGTGCAATTGCTGGGTCGTAGGGTAGCTCTATTTTCAACTTTTTGAGGAACCTCCATACTGTTATAAATGGGATTTTATTTATTTTTTAAAAAGTTTTATTTATTTGAAAGAGAGAGAGAGAGCATGTGTGCACACACGAGCAAGAGGAGAGGCAGAGGGAGACGGAGAAGCAGACTCCCAACTGAGCAGGGAGACCAACTCGAGGCTTGATTCCAGGACCCCAGGATCATGACCTGAGCCAAAGGCAGATGCTTAACCAACTGAACCACCCAGGCACCCCATTAAATGTGATTTTTTAAAAAAGATTTTATTTATTTGACAGAGAACACACAAGTAGGGGGAGTGGCAGGCAGAGGGAAAGGGAGAAGCAGGCCCCTTCCAGAGCAGGGAGCCCAATGTGGGGCTCAATCCCAGGACCCCGGGATCATGACCTGAGCTGAAGGCAGATGCTTAACTAACTGAGCCACCCAGGTGCCCCAAATGGAATTTTAAAATAAATTTTATTTTCTATTTGTTGTTGACAAATGGAATAAAATTGAATTTGAGTATTGGCTCTATTTTGCCAGGTTTTGACCAAATCTGATGAATTTTAATAATTTTATCTGTAGGTTTTCTTGGATTTCCCTCTTATATAATCATGTCATTTGTGAATAAGTACTGTTTTGTGTCTTTCCCTGCAATTCTTTTACTTTTTCTTACTTCGGCTAGGATCTGTGACGTATTGTTGAGAGGAGTGGCTATAGGAGAGATCCTTGTTATTTTCCCATCTCAAAGGGAAATTGTTTAACTTTTCACTGTTAAGTATGATATTGTCGAGTGTATACATGTAAGACAAGGCCTGACTGATTTGATGAGAGTGAACCTTTTAGACTTAAGCAATTTATCTTACATGGTCAGTGGAAAGGTGAATAAGCCAAAGGTGCCAGCTCCCTGTGATCCTTGTTCCACACATCAAAAAAGCCAACACTAGAACAAAAGCCTTGCCAGTGAATACAGTGGGGCACCCTATTGATGGAAGAGCCCATTCAAATTTGCCACAAAGCAGTTTTGTGGTCTATAGCTCTGTTCTGAGATGGGCAGGCTGAAAGTCACGTACGTCATCAGAATCCAGACAGTGATGAGAAACTGTTTTATGTCATCCTCCAGGGGAGATAGAAAAGTGATGGGAGATGGCCTAGTAGCAGCTCCTTATGGGCCTCCTATCCTTTCCTGTTCTGGGGTGATTATGACGCATTCTGCAAAGACTCAAGTAAACCACAAATTGCCAAATATGGAACAGTAGAGCTGTTTCTCTACTGATACTTGTTATTTGCTTTTGCACATGTCCTTTATTAGATTAAGAAATGTCCTTCTACTCCTAATATAAGGTTTTTAATCATAAATAAATGCTAAAAATCTGCCTGATGCATTTTCATATCTATTGAGACAATCAGATTTTTTTTTTAAACTGTTAATGTGGTTTATAACATGGATTTTTGAAATAGAATTTCTACTGGATAGTTTCTTAACATTTCTTTTCCTTTATTTTATTTTATATTATTTTTTTTTAAAGATTTTATTTATTTATTTGACAGAGAGGAATCACAAGTAGGCAGAGAGGTAAGCAGAGGGAGAGGGGGAAGCAGGCTCCCTGATGAGCAGAGAGCCCGATTCGTGGCTCGATCCTAGGACCCTGAGATCATGGCCCGAGGCAAAGGCAGAGGCTTTAACCCACTGAGCCACCTAGGCGCCCCAATTTTATTTTATTTTTTTAAAGATTTTATTTATTTATTTGACAGAGAGACAGCGAGAGAGGGAATACAAGCAGGGGGAGAGGGAGAAGCAGGCTTCCCGAGGAGCAGGGAGCCTGATGCGGGGTTCGATTCCAGGACCCTGGGATCATGACCTGAGCCGAAGGCAGCCGCTTAACGACCGAGCCACCCAGGCGGCCCTTCTTTTCCTTTATAAGCTTTCACTTAGAAAAAAACTATTGACAGCCTTTTTTTTTTCTCGGACTGCTTGCCTTTTTTCTCCCTTGAGTATATGTATAATTTTGTCCTTGTACATATAGAATTTACTAGTGCTGACCTTTTCAAGGAAGAGACTGATTTGAACTTAAAATTGGTTAGTAAGTTATTAGAGATCTAAGATACTCATAGAATTCTTACGAAACAAGAAGTAGCTATGTTTTACATCTTTTTGAGTATATCCCTTCACATTGTTTAGGATACATCGCTACAGATGCCACATAGTGACCTTTCTACCTTCATGGCAATATTGATTTCACTTTCATTAGTGGCAGATCACTATGAGTATTTCAAATAGTTTTTCATTCCTTTTCTGAACTGCTCTATTAAATATAGGCCAAACCTTTGCTTGATGTTTTTCTCCCCTGAATAAGTAGAAAGAATGATTGAAAGGAGAGTTATTGACCATTTCACTTAATTTGTTCTGGTGACTTTTTTAATTGGTCTGCTGGTAGTTAATGTTATAGTATTGCCAAGTTTCTGAACCCATTTTGAAATAATTTGGTTATGCTAAGGCTTGGTATTTTTAAATTTTAATAGAGCAGCAATTTTTCTGTTTCCCTGGTTGTTATTAACTATAAGTTAATGGAAAACAGGCTTTTAAATGTGAAGAACAAACTGCTAGTTGCCAGAGGGGAGGTGGGTGGAGGGATGGGTGAAATAGATAATGGGAATTAAGAAGTAAAAACTTACAGTTATAAGATAAATAACTCATGGAGATGAAAAGTACAAGGTAGGGAATATAGGCAATAATATTGTAATAATGTTTCGTGGTAGATGGTGACTATGTTTATCATGGTGAGCACTGAGTAATGTATAGAATTGTTGAATCAATATGTTGTACACCTGAAACTAATATAACACTGAAGGTTAATTATACTTCAATTAAAAAAATAGGTTAGTGGAAAAGGGATATAAATTCTTCAGGTTTATATTCACAAATGTAGGTAAGTATATAAATTTTCTACATAGCAAGTATTTATGTATATTTTTAAAAATATCAATCAAGATTTTCTTAAAAATTCAAAAGTGGGTTGATTCTTAAATTCATGTTAAAATTCTTTTGAATACTATTAGAAAAATATCTACCAAATTTTCATTTTTATAGTTGTTCAAGAGTAGTATATATGTATTTCCTTTTTTTTCTCATTCATAAAAGATATATGGGAAATCTAGAATACTTTGTTAGTGTACTATTGTGTTCTGTCTTAGCAATATAATGTTTGAAACTTTGTCTCTGCCCTCAGGATGCTAGTAGACTGGGAGGGCAGACAAGTGAACAGGCAGTGTTAGTGGAGTGTGATAAGCTTTAATGATATGGACAAGAACTGGAGTGGAAAGGAGTGGTGAAAGATGAGGTTGGAGATTGGGTTTGGATCATGAAGGGCTTTGTAAATCATGTTAGAGCCTGGAATTTTACCTTGGGGCAATGGCAAGACTTTGGAGATGAATAAAGAAAATGTTTATATTTACATTTTATAAAGAGTAGATAGGAGGAAGCTAAATGAGGAGACTGACTAGGAGGTTGTGGCCTTAATCCATCAAAGCCTGAAAACTGAAGTGGTAGATGTGGAAATAGGGATGCAGACAGAATTGAAAGCTTTAGAGAACACAAGACTGTGTAATTCAGAATATGTGTGTGTGTGTGTGTGTGTGTGTGTGTGTGTGTGTGTGTGTGTGTGTACACGTACATGTGCTTTTTTGGGGGAAAGGACAATTGATGGGGTGGGAGGAGACTAAGGTGACTTACAGACTTTGAGATGGAGCAGGTAGAACAGTGCTGTCCAATTAGTAGCCACTAGTCTTATATGGCTACTTAAATTTAAAGTAATTTAAATGAAATAAGACTTAAAATTCACTTCTTCAGTTGTACTAGCCATATTTCGTGTGCTTAATAGCCAAATGGGACAAAGTGGCCTCTGTATTGGAAAGTGCAGATATAGAACATTTTCATTGTCACAGAAAGTTCCGTCGTACAGCACTGGTCTGCTTTTTTTGTATCTACTACCTTTTCCCCAGAGGAAAGTCAAAATAATAGGTGGTATTTGCCTAAATTTCCTAAGAATCCTGGCTCTACAATATTTTAAGGGATTCTGTGAGTCTCACATAGTCGCCACCAGCATCAGTCATCATCAGATCTAGAACACTGCTGTAATCAGAGATGGTTGTGTTGCAGCACTAGCTAGAGGGATTGTCATGCCATTTACTGAACTATTGATTGCTCTGGTGAGGGCAACAGGAACCTCTAGAAGGTACTGGCCAATAGAAATATGATGTGAGCCGCATATTAAAATTGTAGTATTCACATTGTAAAGAGAAACGATTAGATCTTATAATCTTGATAACATTTTATTTAACTTAATATATTCAAAATATTTTCTTTTTTTTTTTTTTTAAAGATTTTATTTATTCATTTGACACAGAGAGAGAGATCACAAGTAGGCAGAGAGGCAGCCAGAGAGAGAGAGAGAGGAGGAAGCAGGCTCCCTGCTGAGCAGAGAGCCCGATGTGGGCCCCGATCCCAGGACCCTGGGATCATGACCTGAGCCGAAGGAGCGGCTTTAACCCACTGAGCCACCCAGGCGCCCTCAAAATATTTTCAACATGTTAAAACATATTTAAAAAACTATTAATGAGCAATATTACATTATTTTTTCATACTGAGTTTTTGAAGTCAATTCTATACCTTTTTAATAGCATATCTGGTTTTGGTTTTAAAATAAATTTATTTATTTATTTTTTTAGTAATCTCTACACCCAGTCGTGGGGCCTGAACTCATAACCCCAATCAAGAGCTGCATGCTATTCCACTCAGTTGCCCCTTTTACAGCATATCTTAATTCACATGCTAAGTTTTTAACCAGAAATACTTAATTTACATTTAGATTTCATAAAATTTGCAGTTGAAAAAGTGGCCTCACATACCCAGCTTTTTCCAAACATGCTTGAAAATTTTGTAGTAACTGAATTGCCAGTTTTTAAATTTAACTTTTATTTTATTTTTGCTTATTTTTTCAAAAATTTTATTAGAGAGCAAGCACAAGTGGTGGTGGGGGGACGGGAAGGAGAAGGAAGGAGGGAAGAAGCAGACCCCCTCTGAGCAGGGACCCTGCTCAGGACTCAACCTGAGGAGGATGGGGTGAGGGCTTTCAGGACCCTGTTATCACGACCTGAGCCAAAGGCAGGCACTTAACTGACTGAGCCACCTAGGTACCTCTAAATTTAACTTTTAACTACAGTGACATAAAATTAAAAATTCAGTTCCTCAGTTTCATTAGCCACATTTTAAGTGCTCAACAACTGACTACATGTGGCTAGTGACTCCTGACCCCTGTGGGGCTCCTGATCCCACAACCCCAAGGTCACCACCTGAGCTGAAACCAAGTCAGATGCCCAACCAACTACGCCACCCAGGCGCCCCTTAATAACTTTTTTTTTTTTAATTATACGTTGATATACGGTGAATCCCAATTTCAGAAACCTTAAAGTGACTACCATTTTGGGCAGTGCAGTTCTGGAATAACGAAGTGCATTCACTTGATAGTTGGAAATTCAGGTCTGGAGCTCAGGAAAGAAGTGTAGAAACAGACAGCTGGATGCCAGGGACTGTGAGGAATGGGGAGAGAAATAAATTTGTGATTTAGGACAAATCAATATTAACTTTTTTTGGTGCTTCATTAAAAAACTGTAAATCCATCTGGTATAAATTAAAATAGTAGATGAGTGTGCAGCATATTGTAGTGGTTAAGAGCCTGACTTTAGACTCTTTTGTGATCATGGGCAATTTACTGAGCCTTTCTAAGCCTTAGTTTCCTCATCTAGAAATGGGACAATAAAGTCTTTCTCCTTTAAAGGTTTGCTGGAAGGATTATAGGAAGAATCCATGGCGAGTATATACAATGTATGATACCATGTCTCATTTCTAAGTTTCCATTTCTTGTGGATTGGACCATCAATTTAATAATTTTTCTTTATTTTTTTATTTTTATTTTATTTTATTTATTTGTCAGAGAGAGAGAGAGAGAGAGAGCACAAGCAGGCAGAGTGGCAGGCAGAGGCAGAGGGAGAAGCAGGCTCCCTGCTGAGCAAGGAGCCAGATGCGGGACTCGATCCCAGGAGCCTGGGATTGTGACCTGAGCCGAAGGCAGCTGCTTAACCAACACCCAGAGCCACCCAGGTGTCCCTCTTTCTTTATTTTTTGAAGATTTATCCATTTGAGAGAGAGATCTCCAGAGCGCGGGCAGGGGGAGGGGCAGAGGGAGATGGAGAGAGCAACTCAGGCAGATGCTGCACCGAGCACAGAGCCTGATGGGGCTCCTGATCCCACAACCCCAAGGTCACCACCTGAGCTGAAACCAAGTCAGATGCCCAACCAACTACGCCACCCAGGCGCCCCTTAATAATTTTTTTTTTAATTATACGTTGATATACGGTGAATCCCAATTTCAGAAACCTTAAATTATGAAAGAATGTTTATCTTAAAATAGAGGAAATTGGGGCGCCTGGGTGGCTCAGTAGGTTAAGCATCTGCCTTTGGCTCAGGTCATGATCCCAGGGTCTGGGATTGAGCCCCGCATCCGGCTTTCTGCTCAGTGGGTCTCCCTTTACCTGTTGGCTTGCCCTGCTTGTGTGCACGTGTGCATTCTCTCTCTCTCTCTCAAATAAATAAGTAAAATCTTAAAAAAAAACTAGAGGAGATATACTTATTGTTCCTACTGATGAGTGCTAATTATGATCCACATACTATGTCAGATGTTTTACATGATGTGAAAGGTTTACATGATGGGAAAAAAGTGCAGTGTAGCCTATTTATCTTGTAAAGTTTCACATAACCAGATTTTGTAATAGAAAATACATTTAAATTCTGGAACTATTATGGTCTAAGTCTTTTTTTAATTAGTCCAGGAACCATTGAATTTTGCTTGAATTTCTTTGGTCTCAAATTTATGATTTTTTTTTTTTTTAAAGATTTTATTTATTTATTTATTTGACAGAGAGAGATTACAAGTAGGCAGAGAGGCAGGCAGAGAGACAGGGAGAGGAGGAAGCAGGCTCCCTGCTGAGCAGGGAGCTCGATGCGGGCCTCCATCCCAGGACGCTGAGATCATGACCTGAGACGAAAGCAGAGGCTTTAACCCACTGAGCCACCCAGGCGCCCTCAAATTTATGATTTTTTAGTACTCTAGGGTGAATCTATAGAATTTGTCTGTAATTTTACATTTGTGTATGTATGTGTAAAGAATTATGATTAAAAAAATACCCTTGGTGGAGTTTATTCAGAGAACTGTGGTAACAGGAGAAAAACAGACTCTCAAAGAGAAAAGAATTACAATTTTTACTGGCTCTGCTATTCTTTTTTTTTAAGTCTTGAAGTCCCATTTTGCCCATTTATATATGGCAGTGTGCCATTTTTCAAGTGTACTGGAAAAGACAAACATTTTTATAATGCTTACCCCATTATGTTGAATACTTCATTTGTGCTGAGAAATCTTGGCTGTCTTCTTGACAGTAGTTTCTGTATACTCACTCAGGTCTAGAATAATATTAGACATCTTACATCTGTATTACTGCAAATAATGAAAAATAGTTATGCCTTTTGGGCCAGCAGATAGGTTTGATACTATATTCGTGTGTTCGGAAGGATTTTAAGACGAGTTTCAAAAGGAAGAAGTGCTCAACTTAAATTATAGTGGTTTTCCCTCTTGTTTCTGTTTAAAACTTTTAAGCATCTTTTTTTAACAAATATTATATACCCATTTGGAAAATTTTGACAACTACTAAGAACAGAGTAAACAGATTTCCTCCCATTCTTTTGCTTATATGGATATTTGCAAATTCTAGAGTATACTGTATGTTAAATGTATATCCATTTTCATGTACTTATTGTAAATATTTTTTATGTCAGACATTAGTTGTAAATGTATTTTTGTAGGTGGCATATTAAATCATAAAGATTTTACTTAAACATTTCCCAAATGAATGAGTAATAATAAAAGCTGGTATATCATAATTCATAATGTAATGGATTTTATGTACATTTTAGATCATTTAAGTAGCTAGGCTTCTTGCATATAGAATTATTGTATCAAAAGATATGAATGGGGCGCCTGGGTGGCTCAGTGGGTTAAAGCCTCTGCCTTTGGCTCAGGTCATGATCTCAGGGTCCTGGGATCGAGGCCCACATCGGGCTCCCTGCTCAGCAGGGAGCCTGCTTCCCTCCTCTCTCTCTGCCTGCCTCTCTACTTACTTGTAATCTCTCTCTCTGTGTCAAATAATTAAATAAAATCTTTAAAAAAAAAAGATATGAATGTTTTTAAGACCCTAAGCATAACCATTTTCAAACTTGCTGCTTCCCAGATGCTCTTAATATTTTAAGGAAGGAAACAAATATTTTGAATACAAATGCCGTTATTATTTAAGGGAAGAAAATCAAACATTGGGTACCTACAATTTTTCACTTAAAGTTTTAAAGTTTATGAAATGTTTCAGATGTGCAAAACATTAGAATTGTATAATTAATACCTGTGTACCCACTACCCAGTTTAAGAAATAAAATACTGTAGAGTTAAAAGCTCCTTGTGTAACTTTCCCTGATTTTAAATGTCTTGACAAACAATGATGTGGATATTTAATCTTCTCCAGTTATACAGGCCTAAGACCAAGATTTTTTGAGCCAAAATTCAGAAATTCTCAGATTTTAGAAAGGTGATATGATGCATATACTTAGATGTATCTAACTTTCCAAGCAGGATTGAGGGGCATCTTCCAGTTCCTTCATCAAATACAGAAGTATTTCTGCATCACTTCAGGTACAGCTTTGCCACCTAATTGGTTACAAAAGTTTTTGGTTTTCAGAGATTTTTGGAATTCACATTTGTGGATAATGGCTTGTGAACATGTGCATCTATCTAGTCACTGTGTTTGTTCAGTTTTCAATCTGGTAGGATTTGTTCATCTTTCTGTTGAACTGATTATAGTGTAGTATGAGATGTGTAAAATGAAAGGTAGGTAATATAGCTGGAATTCAAACAATTTAATGTCTTAGGTTCCAGTTGGACTCTCTTGAACTAAGTGGCACAGGTTGTTTTAGAAGTAGAGAGCAACGATGATTAAACCTTGTATTTGCTTCTGAGTAACTGCTTGACAAGTTGTTTGTCATGGTGAGAACTTTGATAGATCTTACAATTAACTTGATTAACTGATAAGAATTACTAAAAACCACAATTACCTTGACTATAACCTTCTCATTCACCTTCTCATTCTCCCATAAAGAAGAATTGAATGGCAGCCATGACAAGTATTAAGTGTTATTGCTGCTCCTGGCAGAGGGGCGTTTTCTGGTGGAATGTCACTAAAACATTGCTACTGTAGACACATAGTTCTGTGATTTTACGAGAATCCTATTATGGTCATACAAACCAATGCATGGTGTTAGCAAACCTGATAAGCTGTATACTGAGGGTGGAAGCGAAGACATATGTACTTTAACTGGTAGTGTGTGTGTGTGTGTGTGTGTGTGTGTGTGTTTAACCTACTACTCACAGAGACTTTATCAGCCAGGAGCCTAGCCCATTAATTACCATATAATAGCTGAGTGGTTGCTGAATGGTTGAGGTCCTTACTTAAGCCTTTAATTGACAGTGAGAAGTGTGTGTGTGTGTGTGTGTGTGTGTGTGTGTGTGTGTGTGTGTAAAAGTAATACATGCTCATTATTAAAGGATTAAAAAGAAAAGAAGTGTATGTGCAAGGGAAAAAATGGTTCCATCTGACCTTTCAGAAAAGCTTCTTACTATCCAGATCATTTCTGTATGTATACAAACACACACACACACACACACACACACATATGTATATATATATATATATATGTGTATATATATATATATATATATATATATATAAAACCTTTTGTATACTGATGGGATTGTATTATACAGTTCTGTAACTTTCTTTTCTACTTCAAAACATATCAGAGATGTCTTTAGAGATTGTCAGATATAGATTTAAGGAATTTTTTAAAAGATTTTATTTATTTGATAAAGAGTGAGAGAGAGTGAGAGAGAGCATGCACAAGTAGGCAGAGCAGCAGGCAGAGGGGGAGGGAGAAGCAGACTCCCTGCTGAGCAGGGAGCCCAATGTGGGGCTCGATCCCAGGACCCTGGGATCATGACCTGAGCCAAAGGCAGACCCTTAACTGAGCCACCCAGGTACCCCCAAGGAATTTTTTTTAGTAGCAGTATTTTATTTTATAGTTTGTAGGTATCCTTTTTTAATCTCTTGGTAGAAATTTAAGTTTTCTCTGTTGTACAAATCATACAATAATTGAACATCCTTGCACATATATGCTTAAACCTGTGATAAAAGTGATACTTCTAAGTCAGAGGACATGCACACTTGAAATGGATTTGATTGTTTCAAGTATACTTCTTACCCCTAGTGACATTTATAACCCTTTAACAAGATGAACAGAATCTTACAAATGTTGAAATACTTTTCATGTTGATGAAATACTTAAATGTTGAAATGTTGAAATATTCAGTTTCTTTTCTGATTATAAATGGTAATTGCTCATGAATATAACCCATCACAGCAGGTTGGACTAGTCATTTTGAGATTTAGTCACAATTTCACGCAGAATGCTTTAAATAGCTAATGGGTGATATATTTTCTAGTTCACGTTGCAAATATCTCAAAGCACATCTATGGCAGTTGTAATTAATTTGAAGTAGGTTACTATGTTGCTATTGAAGGATTTTTCTGCTTTCCTTAGATTTATGAATATTTGGTGTTCCTTTGGAGATTCAGGTTGTAGAGAGCTATTATCCCTCTAATCTCTGAGGAAAGAGTTGAGACTACTGTTTGCAGTTGCATGTTATGCTTGTAGCTATTTCTGGAAAGAGTGAGAATTAAAGGCTGACATACAATCATTGTGTGTGGAAGCCTTTTTATTTTTAGGCTTCTGGGTGTACTCCAGGATTCTGAGAGGCCGTGTATGGGTGTCTGTGGGATGGGGCCCATTGGGGTGTGTTTTCCCTCAGTATGTATATAGATATTGGTACCAGTGTTGTTCTTATAGGGAAAAATGATTCTGGAATTTTCTGATATTCTTTTCTTTATGGTTTTCCTAACTTAGTTGATAAGTTTTATGGGGTGAATATGTAGTAGTGGCCACGTCTGAACTGAGTTTTGTTGTTTTACTTTAAGATCTCTTGGAGCTTTGGTAATGAATATGGGAAGTAAGATTTAGGATGTTAAGAAAAACCCTAGATCACAAAGAATTGACCTCTACAAGCTATGCCTCTGTCACCATCCTTGAAGATTTTGTCTCAGCAGCATTTTGGTTCCTTTTGGAGGCTTTGAAGTAGATTATCCTCATAATTACTACTTCTGTATGGCCATCTGTATATTCTGGCTAAGGGATACAAAAAAAACACTTTTCCTGGTAGGAGTGAAAATTGAAGTTTTCCAAAAGGAGCTTTACTAAAGAACTAAGGGTGGAAAACCCCAAATCTCACCTGTCCCCCACATATATTAGAAGGGTTTTGAAAATAAGAGAATGGAATATTAAAATCAATACACATTTGTTGTAAAAATTGTAAAATTACAGAGACAGGATACTACTTTCTTATTCTAACTTAACCTTTAGTTGATAGTCACTGGACTGGTAGAGCTCATAGGATATATATATTCATTTTCTTTCACCTTAACTCTGTCTTGTGTTGATACTGGTGAATGGATATTATATAAAGGTAAATAATGTCTGTAGTAGATTGGCTTTCACATTCTTGATGGCTTGATATTCCCACTTCTTTTCTCCCCTCCCCTTCCTTCTACAACTCTGTCCATCTGTTTATAAACATAGAGTGACTGAATGCATACTCTGATGCACTAATGACTAAGGTGTATGTGTATATTAAAATCCTGTTTTCGTAGAGTGGTGTAATAAGAAATACAGACAAAAGACGTAAAGAAAGTATTCATAAATTCTAGTACATCCTAGGTGCAATTAGGTAGTGGTATAATTGTACAGCCTTGTGAATATACAAAAAAATCACTGAATTATACACGTCAAAATGGTGAATTTTATGGTATGTGAATTATAGATGAATTAAAGAATGTTGAAGCAAAAATGAAAAGGCATACAAAGAAAAGTGTATTCTTAGTGGGTTATGGAGGGAGAAAGCACAGGGTATTTGAATATGGCGCTTTTTTATCAAATGAAAAATGACTGGCATTTTTAAGATGTTTCTCACCCTCAATTTGATAATGTCCATCAAAATAAACTATTATTGATGGTAATGTGTCATATCCCTTAAATATATTGGGCTGGGAAAATAAAATTAAGGAACATCAGCAGCTTGGAAAGAGGCAAGACTGTGTGGGCTGGTAGGCTGTTTAGGAGATTGTTACAGTAGTGGCCAAACAGGATAAGGTTGTAGCTGTAGGGATGGAAAGGAAATATATTAGAAAGATAAGAATTGATGGTACACAGCGATTGTTTAGTTAATGAGAGTTGAATATAGGAGTGAAAAAGGCGTCAAAATGAATTCCATCAATGTAGGGAACATAGAAGCGCACGTTTTAGGGAAATGTATGCTTAGTTAGAACTGCTGAGTTGTCTGTGGGAAATCTTGGCAGATATGTATGGTAAGTAGTTGGTCATATAAGTCTGCAGGCCAAGGGGGATGCCAGAGTTGGGAATACTGATTGAGAAAACATAAACTAAAATAAGTACCTGCCTAAAATAGGTGATAGTTAAAGTGAGTTGAAACAGTGGTTGTGGATAAGATTGCCCAGGGAAAGTAAAATAGCAGGAAACAACATGTTTGGGGATAGAGCTATAAGGTACATATCAGTGTCTTAAGGATAGGCAGAGGAAGAGGAGCCAATAAAAAGTATGAAAGAGGGATTGTCTTGGAGCGATAATAGGATCGGAAGAGTAGTTTTAGACTATCTGAAAGCTTTCAAGATAGAAGTGGTTAGTAGGCTTTCAAGATAGAAGTGGTTAGTAGGGTCAAATGCAGTGAAAGTAAACAGAATCCATTGATTTTGGGTATAAGGAAACCATTCTGGATTTATTCTAGAAGTGGTAGTGGGAGTTTTTAGTGCCTAGGGCTTCATCTTATGCGAAAATACCATTTCTTTTGGATATCTTTATACCACCCATTCCTGAAAAAGTTTTATTTTTTTGGCCTGATTTTAAAAAATAGTAAGCAGGGGTGCCTGGGTGGCTCAGTGGGTTAAAGCCTCTGCCTTTGGCTCGGGTCATGATCTCAGGGTCCTGGGATCGAGCCCCGCATCGGGCTCTCTGCTCGGTGGGGAGCCTGCTTCCTCCTCTCTCTCTGCCTGCCTCTCTGCCTACTTGTGATCTCTTTCTGTCAAATGAATAAATAAAAATCTTTAAAAAAAATAGTATGCACTTGAAAAAAATCTGTGGTTTGGCAAGAAAGTGAGATCACCACCAGAAATCTTACTGCCCAGAGTTGTACATGCTGCTGAAACTTCAGGAAAAACCCAGCCAACCAAACAAACTCAGGTGGAGTCTATGTAATTTTTTCTTTTTTCTCTTTGGTTTTGACAATAGGTCACTGTCTTTAAGTAAAGAGCTACATCATCAGTTATAATGAGATGGCATATTAGTTTTCTAGGTCTGCTATAACAAATTACCACAGACTGTAAAAACCCGGAAATTTATTCCCTCATAGTCTTGGAGGCTTGAAGTCTAAAACCAGTGTAGGCAGGCCTTGCTCCCTCCAAAGGCTTGAGAGAGAATCCCTGGTTCCCTCTTCCTGGCTTCTGGTAGCTCTTGGCAGTGTTTGGTGTTCTGTGGCTTGTAGCTGCACCATTCCAGTCTCCACCTCCATCTCCTGTGTGTGTCTCTGGGACTGAATCTCTCTTTCTTTTCTGATAGAAAGACACCAGTCATTAGATTTAGGGCCTACCATAATCCAGTATGAACTTATCTTAAGTTCGTTACATCTGCAAATAAGGTCACATCCAGAGGTTCCTAATGGACTTGAATTTAGGGGTGACACTATTCAACCTATTGCAGATGGTATTTCATTTTATAGTTTTGCCTTAACTTATGTAGTCAGTGTACCATTGTTGGACACTTAGATTTTAATTTTTCCCTATTATGAACATAATGGAGACAGGGAATAACATATGTAGTAGGTGATCCAGCTGGGCACCTTTTGGTACTCCTTGCCCCGTCTTGACTGTATGGACATGTCCAACAACCCTGGCTTGAGATGAATATGGTCATCAAGGGGTTAGGCCCCTTGGGAATGAAAGTTTGCCTTGCCATCAGGTAAGCCACTAAGACCTGTAACCAGGATGAAATTAGTGGAGGAGGGAGAAGAAGAGTACCATTTGTGTTCTTGAGAGACTGACAGCATCTGTAGTTTGTTTCAGTAACCTTCCTCTTCTGTAATTCCCCTCAAAAACAGAGGCCAATGAGAATCATGGAGAAGGTGCTTCCTGTTCCCATGCAGAGAAGTAATTCTGCAGTGCAAGGGGTGGACTGTGGCAGCCACACGAATGTACTGTTGAGATCTCCTGTTGTGGGGAGCAGAATTGCCTCACTTTTTCTACTGTTACTGCCTTTGTACTTTTATCAAGAATGAGTCCATATATGTGTGGCTCTATATTACTTTTTAAATGATGAAAGTAATTCATATTCATGTTAAAACCTCAATCAGTGTAAAGTGTAAAAACCCACCTCTCCTCATGACTTCTTATATTTTTCTTATAAATTAAAGTATCTTGTATATCTTACATCTCTTATTACATACTGACTTAATTTTTTTTAAGTGGGGGGAGGGGAAGAGGGAGAAGGAGAATCTTAAGCAAGCTCCAGTGCGCAGTGCAGAGCGATGGAGGGCTCGATCTCACAACCCTGAGATCCTGACCTGAGCTGAAATCAGAGTTAGATGCTTAACTGACTAAGCCACCCAGGTGCCCCAGAATTACATTATTATTTTTAATATCTGTAGAATATTACCATAATTTTAGACTATTACCAGAGTCTTGTTATTTCAAAGAATTCAGTTCTTACTCAGTTTTCCCACTTGTGTGAAAATATGTGTAAGGTGAATTCCTAGAAATGTAATGACTGACATTTATTAAAAACCTACTAAGAACTAGGTAGATATTTTATACTTACTGATTTGGTTCTTTTAGTCATCTTTTGAGGAGGATACTATGTCCGTTTTATAGATGAGGATACTGAGGCTCTGACAGATCTCATTTATTTGTTTAATGTTACACATTTATTAGTGGAGCCCAAGCCTTTCCTACTAGTTACTACATGACTAAGCCTCAGGAGTACAGTAAGAATTATTTCACAGAGGGGCACCTGGGTGGCTCAGTGGGTTAAGCCTCTGCCTTGGGCTCAGGTCATGATCTCAGGGTCTTGGGATCGAGCCCCGCCTCGGGCTCTCTGCTCAGCAGGGAACCTGCTTCCTCCTCTCTCTGCCTGCCTCATATTTCCATGATTTGATGATGAAACTATGTTAATAATCACTAAATTTAAGATAAACCAGATTTCTAGTAATGTTCTTGTCAAAATTAGATTTTAGGACATTTTTCTAAACATAAATCTGGGTAAACTTGCAGAGATTTAAATGCTGTCCTGATATTTTTTAGTATTTTTAAAAACTCAAAATATAGGGCGCCTGGGTGGCTCAGTGGGTTAAAGCCGCTGCCTTCGGCTCAGGTCATGATCCCAGGGTCCTGGGATAGAGGCCCGCATCGGGCTCTCTGCTCAGCAGGGAGCCTGCTTCCTCCTCTCTCCTCTCTCTCTGCCTGCCTTTCTGCCTACTTGTAATCTCTCTCTCTGTGTCAAATGAATAAATAAAATTAAAAATAAAATAAAAAAACCTCAAAATATAGGATAAGAAAACTCATTTGAAGTACTTAATAGGTATCGGGCTGTAATTTTTTTTTAAAAAATATTTTACTTATTTATTTGACACACAGAGAGAGAGATCACAGGCAGAGAGGCAGGCAGAGAGAGAGGGGGGAAGCAGGCTCCCCGCTGAGCAGGGAGCCCAATGCGGGCCTCGATCCCAGGACCCTGAGATTGTGACCTGAGCAAGGTCATAGCAGTAAACTAACTGTCTTAGGCAAGACCAAAAGCACGAAAAATCTTATATGCACTGCCAAGGAATTTAGATTCTTATTTTGGGAAGCCATCAAAGGAAGTATGTAGGTGTGCTCATGTCATATTTAAATTTTAGAGCAGTGGTTCTTTAAACTTTTTTTTTTACAGTCTTGAAATCAGCGAGGACTATAAATAGCTTTTGTTTATGTAGATTATATTACTATTTACTGTTTTATTTTATTTTTTTAAAGATTTTGTTTGTTTATTTAACAGAGGGAGAGAGATCACAAGGAGGCAGAGAGGCAGGCAGAGAGAGAGAGGGGGGAAGCAGGCTCCCCGCTGAGCAGGGAGCCTGATGCAGGCCTTGATCCCAGGACCCTGAGACTATGACCTGAGCCGAAAGCAGAGGCTTTAACCCACTGAGCCACCCAGGTGCCCTATTTACTGTTTTAGAAAGTAAAACTAAAAAGTAAAACTGAGAAAAATGTAAAGCATAAGAATATACAAGTATACGTTCCATTAGTTGTCAGCGGGATATACCACATATCATGTAGCCTCTGAAAGACAATACTATACATTTGTAAAAGTGTACAGTGAAAAAGGCAAATAATATCAGAGTATTATGAAAATAATACTCATGGACCTCCTGAAAGGATCTTAAGGAGTCTTAGGGGTTCCTAATCCACTTGGGGAATCGTATTAGAAGATCATTTGGGCAATGGTGTTGAGAATTGTTTAGAGCCTACAAAAAGAAACACACTTTTAATTGTGGTGCGGTATGTACATGTTTACCCCCCCCCCCGCAACAACTCAGGAACAACTCTGTATCAGTTTCTTCTGTGGTATTAAAAGTTAAGTTAAAAAAAATTACTGGATTAAAAAAACCCAAACATCTCACAGTTGTTTTGTAGAGCATGGCTGGCTCAAGGTTCTGGCTCATGATATTTTGTCAGGTTGCAGTCATCTGAAGGCTTGTTTGGGGTTGGAAGACCTTTTTTTGAAGCTATCTCACATGACTGTTGGAAGGAGGCTTCAATTTCTCACTATGTGGCTGTCTATTGGGTAGCTTGAATATCCTTAAAAATGGCAGTTAGGTCCTCACAAAATGAAGGATCCAAAAGAAGTGACCAAGACAGAAACCCCATCGTCCTTTCTGAGTTGTCTTGGAAGTGAAACATCATCAGAAGCAAATCACTAAGTCCAGTTCACATTCAGAGAGAAGAGAGAGGAATTTTGCTTTCCCTCCTGAAGGGAGCAGTATCAGAGAATTTATGGAGATACCTTAAGACTACCAAAGTACTTGCCAGGAGAGTGATTCATCCATGGGTCTTTTCTTTCCTGCAAGCCTTGTTGGGTATGCTAAGAATACAAGGCCCTTGGGGTGCCTGGGTGGCTCAGTCGTTAAACATCTGCCTTCATCTCAGGTCATGATCCCACAGTCCTGGGATCGAGCCCTGCATCGGGCTCCCTGCTTGGCAGGAAGCCTGCTTCTCCCACTCCCACTTCCCCTGCTGGTGTTCCCTCTCTTGCTGTGTCTTTCTCTGTCAAATAAATCTTAAAAAAAAAAAAAAAGTCACCTTAAGGTAATGTTCCCATGGGGACAGAGCAGGCTTACTGATTGTTATAAAAGTGATGGATTCCTGAAACTCAGTATCCTCAATTGCAGTGCAAACCCACTGCTAGTGTAGCATCTGTATGGGCCCTTCTTGTCACCTGTTGGACTTGGGGGTAACAAGAAGCCAATGCAGACATGATGCTCATATTGTTCAGTGAGTAATGAAGTTTTTGGTCTCTAATCCAGGAGACTCATATGTTCTGTCTGGCAGGCAGAGGGAGAAGTTTTGAAATAACCACCACAACAGATAGTAGATAGGGAGCTAACAAAATATAGATAGGAAGCTAACTAAAGGACCCTGGGAACAACATTATGGACTCAAACTGTACAGCTGCATGATTCTGTCCAGCAGCAATCAAGATTCCAGTTGTATAATCAGTGGAGGTGTTTCTTTTGGATTAATCAAGGACAAGGGAGTTTGGAATGTGAAAAATTTTTTTCAGACTTTTGTGGTATAATTAACGTACGCCAAACTGAATGTATTTAAAGTGTGTAGTTTGATGAGGGTTGCCTGGCTGGCTCAGTCAGTATAGCATGTGACTCTTGATATTGCAGTTGTAAGTTTGAGCCCCACGTTGGGTGTAGAGATTACTTAAAAAAATAAAAATCTCAACAAAAAAATATATATAATTTGAAGAGTTTTGATGTGTATATGCCTGTGAAACCATTACCCCAGTCAAGATAATGAACGTTTGCATCACCCTGAAAGTTTCCTTCTCCTTTTTGATCCATGCTTCCCCCAACCCATCCCCAGGCACACACTGATTTGCTTTCTGTCATAATAAATTAGTCCTAGAATTCTACATACATAGAATCATACTGTATAACTTTTTTTTTTTGGTCAGAATTCTTTTTTGTCAGTTGTTTAAAGTGCAAGAATTATTATTTTTGTGGTTGTATGTCTGGCATATTTTTAAAAGAAAAAAATTTTTTGAACACTATTTTCCCTAAAGTCATGAGATTAAAAGGGCAGTAAGAGGAATTCAGAGTTAGTAAATTTCTTCCTTTTGTTGTGTACATGGATATAGTTCTGTTAATAGCAAAGACTCCACATGCAAATGCCATTTTGGATCTGAAAGTGACTTGAACATTAGAGTTCACCTGCTAATGTTGAAAACTTGGTAGGAATTTTTGTTATTGGATCTTAGCCTATTCGGTGTGATTTAGTTACTTGACTACACAAAAATAGAATTCTGCACAAAAGCACATTTGGGAATTTTTTTCTTGAATGTGCCAGTTTAATGTTTTGATGGCATGGTTCCTGAGACTCTGAATTATTATTATTTATTTTGTTAGTTTTACTTACTTTGTTCTTTTGCTCACCATCTTTTAAAAAAGACTTTCTCCTTAATAGAAAGATAAATGTGATTATTTAAGCTTTTATACCTGGAAAGCCTAAAATTGCCTTAATGAGTACTAGATTAGCAGGACACACTGCCTTAAAACTGCGGAAGTTTTTAATATCCTGTGAAGAGTTGAGATGTTCTCATCAGCAGATGATCCTGGTTAAGCACAGTAGTTAAGAGTGTCCAGGGCTGGGCGCCTGGGTGGCTCAGTGGGTTAAAGCCGCTGCCTTCGGCTCAGGTCATGATCCCAGGGTCCTGGGATCGAGGCCCACATCGGGCTCTCTGCTCAGCAGGGAGCCTGCTTCCTCCTCTCTCCTCTCTCTCTGCCTGCCTCTCTGCCTACTTGTAATCTCTCTCTCTGTGTCAAATGAATAAATAAAATCTTTAAAAAAAAAAAAAAAAAAAAAAAAAAGAGTGTCCAGGGCTGTGGAATTAGGTGCCCTAATTCAAATCTTGACTCTGCCACTTACTGGCTATGTGACTTTAGATGTCTCTTAACACCCATAAGCCTTACCTCCATCATCTCTGAAACGGATATAATGATAGTACCTATGTTATGGGAGGCTTTTAAATATTAAATTAGATCTTATATAAAATTTTTAGCACAATGCCTGACATATGGTAAATATTCAGTGTTAGCTTTTGTCATCATTTAAGAGATTCTGGATAATGAATGGCTCTCTTATTTTAAACAATATTCAGATTACTTATAAAAGGAAAGCTTTGCATCTCTCTTTGATCTTGATATAAAATTCAAATAGTAACCTGTAGGTTATTACTTGTCACCTGCCTCACAGTTCAGATTAATCATGAACCGGTCACTAGAGCACGTGACTCTTGATCCTAGACTTGGGAGTTCAAGCCACATCAACATAGAGCTTACTTAAAAAAAAAAAAATCATGGAAAGAAATTTTTATTTCTTAAGCTGGGTTATTCCTGGAGAGGAATTTCCTAACACTACTAGTAGAATATTGCAATTTCCGAACTTGGTGTACTATTGCTATTTCTGAGGTGGAACCTTAAAGATTCAAGCTCTATGTATTTTCTCTTCTGCTTCTGTTACCCTGGGGGCTATCTTTACTAATGTTAAGGTGAGACTGCCAGTGTATTCATATTTCTGAAGAGTAACCTGTTTGAGTTTGACTAAACTGTATGGATTCTTTACAATCCTATTTTTTGACTTGTGAGTTACTTAGTAGTATTTTCAGTGAAGAAACACTTTTAAAAAAATTTTAGAGAAAGTGTGCATGCGAGTTGGGGGCCAAACGGGGAGGGGTAGGGTAAAGCAGATTCCCACTGAGCGCACAGCCAACTCTGGGCTCAGTCTCACCACTGTGATATCATGACCCAAGTGGAAATCAAGAGCTGAAATTAAGACACTTGACATGACACTTAACTGACTGAGCTACCCAGGTGCCCCAGTGAAGAAACACTTTTAACATCTCTCTATATAAGCACTGGATTTTTGGAAAATATTTAATGTGCTATACCCGTTACTTGATCTAAGGCAATTCTTTGGTACTATATTCAAAAGCCATGGAGATCTAGATGACTTATTTATTTATTTATTTATTTATTTATTTATTTAAAAGATTTTATTTATTTATTTGACACACAGAGAGAGATTACAAGTAGGCAGAGAGGCAGGCAGAGAGACAAGGAGAGGAGGAAGCAGGCTCCCTGCTGAGCAGAGAGCCCGATGCGGCCTCAATCCCAGGACGCTGAGATCATGACCTGAGCCGAAAGCAAAGGCTTTAACCCACTGAGCCACCCAGGCACCCTAGATGATTTATTTTTGAGAGAAATGTGGAAAGTAGATAGTTGTGATATGTATTTTTAAAATTAGTTTTTTATTTTTTATTTTTGAAAGATTTTTATTTATTTATTTGACAGAGAGACAGCACAAGTAAGCAGAGCAGCAGGCAGAGGGAGAGAGAGAAGCAGGCTCTCCGCTGAGCAGGGAGCTGGATGCGGGGCTCGATCCCAGGACCCTGGGATCATGACTTGAGCCGAAGGCAGCCGCTTAACCAACTGAGCCACCCAGGCGCCCCTGAAATCAGTTTTAATTATTCTTGTAGAATATGAACATATTTTCCTTTTAAAAAATTCGAGTTTTTGGGGCACCTGGGTGGCTCAGTGGTTAAAGCCTCTGCCTTCAGCTCAGGTCATGATCTCAGGGTCCTGGGATCGAGCCCCGCATCGGGGTCTCTGCTCAGCAGGGAGCCTGCTTCCTCCTCTCTCTCTGCCTGCCTCTCTGCCTATTTGTGATCTCTTTCCCTCTCTGTCAAATAAATAAAATCTTAAAAAAAAAAAATTCGAGTTTTTTTGTAATGTGAATATAAAGTGAACCTAAAGCCTCCATAACATTTGCCTCCGATCCCCCCTTACAAGTTCCCATCCTTCATTTCATTATTCTTTCAAATTTGGCATTTCCCTGTACGAATTCTTTATACATGTTGTAATAGATCTTTATACATATATTGGATATATTTTTCACCTAGTTTTTGGTTTCTCTTTTAATTTTGCTTATGGTATTTTTTGGCATAATACTTTGCCATTTTGACGTAATTAAATATATTATTTGTTGTTATTTATAGTTTTTGCTTTTTGTTTCTTACTTAAGAAGCTCTACCTTAATTCAGGTTCACATGGGTGTCCTTCTGAGTTTTCTTCTAGTACTTTTTTTTTTTTTAAAGATTTTATTTATTTATTTGACAGAGAGATCACAAGTAGGCAGAGGCAGGCAGAGAGAGAGGGGGAAGCAGGCCCCTTGCCAAGCAGGGAGCCCGATATGGGCCTCGATCCCAGGAACCTGAGATCATGACCTGAGCCGAAGGCAGAGGCTTTAACCCACTGAGCCTCCCAGGCGCCCAGTCTTCTAGTACTTTTGATAGTTTAAAAATTTATGTCTTTGGGGTGTCTGGGTGGCTCCGTGAGTTAAGCATCAAACTCTTGATTTCGACCCAGGTCATGATCTCAGGGTGGTGAGATTGAGCCCTGCATTGGGCTTCATGCTGGGAATGGAGCCTGCTGGGGATTCTCTCCTCCTCTCTCTGCGCCGCCTCTCCCTCCTGTTCATGGTGTGCATACGTGCACACTCTCTCAAAAAAAAAAAAAGAAAGAAAAGAAAATTTATATCTTTAATGTACATAGAACTTATTTCTGTGTACTATGTGAAGTAGAAATGTAATTTATTTTTCCAAAAGCACCAGCTGTTCAAACTCCATTTATTAAATGATTTGTCTTTTCCTCATTCTTTTGAAAGTGCATATACTAGCATATACTAAACTTACATATACAATTTAGACTGTGTTCCTGAACCTGTGCTATACAATTTTAAATACTGTAGCTTTAAAAGGCTGAGTCCTTATGAGAAATCCTGAGGGTCAGATGTGGTTTGGAGTCCAGATTTTCCCCCCTGATACCCAGTGGGCATTATACTTCCTATAATCATATACATTGTTTTCTCAGTGAGGTATGAATAATACCTATAAACAAGAAGTGACCTCATACCAGATCAAGTCAGGTTTTGCTGCTAAATGGGTTAAGAAGAAACAAAACTTACTTTTAGAGGTTTTATGATTTTTGCATTACAAGAAAAGGATCATGGACCTGTAATTTATCTTGCTATTTAGGGAACATCTTCCTTCTTTGTTCTGCTCTTACAAATTGTTTAGGTTATTCTTATACCTTTATTCTTCTATTTGAATTTTAGAGTCAGCTTGTTGAGTCATTTGGAGAATCCTATGGAGATTTTCTTTGGGATATGAAGTATTTCATGCTTGCACCTTTTTGTTAGATTTATACGGAAGTGTTTTTATGGTTTTGTTGCTATTTTTTTTTAAAAAGTGCATTTTCTAATTGTTATTACTAATGTGCAGGATAAGTGCTGATATTTATATGTTGGTCTTGTATCTGACTGATTTGTAGAGTTCTGTTAACTTACTAGTTGATGATTTTGGTTTTTCCAATTAGAAAATCATATGTCCAAACATTGAGTTTTATCTTTTCATTGCTAGTATTTATGCCTGTTATTTCTTTTTCTTTTCTATTTGCATGGCATAGTTTCAGTATTCAGTTTTGAGACAGCAAAATACTGTTAAAACAGTAAAATGTGCTATAATGCATGAATTTTGAATGCACGAATAGATGATGGAAAGGGAGATCTTTCTTACTGGGGGAGTAATGAAAAGTTTCTGAGAGACAGATGTTTATTATTGGGGGATATAATGTGTGATCTTTTCTTTACAGATATGGTGTAAGACTGGACAGCTGAAGACCTGTTATTTCTGATTAGCCTTAAGGAGACTTATAGCCATCGAGAAACCTCACGGAATTTCATATTTTGCTTTCTGCTTTATACCTTTCTTGGCACCGAAGTTCATCTTGCAACCATGTATGGAAGTGCTCGCTCAGTTGGGAAGGTGGAACCAAGCAACCAGAGCCCTGGGCGTTCACCTAGGCTTCCACGTTCCCCTCGCTTGGGTCATCGTCGAACCAATAGTACAGGAGGGAGTTCTGGAAGCAGTGTTGGAGGTGGCAGTGGGAAAACCCTTTCAATGGAGAATATCCAGTCATTAAATGCTGCCTATGCCACATCTGGCCCTATGTACCTAAGTGACCATGAAAATGTGGGTTCAGAAACACCTAAAAGCACCATGACCCTTGGCCGTTCTGGGGGACGTCTGCCGTATGGTGTCAGGATGACTGCTATGGGCAGTAGCCCCAATATAGCTAGCAGTGGGGTTGCTAGTGACACCATAGCATTCGGAGAGCATCACCTCCCTCCTGTGAGTATGGCATCCACTGTTCCTCATTCTCTTCGTCAGGCAAGAGATAATACGATCATGGATCTGCAGACTCAGCTGAAAGAAGTATTAAGAGAAAATGATCTCTTGCGGAAGGATGTGGAAGTAAAGGAGAGCAAATTAAGTTCTTCAATGAATAGCATCAAGACTTTCTGGAGCCCAGAGCTGAAGAAAGAACGAGCCCTGAGAAAAGATGAAGCTTCCAAAATCACTATTTGGAAGGAACAGTATAGAGTTGTGCAGGAGGAAAACCAGGTTAGTTTTGTGTGTGTGTGTGTGTGTGTGTGTGTGTATATATATATATATATATATGTTTATCTTTATTGACTAAATTCATGTGTGTAAGTGAAATGAGCTATTCTTTTTTCTTTCTTAGGTTTTCCTCTTCTTGGTTCATTTATCTTTTTCCTATTTATCTGAGTATTTTCTATCCTTCATTTCTTAACCTTTTCCGGATTTGGTTCTGTGCCTTTGCTTTTTTTCTGGTTGCCATGTCTGGTTGCTCACTATTCTTGCTTGCTTTTCCCACTTACATTTTTCTGCTTCTCTTTCTCTTCCTGTCTTTTCTTTAAGGTTGTATTACCTTTCTCCAGTTCTTGTGAGAGTATAATTTTGTCATCTAAGATGCATTATCAAAATTATTCAGGCCACATACCTTAAGTGTGAGGCGTAGAAGTAACATTTACCATAGTGCTCACTTCAGCAGCCCATAAACGAATATCGAAATGATACGGGAGATTATCATGGTCCCTGCGCAAGGATGACACACAAATTTGTGAAGTGTTCCATATTTTTGCTGGTTGAGCTTGGCATTCAAGCATCATGCACCTAGTACAATTTATGGCTCACGTCATTATATGGCAGACTGTCAGAGTGTGCTGACACTCTTTTCACCTGACTCGGAATCTAGTCCTGGGCACTGCTGTCTATGTGATGTTAAATTAGTCATTATCAGGCCTAGCTGTAAAGTGAGGACTCAGACAAAATGAACTCAGAGGTCTTTCAAGTTGTCAAATTGTATTGGTCTCTTTGTTTGTATGCAAAGTATCCAAATCTCCGTGGCCTGCAGAGTTTGGGGGAGGGGACAGGGGAAAGGGATTAGCGTTAGTGGTTGCTGCACACCTGTGACATCTCCCTAGTCTGTCAGGAACAGACTTGAGAAGGCAGGAGGCTGTCCACAAGGCGAAAAAGAAAAAGAAAGAAAAAGATTTATCATAATAGGTGTCAAAAAATCAGTCTTGAAAAAAACCAGAGAAACTACCACAAGGCAAATCAGTATATTGATAGCACAGAATGAAAATTAGTTTTAAGAAGTGAATATTGATGATATAAATATTAAGTACCAACAATGGGAAGCATTTTTTTTCTGTTGGCATTCATGAAAGTTTAACTTCAGGATGTTTATGTAGCTTTTAAAAAATAAAAAAGTTTTTCTTTTTTTAGGTCTTCAAATATAAGGTGGAAGAAAGGCAGTTTGGTATGGTTGGTTGCTTCTAGAAAATAAATGAGATAACTAGGCATTATAACTAGGGCTTTGCAGTTCGTGAGCTAAATGCTATCCTGTTAGATATATGAAACTTTTTTTTTTTTTCTGTACTCTTTCAGGTTATAGTTGTTCTGGCCACTATCATGTCACATTGAATGATATATAACTCCAAATATGTGAACAAATTATATTCACACTTCCAGCAGTTAAAATCTTAATCATACTTTTTGTTTGAGACTTTTAGAACGTTTCTTAAACTTGTGAGTTTGAAATATTTGCCTTCTTAAAAAATTCTACTTTTAAAGGAGAATTTTAAAGTAGTCATCTTATTGTTGACGTTATATTTTTTGGGGGGGTTAGGTTAATAAAAATTATGAAGAAAGTAGTAAACCTATTTGGATTTCTTCAGCGTTCTAGAATGATGCTAAGAAAGAAGGAATTAGATCCGTCTTTGATGAAGTAAATCTAAGGTTTTTGTTGATCGTTTTCCCATTCTATTACTAATACTCAGTTCAGGCATTCATATCTATTGTTTTGGTTATTTGAAGAAGATTGCTTGTTTTGTATGTTAAAGCCCCCGACTTACCTTTTCAGTAGTAAAAGTATCTTCTTTGGTCATAAAAATAATACTGAAAAAGATAGATATGAAATCAAAATTTATCCCAAATCCTCCCATCTCCGATAACTTTGCTATTCCACTGTTAACATTTTGTTTTTTCTCCGTAATGAACATCTCTGTGCATACACACATAAAATTAATACAAATGGAATATTATAGGTGTTACATTATGACTTTTTTTAGCCAACACATCTGCTGTATATTAAAGCCCTATGTGTCTGAATCATTATTTTAATGCCTATATACTATTGTGTCTGTACTAGTTAATTTAACATCACAGAGTTAAAAATCTTCAAATTTATTTGATAGCACAATATGAACTAAAAACTAAACATTGGGGCACCTAGGTGGCTCATCAGTTAAGCATCTCTCTCTAGTTTTCGGCTCAGGTTGTGATCTAACAGTCGTGAGATTGAGCCCTGCGTTGGGCTCCACACAGTGCAGTCTGCTTGAGATTCTTTCTCCCTCTCCCTCTGCCCCTTCTCTTTTTCTGTCTCTCTCAAATAAGTAAATCTTAAAAATACAAAAAAACAAAAACTTAACCTTTAATTCATTTGAATTAGAGATTTAAAAATAATTAGAAATTATGATTTTCTCTTTTCTCAGATATATTATAATCTCAAGCTATTTTGCATTTAGTTTTTAACCAATGATTAAATGTAATTTGTCATTACACAAAATCTGAATGTTTTATTAGTATACTTAAATCTTAAGTCCCTTAGAGACCCAGCCTTTTTTTTTTTAAAAAAGAGGAAATGGTCTTTAAAAAGTATTCCTTAGGAAGTTTCTTGAGTTTGAGTCTTCAAGACTTTAGAAACAAAAATGTGAAAAGAAAGAGAAGAATTAAAATAGACCCCAGTGTTAGATCTTAAAACTAAGGACAAGGTACCTAAATGTTAGTTCTGATATACTTATTTAGTTAAAATACAGATTTCCGGGCCTTTTGCTTCATAAATATCTCTGGAGATGGAGTCCAGGAGCCTGTATTTTAAACAAGCTTCTCTGGTAGTTCTGAGATAAACCAATTTTGGAATCTTTAGAATGTAGTACATCTGATTCTTAAACTAGTGTATTGCTCATCTGCTATAGGGAATTCATGATTATTCTCTTATCACCTTTGAGCTCAGTTGTGACAGAAGGGAAAATAAACAAGGGACCGTTGGCTAAGTGCTTCTCAACCTTTTTCCTGCCTACTACACTTCAGGGTAGTGACAGACTCCTGTACATAATGATCATTAACTGTGACAGTGACCCTTAGTAGAAGGAATGTATATAGAGAAAAAAGTGTTTAAAATCTTAGATATGGTTATTTAAAAAACAAACATTCTGGTGATTTTGATATCTCCTCAACTTGAGAATCACTGATGTACAAGATAAAATATTTAGATGACATGACAGTCGAAGGGGGAAATGCTTTGTCTTCAGTTCACATTTATGTTCTTAGAAGGTAAAGTACAACACCAAGAGTTTATTATTCCTAAATATGAAATAATAGTTGATACATTCTGAAAGTTTTTACAGTTTGAATTGTAAATATCAAGAGAGAAAAAAGGAGTTTGCTTTATTTAATCTTATGGTAAGGTACCAATGTAGCATAGGTCTTAAAAACTGTATCTGTATTTCAAGAGTAGATATTAGGTTTTTTAATTTATGAAAATCAGATTTATAAATTTGGAATATGTACTGATGGTGTTTCAGTGCTCAAATATGAGGTACTTTGTATGTATTTAGGCAGTTAAGCATCATAGTGTATCATACCTGAATATTATTCAATCTCAAATACATTGTTCATGAAAATCAGTTTAGTTACGTTTACCTGAAAAAGGTTGAACTATAACTTCTTGTTATAAATATTGTGTAAAAATTACACATTAATAAACAATTCCCTTTAAAGTTTCTACCTTTCAAGAGTAAATTGACAGTGTGTGTGTATAAATGTAATGTGTATCAATATAAGTGTGTTTATAATTTAAAGTGGATTTTGGTAGAAATTGAATTGAGATTACTAGATTTATCATTGAATTAGCTAGCCTCCAGTACACCTTTCTGATGATGCTGAAAATATGCCTTTCACCAAGATGGTTTTTATCATCAAGCAACTTGGAAATGCCCATTTTAACAAGGAAAAGAATTATTGGTATATGTCTTTATTTTCAAATAATTGAGGCAGCTAATTATGCCTATACTTTGAAAGCTGTGTGGATAAAAGGCAATGACAATATCCTTTGTAGTTATTAAACTACATTCAAAAGTAAAGTATTTGAATCTTCTGCAAAGAGTATAGTGGGGACTCAGCACTTCAGTGCAGTGGAAGTTAAGCAGTCCACGGGACTATGATGCCAAAAAAACCATATGCACTGAAGGAGGGTGAACACAGCCTTATCTAGATTCCGCCCCTTGCCCTAATTAAGCAGCAGTGCTGGCAGGAATATATTCTTCCTGCACCCACTATAATTACCACACAATCCTAAAATTGTATAACTTTGGTCCAAAAAGCGAAGGGTGCAATTTTAAAGTAAAGTGAGACACTGCAATGAGATACAGAGAATTGAGAATGCTAATTAATAGATTATAGTGAGCCAACAGTGGGCCCTAATTAAACTCTGCATTCATTATACCCTCCAGAGCCCTCAGAGGTCAGATATTTTCCACTTTACAAAGAAGATTGGTTTAATAGGATTTACAGTAATTAAACAAATTTCCCCATTCCAGTTTGAGACTGGGGATTTAGAGGCATTCTAAGTGTTTGATCTGATTGGGCCACAGAGGTTTGTTCTAGAATCTATCAAATGTAAAAACACATTTGCTTAGAATTGCCTAATGTGTGTGGTTCATTATTACAGAGTCCTTTTAGGAAATTGTTTCTAAAATAAATACCCAGCTGTTTTTGTGTCTCATACCCCTTTTGTTGTTATTGAACTTTCAAATACTGGTGGTTGGAGATATGGAACAATACATGTTTTAACAGGAAAGACCTTTTCTTTTTCTTAAATTGAGAATGAGGAAGGTTTTCAGTGTATGTTTGCTGAAAAATAAAAGTCCAGGTATGAGCTTGGTTGAATTGCAAAGCTAAGGCTTTGGGTGATTTCTGTTTTATTTTATTCTAACCAACATTTAACAAGTTATTGTCATACTTCTTTTTTGATATTATGCCTTGTAATATTTCTATATGTTGAGCTTAGTTGGAAGCTTAATTTTAAAAATAACTGTTTTAAAGCACTTTCATTGGGATTCTGTGTGGTCAAAGTACATTCTGTTCAGTATTATAGTGTGGGGATGAGTTTAATGTTTTATGTATTTTGTTTGTTTTTGGAGTCTGATTTTATTCAGGATTTTGATTTTTGGGTTTTTATTTTATTTGTTTAGGGAATCAAGAGAATTTCCAAGTTTAGAAATACAAAAAGATAAACTTACCCTATATAAATCTTTGTTTTGTCATTTGTTCTGTTGGCACACTGGTGGCTGTTAACATTTTTACAGATTTATGTTGTACCTTCATTTGTCACATGGTGAAAGCTATTATTTGAATGTTTTTTTAAAGACTTTATTTATTTATTTGACAGAGAGAAATGACAAGTAGGCAGAGAGGCAGAGGGAGAGAGAGGAGGACGCAAGCTCCCCACTGAGCAGAGAGCCCGATGTGGGGCTTGATCCCAGGACCCTGAGATCATGACCTGAGCCGAGGCAGCGGCTTTAACCCACTGAGCCACCCAGGCGCCCCTATTATTTGAATTTAAATAAACTTTTTCATGAGGTTGCTAATTGTTTTACTTTCATTTAAGTTGATCTTAAAATCTGGAATCTATGTCTTGGACTATTTGTGTAACTTTTTGATAATTCTGTTTTAACATAGAGATGAATTATGAACAATAAAGCAAAGTATGGTGGATAAGTAGGTATTCTAATTTATTTTCCAGATGGGTGTGATCTTTTTAGGTGTTTCAGAAATGAGATGTATTAAAGGAACTATGCAGAATGGCCTGAGAATATTAAATCAGTGTAAAATAGATATGTTCCCTTTGGGGAGTTAATAATTATTTTGAGAAGCAAAATTTGTTCGTTTGGCTTCTACAAATTTAAGCTACCTATCCACTGGATCTTGTCACATATGAATAATGTAGGTGGGTATGAGAAATTGGCTGCTTGCAGAGTTGGTAAGTTTGCTTTACCTGGAATATAGTGGAGTGCTATGAAAAATGATTCATTGAATCTAATAAAAAATGTACAAATATCTGACAGGGCTTATTTGTGAGAAAATAAGAATTTGCCAGAATATTGCAGCTTCTTCACTCCATTCCGCCTTCTTGCATTTCACAGTGCAGTCTAGTGTGTGATTTCATCTCAGTGACAGAATAGTTTTTAGGGATTAGTTCATTTATGGCATTATAGATAGTAGCTTAAATATGAGTTGGGAAACCCACTTTTTATTTTGTTGTGCAAGGGAAGCCAGAAAATGAACTTAGTTTTTAGTTATGTTAAGGGAGGACAGAGTTCCATTTCACTTTTTAAAATCATATTGCTCCTAGAACTTGACATCATATTATGGTGCCCTGTTTGCCCAGGAGGGCCTCTTAGAAAACATGCTTTATAAAAGTGGTTGGGGGAACTAAAGAAGAGGAGACTTGTGACATTTTAGTTATACTGTGTATATTTATTTAATGGGCAGCCATATAGAAGGACGTCCCCCCCCCCTTTTTTGACGGGGGCGTGGGAGAAGGCAGACACTAAAAAAATGAGTGCAGATAACAGGGGTGTGGATTTTGGCTCCATGGGGGAATATACTGCCATTTTCTAACAGGTATATCTATTTGATGGAAGAGTCAGTCTTAGAAAGTAATGCTTGACCATCACTAGTATTGGTTACAGCGAGGCCAGAATGCCTTTGACAGCGGTGTGGGTGTTCTAATAAGTCTTTCAGCTTTTCAGAATGTCGGAAGTGGTGAGGAGTAAAGTGGTACTCTGTGGAGAACCATTTGGGGAGTCATCCTCCCCATCCTCCCAGCCCCTTTTATCCTTCTGTCCCTTGCTTCCTCCCTCTCTTCCTTCTTGACAGCTTTATTGAGATATAATTCAGTTCATCCTTTAAAAGTGTGTAATTTTTTCTTTCTTAATCTGGGATTTATTCGAAGAAGAATTTGAAGAAAGTAATAGGAAGTTGCCCTAGGGATTTTTTGAGCAAGGAAATGAATGACATAAAATACTATTTAGGAGCAGCTTTTGTTGCTGTCAGCAGAATGGATTGAAGCATGGAAGGTGGGCAAAGCAATTGACTTTGTTGCAGAAGGCCTGGATTAATGTGGGTAATAGGAATGGAGAGAAAGGTGCACAATCATGAGATACTTTCAAAGAAATATTTGGATACAGACTATGATGGCAAGAGAGAAGACTGTGATGAACCATGGTATTGAGAAAGGGGAAATGTTTTGGCCATTGATGGAAAGTGGATAGAGATTAGAAAGTGGAACTAGAAAGCATAAGCATTTAGAAATAAGGGACTAATGACTGTGACCTGAGGTACATGTACGTAGATGTTGTTATATGTACGCTTGTTAATGTTGGAAAATTTACTGCTGTAGTTAGTTCAATATCCCAAGCTACATGTCTCTGCTTATGGGAGTAAGGAGTGGAGAGGGAGAGAGAAGCCATTAAATGGTACATCTTTTATATGTATTTTCTCACCAAGCTATTTTTGTGTTTCAGTCTTCTTTGTTGTGGTATATTTCTTTGAAGGCAGACAGCTTGAGAGAATCTCTCAATTCCTGAAAGTCACTATTCATTAAAAAGGGGTAATAATGGTTTATATTCCTGTGGTAAATGAACTTCAGTAATAGGTGTCTTATTTTAGTTAGCAGGTTCATTGAAGATCATGTACCTTTGTGTGATGAATTTGGAGTGAATTTGTCAAAAACAGAAGTATTGCTTCTGAAATACGTGCTTTCAGTGAGGAAGTGATTAACTTTGTATTGGAAATGTTCTGTTCTTCCCTTATGGACAAGATTAGAAATGCTTTTCTGAACTGTGTTTTTCTTTTTCTGTACTGCCATATGTATCTCTGAAAATATTTTTCTTCCTGTTTAGCAGAAATCTGTTCAAGTTTTTCGTATTATTAGCAATAATGCTTATTAAAACTACCTCCCTTTCTCTTTGTTCTGGCAGTCTTTCCTACCTAATAGGCTCATGGTAAGTTCTGTTACGTTTTGACAATTGGTGGAGAATACGGGGTTGAAATGATACCTTTCCAGCTTAATTTCATCTGTGGAGACCTTGTGGGCTGAGAAGGTGAGAAATAGTTTGGTTTTGATGTGCACACTGTACCATTCTTTAACAGCAGCTTTGGAATCACTCTGGGGTATACCTTCCAGGCTTCGATGAGCCCTCAGGCACTTGTATGGTCCCCTTCAGCAAGACTTCTCAAATTTTTTGGCCTCAGAATGTTGTACACTTATAAAAATTATTATTATTATTTTTAAAGATTTTATTTATTTATTTGACACAGAGAGAGAGAGAGAGAGAGAGAGAGAGAGAGATTACAAGTAGGCAGAGAGGCAGGCAGAGAGAGAGAGAGGAGGAAGCAGGATCCCTGACAAGCAGAGAGCCCAATGCGGGCCTCGATCCCAGGACCCTGAGATCATGACCTGAGCTGAAGGCAGAGGGTTTAACCCACTGAGCCACCCAGGTGCCCACTTATAAAAATTATTGAGCCCCAAGCAGCTTTTGTTTATGTGGACTTCATCAATATTTGCTATATTAGACTAAACTAGAAATTTAAAACAATTTATTAACATATTTAAAAATAATAAATACATTCAGTGTTAACAAAAATAACATTTTTAATGGAAAGTAGTTTTGTAAGTCTCACGTCTGGCTTAATAGAAGACAGCTAATTGTCATAACTGCTGCTTTCAATGATTTGTTGCATTTTTTATGTTTTGGTTGAAGTATTTGAAGAAAATTAGGCCTCACATAAATATGTAGTTGGAAAAAGCAGAGTATTTTAAAAGCCTTTTTAGGGGGCACCTGGATGGCTCAGTTGGTTGAGCATCTGACTCTTGATTTTAGTTCAGGTCATGAGCTCAGGGTTGTGAGATCAGCCCCGCGTTATGCTCAGCAGGGAGTCTGCTTGAGATTCTCTCTCCCTCTGCCCCTCCCTCTGCTCTCATCAATGAGTTTTCCATAATTCGTTATGTTAAAATGAATTGGTCTGTCTTGTACTTTGAGTAGATCTTACGTGTAGGGGATGTACACGAATACATATGCTTTCTCCAACATTAGTAACATTGTGTAGTGGTCATTTGGAAAGTATTGGTTCATTGAGTTATGCAGATCTTCCAGATGTTGCCGTATTTCATTAGACAAATTAAAAAATTTGCATTCATTAATATTAATTCCTATCTCATTAGAAAAGTCTTAAGTTTTGGTAGGCTGTCAAGCTCTCCAGGTGGGAGATACAGGTTTTCCAAAATTCTAATTTTTGCTTGAAAATTCAAATTTTATCATGGGCCAAGAAATATTGTCCATTACTGTCTTTGAAGTGACATGTTTGTTTTGTTAATTTTTGAGAAAAATTATCATATGAGACTGAATAATCATAGGTTATCAGTTCAGTCTTTAAGATGTTGTTCATTGAGGTAACCACTGTATTTCATTATGCAGCAAAAGTGTTTTATGCCTCTTTGAAGATGTTACTTGAGCAAAGAGAGACCTGAGTGATGTGACTAGGGTAAAATATTCCAGGCAGAAGGAACTAACTGTCCAAAGGCCTTAGGATCTTTTCACTCTGGTAAGAGGTTGCCACTAAGGGTCTTAACTAGATTATTCTTTAGCTAATAATGTTCCTCTTCTCCTATATGTTCAGTGTTGTAATAAGATGTTATAGTCTTTGACATCAACAAGGCTTTTGCTTCTTTGCCATGGTTTAGGAAGGTACGGTATTTCTTCAATAATAGTAATGGGAAAAGACTAGTTAAAACCTTAATAGGCCAAAATTTAGCCCAGGCAATATTAAATTAAAGGAGAAAGCTTCACTGTTCCAGAAAGCCAAAAAAGTACGTCTTTTCTTTTCTTTTTTAAGATTTTATTTATTTGTAGACAGCACTAGTGGGGGGAAGGGTAGTGGTAGAGGGAGAAACTCAAGCGGACTCTGTGGTGAGCACAGAGCCCGAGGTGGGGCTTAGTCTCATGACCCTGAGATCACGACCTTAGCTGAAATCCAGAGTTGGATGCTCAACCGACTGAGCTACTTAGGCGCCTGAAAAGTACTTCTTCAAAGTTTTGGAGTGCGTTTATCCATGCATATTGAATAAAAAATTCTACTTCGAGATCTGTTGATAATGTTTTTTGGTTGTGCATTCCCAGATAATAACTGATTAGAGAGGTCACCCTTTTCCTGACAAGCTATGAAAGTGTTCACGTATTATTAATTGGTAGTTTTAGTGTTTATTATTTTTTATTTATTTTTGATTTAACAAATATTGAGTACTTTCTTTTTATCATATTTTTCTGGTGAACTGCCCTAAGTAGAAATAAAGGTGAAAGCAATGTGAAAACTTCACAAGGTGGTGACTTGTTTTCTTGAGTTTTTAGACTCCCAACTTCACATTAAAATTAAAGTAATTTTAGTGATTTAGAGGATATGTGCAAAGGATACATCATTTTCTCTTGGATTTTTTGAACATTGTCTTATTTTGTAGGGTAAAAAGGATATAAGGATAATAGACTTCTAGAAATATGTAGTAACCCTTAGAAGAAGCATCAGTGAAAACAAGAGCAACAAGGTGAAAAAGGCCAAAAGAACCAGTGCTTTTTTTCTTGTTTGTTGATAGCATATATTTCTGTCCTCAGACTTTCCTTGGGAGGCTCTTAAATAGTCAGCAGTTACAGTTGGATAACCAGTAAGTATTCTCCTTGTTGAGTGTTTTGTGGTAAGGATTCCTCTTTGTCTCAGCAACTACCCAGTTTTAATTGTGAACAAATTAAAAAAGGGAAAGGATATATTGATTTATTTTTTGGTTGGAATGGTGTTCACACTAATACTTAATTTTGTTCTCCCACACTCTGGAAGCTGTTTAATATAACTATATCCGTAGCCCTAAAACAAGGAGGACCTAAATTCTTCAAGAATCACTGTATACTTTAAAAATTATCCCTTTTTTTTTTTTTAAACCAGTGAAAGATGGATTTGTTTGAGAATAGCAGAAACTTGCAATCTGGAACTGGTAAGCTATGGCAAAACCATAGATAAATCCCCAAAATTATGTTGTTAGCAGTGCTTGAACATTATAATTCATTGCCTTGAAAAAGAAGAGAGCAAATCATCTAGAATTTCTTGACAGTAATCTATATTACCATTGCTTAACTATTAGAAAGCATTGTAAAATTCTGAAAGAGAGAGCTCAGTTTTATTTATTTATTTATTTTTAAGATTTTATTTATTTATTTCACAGAGGGAGAGAGATCACAAGGAGGCAGAGAGGCAGGCAGAGAGAGAGAGGGGGAAGCAGGCTCCCCGCTGAGCAGGGAGCCCGATGCGGGCCTCGATCCCAGGACCCTGAGATCATGACCTGAGCCGAAAGCAGAGGCTTTAACCCACTGAGCCACCCAGGCGCCCGAGAGCTCAGTTTTAAAGACTAAGAATATTGGCAGGCAATGCATATTAAGCCATTCTCATGGAAAATTTTATGTAACTATTTTTTAGTTAAATATATTTAAAAAATTTTAATTCCAGTGTATTTAACATGCAATGTTACATTAGTTTTGGGTGTACAACATAGTAATCCAAGAGTTCCACATAATACTCAGTGCTCATCAGAAGAAGTGTACTCTGTATTCCCTTCACCTAGTTCACCTGTCCCCTCACCCACACCTTCTCTCCGGTAACCATCAGTTTTGTTCTCTAAAGTTAAGAGTCCGTTTCTTGGTCTCTGTCTCTCTCTCTCTCTCTCTTTTTGAGAGAGAGAGAGAGAGAGAGAGTGTGTGTGTGTGTGTGTGTATGTATGTATGTGTGCAAGCATGGGGGTGAGGTGGGGGTGGGGGGAAAGAGGGAGAGAAAGAGAATCCCAAGCAGCTCCTGCTCAGCACCAAGCCTGGAACTGGGGTTTGATCTCAAGACCATGAGATCATGACTTGAGCCAAAAACCAGGAGTTGGAGGCTTAACCAGCTGAGCATGCAGATGCTCCTCTCTCTTTTTTTATTTTTTTTAAGATTTCATTTATTTATTTGACAGAGTAAGTGAGAGACACAGAAAGCAAGCACGGGGAATGGCAGGCAGGGAGCTGAGCAGGGAGCCTGACTCGGGGCTTGATCCCAGGACCTGAGCCAAAGGCAGCGGATTAATGGACTGAGCCACCCAGGCGTCCCATTTTTTTTCTTTTTTCTTTTTTAATGTAACTTTTTATTACCTAGTTTGTGCTTGAGGAGTACAGTATCTTCCCCTCTCCATTTTTTTAACCCCCTCCATTTTATTAAGCTTAAAATAAGGGATTATTTTAGAATGGTGAGCCCATGATTGTGCTGCCTTCTGTTGAAGTTACATTGTTATGTTATAGGTCTGTTAATTCTGCATGTTTCATTTTGACTTGGGTTTTAAAATCTGTGTATCGTAAAAAAAAGAAATTATGTATTTTTATTTTTTGATACTGTTAGCATAAGCTCTGAAGAGAGGTTGTCAGTGTTTTATTACAAATACATTTTTTTCTTTTTTGCCTGGAAGCAGGGATTTGGACAAGATAACCTGTAAGTTTTCCTTCATGCTGTAAAATTTTGTGATAAAGAAACTTTTCATTTTCATAGTATCTTAAAAGCATAACTGAAGGAAGTATTTTTTCATTGTGTATATTGAGGTTTTTTTTTTTTTAGATTTTATTTATTAGAAAGCACGAGCAGGGGGAGGGGCAGAGGGAGAGGGACAAGCCGACTCTTGACTGATCACAGAGCTTAACAGAGGGCTTGATCCCAGGACCCTGAGATCATGACCTGAGCCGAAGTCAGATGCTTAACCGATTCAGCCACCCAGGCATCCCTGTATTGACTTTTTAGTACACATTTTGTGAAATCTAGGAGGCGATACCTGTCTGTAATTTAGGTGTTTTCATTGTCAAAAATTGTAAATTATGTGTGTTACAATTTATCTGGAGTAAAGAGTTTTTTGGACAGGCACCTATATATATATTTTTCTTTGTACACCAGTGTCATTGCTGTTACTGGTTTGAGATAATGGTATTAAAATTAAAAAACTGCTTCGATAGCTGTTTATTGATAAATATTTGTTTAAGCATTGTATTAAAAATATGCATATTTTTAAAGATTTTATTTATTTGAGACAGAAAGCACAAGCAAGGGGAGAGGCAGAAGGAGAGGAAGAAGCAGGCTCCCCAGTGAGCAGGGAGCATGATGCGGGGCTTGATCCCAGGACCTGGGATCATGACCTGAGCCAAAGGCAGATGCATAACCGGCTGAGCCACTCAGGTGCCTCTAAGAGTATTTTTTTACACAGTTGCATCCTGTGTTTTTGCATTATATAAACCTATTGGGGACAAAGTGAAAATACTGTTGGATTGAAAATCTGAAAAGTTGGAAGAATATATTCAGAAAACATTCTTAATTTTGATTATCTTTCATAGATTTGGTAACCTGAATAAGTAGTAACTTATTCTTGCCACATGACTTTTCTTCATGGGCATAGAAACATAGAATAGGTGCCAGATTTTTAGGAGAGAAGCATACTTTAATGAGTGCTTCCAGTCTTTCCTGCAATTTCCTAGGGTTTATTTCTTGTTTCTCTATGAAAGCATATTAGAGCGTTTTTTTTTTTAAATAAAATCTTTATTTTTTTATTTTAAAGATTTTATTTATTTATTTGACACAGAAAGAGAGATCACAAGTCGGCTGAGAGGCAGGCAGAGAGAGGAAGCAGGCTCCTTGCCGAGCAGGGAGCCCGATGCGGGCTTCGATCCCAGGACCCTGAGATCATGACCTGAGCCGAAGACAGAGGCTTTAACCCACTGAGCCACCCAGGTGCCCTGTTAGAGCGCTTTTAATAGATGAAGCAGATAAAAGAGAATCTATTTAAATGATGGATAAATTCCTGAATTTCTCTTAGTATTTCTGATGATAGATACTAATTTTCAAGATGAGGTGTATTGGTTCTCATTTATTGGAAAGTTGTGCTAACAGTTGGCTGCTAGAATAGCTTGGAGGCAGAACTTATTTTTTGGATTTAGGTTAGAGAGACTTAGGGTTGCTAGATATCCTGCAATGCTTAGAATGGCTCTGCGTATTTAAAAGTTCCCCCACATTCCATGATTTTCAGATGTCTTGGCCAGAAATTTGTGTAGGTGAAATGCTTGTTTATAAGACCCTAACTACATAAATGTGCATAAATGCATTACCATTTTTTGAATGGGTTCAATATATGCTGAATTTTCTAGCAGTGGGAGTACTGTATAAGTTGATGTAAGATTGTATTTTGTTTGGAACCTTATGTAGAATTTTTCTTATTGAAAAATCACTTTAACAGCAGCATTGCCTTGTTGGATGTAACTGCTCATTCAGCCTCTATTTGGGAGTGCACGTGTCTTTGGGTGTAGCTGTGCCACAGCATTTACGCATACACATAAACACATATATTTGGCATTTACATACTAACACATTTTATTATAAAATCCTTTTTTTTACGTAGAGCATTACATTAATTTTTTTATTGTATGTGAGGCTGGGCTTATTATCTATAAACTTCATTTCAGAATAGTAAAGGTCACATTACAAAATATTTGTTATAGAAGGGGAGGAGGGGTGGTTTTGGGTCTGAGGAGCTTGAGAATCACTGGTTAGTGGATACTGAATTCTAAAAAGGGTGGCTTGCATTCTCCTTTTGGTCCTGGCCTTGCTAATCAGTGACTAGGGGGGTGAGACCATGGGCATATTGTTCAACCTTTTTGGACCCAGGTTTTTCATCTGTAAAACTCAGAGATTTGGACAAGGTAGTCTCTAGAGATTCCTTCTTTTAGAATGATCTGATTTTAGTTTTGTCTGCTATTCTAATGCAGTTCTCTAGTAGTCTCTTCACCTTGGTTATAAAGCCCTAATTGAAGACTGATTCATATAACCAAGTTAGCACTTCTGGAAACGAGAAATACTTGACTATTGATGTTCTTTCCCAGGTAGGAAGTATAAAATCTCTGCTCTTGTATATAAAGAGCAGAGAGTGTTCATGTGAGTTTCATCAGTTGTCAACTGGAGAAGATGCTGTTATGGTTGTGATAGTAAATAAAGGAGATATTACACGCGTAATAAAGTATAAAATTCTGGACAAGCCTACCTGACATAATAGATATGCGCTGCAATAGATGTTAATTGAATAAGTCAGATGTTTCATAAATACAAATAATATTGTATAACATTTTTTAAAATAAGTTTCATTTGGATAACTAATCACTACTAGTGTAGCCTTAATATTCCTGAAGGAGTTACCAGGAACTTTGATAGGGTAATTAGCTCTCAGAATTTTCAGTTACAGTCATATCCATTATTTAACATTTTTATTTCCACAGTGACTCATCCATGAATTATAGAGTGCTTTCCCAAAAGGAATGTAATATTGCTGGAAATAATTTTTTTACTGCTCTATTTTCTTTCTGTGGCAAGGAGTTCCTGGCTGGTTAGTTGGACCTAAAACTCTCCGCAAGTAATTTAAACTATGTGCCTTTGTATGAAGGAGACTTGACCTTCACAACACAGTGGAGAGTTCTTGAAAATGGGCAACACAGAATGCTTATATTTATTCATTATGTTTATTTTATTTTTAAAAAAGATTTTAGTTATTTATTTGAGAGCGAGCGAGCACGCGTACACTCAAGCAGGTGGAGCTGCAGAGGGAGAGGGAGAAGCAGGCTCCCCGTGAGCAGGGAGCCTGAAGTGGGGCTCCATCCCAGGACCCTGGGATCATGACCTGACCTGAAGGCAGATGCTTAACCTTAATTGACTGAGGCACCCAGTCACCCCCATTATGTTTATTTTAAACTATTTCTGTGCCGTGTGGGTTTTTTTTAGCTGAAAATTTACATAAATGTATGTCACTAAGAAGGATGCTTTGCTCACATTATTTATTCAACTGACCTCAAAAATGTAGCATTTCAGTGTTTTGCAGGCATTGGGTGTGATTAGGGTGGTTGGAGGGTGGGGCAGTGGTAAAGGTTGATTTTTGACTTGTAGTTCACTTTACCTTCATATTTGGGAAGTTGCTTTTTTTGTTTTTAACTTTTAGTTAAATGCATAGGCTGGAGATGTAATGTAGATAAAACTGCCATGCATTCTGTAGAGGGAATTGAATTTGTCTAAACGTTGACTGGTTTCTGAATTTTTGGTTTCTGCCTGCTGTGTTGCTGCTCTTCCTAGTAGCGAGATAAGAATCACAGTGTCGGAAGAATTGCAGTGTTGGTGTTTTTTCTTCCTCTTACCCATTCCATTCATAATTTGACCCTAGTAAGTTTGAAAAAATGTTTATTATAAGAATTAGCTGGAATTAAAACCTAAAACTTGACTCTGCCCAGGTTAAGGTGGCATGTTCCAGTCCTTGACAACTCCTGCCACCTCTTTTTCTTGTGACAGATGGCTTCCCCTCCTGACTGTAATCCACTGCTGATTTTTTTCAAAGAATGAATACCATGTGTTCTCCATTTTGGCTGTGATTGTCTTCTGCCCACTCATTGGCTTCAGAGGAACTTGAAATTGGATGTACTTGCTGCTGGCATTTGTGGCAGGAAGTGGATACAACTGTGACTCTCTTTGCCAGGTGTTCATTTATTAGAAGAATTATAGCTTCCTAAAATTAAACATTATATATTTGTCATACCAAGAGTAAAGTGGAAAAAAAAGAGTGAAGTGAATTTCATTAACTTTTTTTTAGAATATACTTTTTACTTGACAATACATAGTAAATATTTTTTGGTAGCATATTTATTACAAAATAGGTTTTTAAACCTGAGTTTCATATATTCAAAAATTTATGATGTATTAGATTGCAGTGTGTACAAGATACTGAATAGATTTAATTTTACTGAGTATAGTAAATATAAACTTGAAGGGGATTTATATCAGAGAGACTCCAAAAACAATTGAAATTGTTTATGATGTATTGAACTTTGAACCTATATATGAATATGCTTTGTGGTACAAATGGGCACTAATATCTGTTCATTTTAACTTTTCTGTGCAATATCTTTCTTGTCCATTGGTGGATATAAATGATGTCCTCATAGACACTGAGGAAAAGTACAAGTCTGAATCTGAACTAGTTTAATTCTGTAAAAATTCTATTCTTATTTGGAGGTATGGTGTTTGGCTTTAAAAACACTTGCTAGGTCAGAGTAAACAAATATAGGGTATTTCTTAACAAAAAAGAACTATAAACAAATACTTGCATATTACCCTCATTAGTGTAAGAATTTGGAATTTCTGTCCTCAGAAGTCACTGTTCTCTCAAGGGTCTCCTGTTTTTGGCTAAGTGAATCTTGTGCAGTAATGGCAAAAGTATTGCCCACCCATGGCAGACAGCTCTAAATGTATCTTGTTAATCTTTCTAGCCGGACCTAGCTCAGTGGTTCTCAATCTTGGTTGCATGTTGGCATAACTTGAGGAACTTTAAAAAAAAAAAAAAAAAGCCTTGTCTCATCCTCACCTCCACAGATTCTCATTTAATTGGGGCTGGAGCGTGGCGTCCATGTGGAGATTTTTAAAAGCTCCCTGGATAATTCCAGTGTTTGGTTAAGGTTGAGAACCTCTGGTTACTACTAATGGGTAAGAGTTGGTACTTGAACTGAAAGCTGTTTTTCAATTCTCTGCCTAGTGAGGTCGTTTATAAACATGGCATGATCTATGAACATTTAATAAAAACAATTTTCAATTTGAATGGATGCAGAGAATGCTTATCATTGGGAATTGAAAGTACAAATATAACCTGGGGGTGATTAACTTGTGCCAGTATTTTGCAGCATTTTAAAAGAATTAGCTTCACAGGGTAGCTGGAAAGGTATAGAACAAGAGGTGGTCATGTTGGAGTGGGAATTCCCAGGGCCTGGGGCTCTTCTAAGGAAGATGAGAAGGGTGAAAGGAAGGGAGTAAAGTCAGAATGAGCTCTGGCCTCTGGAGACTTGTAAAAAAGGGGATGAACTGGGAAGTCAGGAATGGATCTAAGTCCTATAGTATAAACTATCTCCTCCTCACCAGGCAGGTGTTGTTGGGGCTCAGCCTTCTGAGAGACCAGGATGTGATGGTAGTGAAATGAATGGAATGAGAGGGCTTCCTTTTACATCCAGCTTGTTCTCTGCCCAGTAGCAAAAGGCTAAACAACCTCTTATTAGAGCATTTCTCAAGCGTTAGTGAGTAAGAATCACTTTTACATTTATGGATGCTACTTCCAACCTTCAAGGTTTAGGACTGCTGGGGTAGGGCTCAGAATCTGTGTTTTTAATAAACACCTTGGTCAAAGTTAGCTAAACCCTTTTTGTTTGCTTACCATCTTCGTAATGTTTGCCTTATTTCTTGTACTGTTCTTAATTTAATTTTTTAAAAAAATTGACTCACTTTTAGAAAATGGAATCTTGGGGCACCTGGGTGGCTCAGTCGTTAAGCGTCTGCCTTCAGCTCAGGCCATGATCCCAGGGTCCTGGGATCCAGCCCCGTATCGGGCTCTCTGCTCAGGCAGAAAGCCTGCTTCTCCCTCTCCCACTCCCTCTGCTTGTGTTTCCTCTCTCGCTATGTCTCTGTCTCTCTGTCAAATAAATAAATAAAATATTTAAAAAAAAAAAGAAAATGGAATCTTATTTTTTAGAAAATTCTTACACACATGGAAAATATATCACTTGAAATTAACAAAAAACTCTAAAATACATAGCTATTTAAAAAAGTTTCTTTTATGTATGTTATCACTGAAGATTATCTTGAATATAATTTTGAATATCTGCCTACTGACTCTGATACAAGTAGTTTTCTCATCATACTTGGAAATATATCAACTAGAGACAAGTATCATTTAGACTGAGTGGTTTTCAGCTCTGGTTGCACACTGCAATCGCCTCAGGTGCTTTTAAGATACTTTTGGCCAGTCCTTATCCCCAGAAAATGTGATTTAATTTGTTTGGGGTAGGAGCTGAGCATCAGTATTTTAAAAAGATTCTCTTAGGTAATTGAATCGTAATGTATATTTTGGGCTGAGAATTTAGAGATTTTTTAAGAAAGTACAGTGTAAATAGACTAAGAAGCATAAATTCATGAGTGCTAAATGAATATATCTGGGTAGAATTAGAAATTAAAGAATTAGAAATTAGAGTGGCCATGTAGGGGGTCTGTCAGGAAGGAGGTCAAAGAAGGTAAATTAAAGCACCAACACTCTTTATCCTCATTATCTCCTCTGCCTCAGCCTGCTTCTCTTGTTTTCTGTTTTTGATGAATGGTAAGATTTTTTAATCTAGTCAGATGGTCCTCAAATTTGAGAGTACATCAGAATACATGGGGAGGGTTTGTTAAAGCACCAGTTCTTGGGCCCCACTCTCACACCTTCTGATTGAGTAGGCCTGGGGTGGGACTCAAGAATTTGTACCAGCAGTTTCCCAGGTGTTGTTTATGCTGCTGGTCTGTCTGGGCTAGAAACCTAGAACATTAGACTTAGATTTATTTTTTCTCTATATATCCAGAAAAGTTGAAAAATGATAAACATAAACCCTTGTTTCCGTTACCTAGAATTAGCAAATGTTAATGGTGTGTGGAGAAATATTCATTATGAATTAATATTCCCTTTTTGGTCATTGTAGGCAGTAGGTATCTTATTTTGCACCTTTGAGTACAAGGTATAAAATACGGCAGTTTTTCTGGGGTTTAAGATCAGTGCTCTTTAGGTTAAACTATATATTTAAATAGTTCCTTTTTTCAAATAGTTCACAGAATTAATAAGCTGTATTTATTTGTGTTGTCTAGAGACCTGGGAGGAGAATGGGTAAGCTGTTATATGTAGGGGGGTATAATCAGTTTGACAGTGTTATGAAGACATAGGAAGTCAGAATCTGAAGGAATAACTATCATTTGTTCATTTCTAAAACAGCATGTTCTCCCTATGGATAACTGACATTCTGCACAATCATACAGGTTGAGGGGAAGGAGTATTGATGGGTATTACTTATTTAATAAACACTGAATTCATCATCAGTGCCATCGAATTGATTCCGCAACAGTTAAGGTAGTTTTGATTGTTTAGCTTCTTGTCATGTTTTAAATATTTTTTTCTTAAGATTTTATTTGTTATTTGACAGAGACAGAAAGAGCTAGAACACAAGCATGGGGAGTGGGAGAGGGAGAGGGAGAGGGAGAAACAGGCTTCCCTCAGTAGGCTGAGCAGGGAGCCCAATGCGGAGCTCAATCCCAGGACCCTGGGATCATGACCTGACCCGAAGGCAGACGCTTAATGACTGAGCCACCCAGGTGCCATGTCGTGCTTTAAATAGGTGCTTCATTTTGGTACAGATCTCTCTAGCCAAGTGAGTTTTGTGAGATAGCCATGATGCTGTTTTTATATTCTTCTGGAGGACATTATTAATCACCTCTGTGGATTTTTTTTTCTTAATCTTGGAGCTAATGTCAGGATTCCCTTAACTTGCTAGGCTCTGAATTTTCCTCACCATTTTTTAAATTTAAATTAAAAATTTTTTTAGAGAGTAAGGGTAGGGGCAGAGACAGAATCTCAGTCAGGCTCCATGCTCAGCCCTGAGCCCAATGTGGGGATTGATCTCATGACCACTAGATCATGACCTGAGCTGGAGCATCCAAGGGTTGGACTCTCAACTGACTCAGCCATTCAGGTAGGTGCCCCTTCCTCACCACCTTTTTTTTTTTTCCCTAAGATTTATTTATTTGAGTGAGAGGGCAAGCATGGGAGGGGAGGGGTAGAGGGAGAGAGAGAAGGAGAGGGAGAAAGAGAATCTCAGGCAGACTCCTTGCTGAGCGTGGAGCCTGACTTGGGGCCCAATCCCAGGACCCTGAGATCATGACCTGAGCTGAAACCAAGAGTCAGATGCTTAATTGACTGACCCACCCAGGTGCCCCTCATCACTTTCTAAAAATTTTTTTTATTTTTTAAAGATTTTATTTATTTATTTGAGAGAGAGAGAGAGAGAGCATGAGAGAGGAGAAGGTCAGAGGGAGAAACAGACTCCTCTTGGAGCTGGGAGCCCGATGTGGGACTCAATCCCGGGACTCCAGGATCATGACCTGAGCTGAAGGCAGTCACTTAACCAACTGAGCCACCCAGGCACCCACCCCTCATCACTATTTGAAGTGAAGATTTATGCATGGCTTTGTAAAGTATAAACTTACTGTCTGATGAAAATCCTTGTATAGCTTCAATTTGTCTTCCTTTTCCCATCCTTTCCTCCTTCCTTTCCTCTTCCCTCCATCTCATTCACACATCCATCTCTCCATTCATTCTTCATATCACAGCATTTCCTACTCTTATCTCCTTGACACACTTGTTTCTTTCTTTCTGGACTCTTTTCCTGTTTGCTTTCTTCTTGCATTATCTACTCCCTCTTGCTTGAATTCTTTATCATCAGTCACAAGTAGACCTTAGGAAAATAATCCTTTCCTTTTTTTCTTTTAACGGGGGGGCAGGCAGTTTATATTTGCAGCTCACATAGTAAGTATGTGTAGGTAGTAGAAGATAGATAAAAGCAGAGACCATACAAATTACTGAGGTGTTTGCTTCAGTTTTCATACAGTCTGGGGATTTTTTCTCTTCTCTCTGGAAACTGCCCTTCCTCCCTCCCTTCCTTCCTTCCTTCCTTTTTTTCTTTGTCTGTCTGTCTGTTTTCCCTTGGCAAACAGGAGTGTGGTCTTTAAGCCATCCTTGACTTTCTAGGTAGTAGTTGGTCGTCTTTCAGGTGTTTGCAGTAATTAGAACCAACACATCAGAGCACACTACCTATGTTATTTCTGATGTCTGGATCTTCTAGATTCAGAGAAAAATAGGTTATTGGTTTTTTTTTTAACTGAATTTCTCCTATTCATGGATAAGGATCTGAAAATTCACAAAGAGGAAATTACTTTATATATTATATGCTGTAAAAATCAAATATTCAAAGTTTGAACGATCACAACTTTGAGTTCATGAGAATTAGCCACACTTTGAAATTTAAGGCCAATCATTAGCTGACTGCCTTCCTTGTAGAGGGCTTCTCCAAAGCCAGATGATTTTCCAGGACCTGGGTATGTGGTATGATGAACATCACAGAACAATTGCAGTTGGTTCGGAACAGCATGTTGTTAATAAGCCTTTTAGGATTTTCATTTTTGCTGGTCATTCATGTGTCACTCAGATTCTTGCCTCCTTTTAAAAATAATTCACTTAGTTTGTACTTTGTCTGTTTGTATATTTACCCGACCTTAGATGGTGTAGTCAAAGTTCAGCATTTAGGCAAAGTGGGTGGCAGTGTTAACTGTTTTTCTCTGGTATGTCACTGTGCATTATCTGAGATGGAATGCTTTGTGGGTCTCCTGTGGTTTCCTGATGAGAGAAAGCTGGTCCAGCTGCATTCACTGTCACAAGATGACCTTTGTTTCTGCATATTTTCTACTTCAACACAGCATTGTCTAACCAGTCTATCAATAAATATTTATTGAGTGCGAACTGTGAATGTCCAGTAGTATGCTCGATGCTTTGAGTGATTTTTTTTTTTTAAGAAAAAGAGAGGGAGAAAGAGAAACAGACATGCTTGTGAGGAATTTAAAACCATGTTGTCATGAAGTATATATGCTCTGTGGTTTCATAAAGATGAATTTTACGATTGGTAGAATTCTAGAGTGTTTTGGCTTAGACTAGCTTCCAGATTGGAATTATTCATAAAAGTAAGCATTTTCCTTATTAAGGTGCAACTTGTTCATGTAAGTGGAATATTATTTATTATTATTATTATGATTTTTTAGATTTTATTTATTTGACATTGAGAGACACACACAGTGAGAGAGGGAACACAAGCAGGAGGAGTGGAGGGAGAAGCAGGCTTCCTGCTGATCAGGGAGCCCCATGCAGGGTTTTGATCCCAGGACCCTGGATCATGACCTGAACTGAAGGCAGATGCTTAACGACTGGGCCACCCAGGTGCTTCTGGAATATTATTTAATGTTAAGAATTTCCTTAAATTTGGTGTTTATAGATTTTTAAAAATCATTATCTTAAAATATTTCCCACAATTTCAGGATTTAGAGAAGCTACTGAAATGGAAAGATACTCATATACGGTATATATACTATGATCAAGTTTTTGGAAGAAGTATAAAGTCATAACATAGTGTTAAAAACACACAAAATGAAGTCAGACTGCTGGGTGATTTTTAGGAAAGTGACCTATGACTGGTTACTTTTCTTCTTTGTGTCTTGGTTTCCTTATTTGTAAAAAGAAAATAATATTGCATTATGGGGGGAATGCGAGAGATATATTTGAATTAAAAATACATAAGCATTTAAAATATGGACTGGCACTGGGGCACCTGGGTGGCTCAGTGGGTTAATCCTCTGCCTTCAGCTCAGGTCATGATCTCAGGGTCCTGGGATCTAGCCCCACATGGGGCTCTCTGCTCAGCAGGGAGCCTGCTTCCTCCTCTCTCTGCCTGCCTCTCTGCCTACTTGTGATCTCTTTCTCTGTCAAATAAATAAATAAAAAATCTTAAAAAAATATATGGACTGGCACTAATTAAATGTTAGCTGTTTTAAATTAAATGTTAGCTATTTTTATTTTAACCTTTTTTTAAAAAAAAGATTTTTTTAATTTATTTTGACAGAGGGAGATTACAAGTAGGCAGACAGGCAGGCAGAGAGAAAGGAGGAAGCAGGCTCCCTGCTGAGCAGAGAGCCCGATGTGGGCCTCGATCCCAGGACCCTGAGATCATGACCTGAGCCGAAAGCAGAGGCTTTAACCCACTGAGCCACCCAGGCGCCCTATAATCTTTTTTTAAAGGATGAAATTCAGCATAGGAAAAATGTTTTGAAGGATACTCACCAGAATATTTTCAGTGATTTTCTCAGACAAGTAGGATTATGGATTTTTTTCTGTTTATCTGTAATTCCTTCGTCCTCGTGTGATAGGCATGCTTTTCTTGTATAATGAATAAGATTTAGTCTGAATGTTTATATGAATTGTTACATGACAAAAGCTAGAATTAATTACTAGTAAATTAGTAAATATTTGGTATTGAATGGGTTATAAAGGTATGATTTTATCTTTTAAAGTTCACAATTTAGTATAGGAAACTTGGTAGAAATACAGAGGGGAAGAAATTCTAAAGGTCGTCTTGTTCAACTCTCCATCCTCCTCTTTCAAAGTGTCCCTGACAGATGCAGTATCAGCATTAAATTTGCAGTGACTACTGGTTGTTATGAGGTAATTTATTCAACTTAAAAAAGGTTTTTTGATAGACATCTAAATGTTAGGAAATTTTCTTAGATTGAACTAGACTTACCTCTGTGTAATGCTTCTTCCAGGATAATGATATAGTAGAAAAGGAGTTTATCAAATGAATGTTGAGTAGCTTACAGAATTGATGGTAGGCTGGTGAGCTTAGGTTCTACAATGTTCTCTACTGTTGCGATGAAGAAACCGTCACTGCTGCCATTGCTTCACTGGATTCTGAGGGAGATTCTGCAGTTGAGGTTTTGATCCCACTGAATAAAAGAATTGACCTTGTAATCACTGGGAAACTGCGGCTATTCCCATCTCCCTGAGCAGGATTTATCTGTCACCATCTCCACCAGTAAAAATGGAAATAGGGCCTCTTTCTTTTTGTCACTCATTTGCGAGACAGTGTATGCATACATCTGATTGGCTGAGTCTGGGTCACATGCTTGGGTCTAGCTACAGGGGAGTGTGGGAATTTGAGTTTTTATTTCTACCTTGGGGAAGCAGGACTCATAATAAGGGGATTGCTTCATATGTAAAAAGGCTACTTAAAAGATTATAAGCAAAGAAAAAAGATTGTGAGCACAAGCACATGAAAAGATGTTCAGCATTGTTAGTCATTAGGGAAATGCAGATCAAAGCCATCTACTAGAATGGTTATAATAATAATAGTGAAAAAAAGGGAAATAACAAGTGTCAGTGAGGAAATAGAGAAATGGGAACACTTTTACATTGCTGGTGGGAAGGTACAGTGGTTCAGCTGCTATGGAAATCAGCTTGGCATGTCCTGAAAAAGTTGAATATAGGATTACCATATGACTGTGCAGTTTCACTGCTGGGTATATGCCCCAAAGAAAGAACTGACACTCTAACAAGTACATGTATATACATGTTTTTATAGCAACATAGTTCACAATAAGCAGAGTCTGGAAACATTCCACATATCCATCAGTGGGTAAATGGGTAAACAAATTGTGGTATCTACATACAACAGAGTATTATTCAGGCATAAAAAGGAATGAAATTCCGATACATATTATTATGCAGGAGTACCTCCAAAACATCATATTAAGTGAAAGAAGGCAGATAAGAAAAGGTCACATATTGTTTGATTCCATTTCTGTGGAGTATCTATCATAGACCTATAGAGCTAGAACATCAGTTGATGGTTGGTCTGTGGGAGGGAAGAGTGGATGGAAACTGCTTAATGAGTAAGGAGTTTTGCTTTGGAGGGATGGAAGTATTTTGAAACTAGGTAAAGGTGGTGGGTGCACAGCATCATGCATATACTAAATGCCACTGAGTTCACTTACAAAAGGGTTGATTTTATGTTTTGTGAATTTTACCTCTTACTATTTTTTAAAGATTTATTTGAGAGAGAGAGAGAGAGAGAGAGAGAGAGAGTGTGTGTGTGTGTGTGTGTGTGTGTGAGAGAGAGAGAGAGAGAGAGAGAGAGAGAGAGAGAGAGAGATCATAGCAAGGGGGAGGAGTAGAGGGAGAAGCAGACTCCTCACCGAGCAGGAAGCCCCATGTGGGACTCAATCCCAGGCCCCTAGGATCTCGACCCAAGCTGGAGCCAGCTGACTGAGCCACCCAGGTGCGCCTCTAAATTATTTTTTTTAAAGTTTATGAACAGCCATTAACAAAACATGTTCACTATGAAGATGATGATGATTTATTTACTATAGGCTGAAGGCTTCACATTCTAATGCTTATGGCAGCATTGCTAGATAGGTATTAGGGACAAGAAAGCAAAGAACTGTATTAGTGGTTTTAAAAAAAAATCTTTACAGTTTAAAATACTGACTTTGAATCTATAAAATTAAAAGTATATTTTGAAATCAAACACTGGCCAGTACAGAGCACTCTTGTTACTTAACCTTGCTCTGATTATGTCTAGAGCATCTTATGTCATAAATTTAGATTTGTTGTATGAATTTGATACTTTGAAAATTGACAGCTGGAAGCATCTGCTTATGAACTTCCAGTTTTCAGTATTGTAGTTGAAAAGCTGTTTTTTTCCGCATTGAAAGGTATATTGGCAAACTTATGTATTTGAAGTATGATATTCTTTATTTAAAAGAAACAATAAAAATTATAGCTAAACAGTAAAAATATATGCGTCATATGGTTTGTTTTCAAAGATATATGGGTGATTTGTTTAAAAAGAATAGTAAATTAGCTTTTTTTTTAAACTAGGAATTTTCTTTCCTGTAGTCCATTTCCTTTTTTGTTTGCTTTAAATTAAAAACATTGTTTTTTAAATATTTTACTTGAGAGAGTGAGAGAGAGAGAGAGACAGTACACAAGCAGGGGCAGAGGGAGAGGGAGAAGTAGGCTCCCCGCTGAGCAGGGACGCCCACATGGAGCTTGATCCCAGGACCTTAAGATCATGACCTAAGCAGAAGGCAGATGCTTAGCCAACGGAGGCACCCAGGTGTCCCTGTTTTGTTTTGTTTTAGCTTTTTGTACCTAGTTCTAAATCCTGGTGAAATACACTTTTTTGGGTTTGCCGGATACTGATGTTTTAGGCATGACTGGTCCATTGAGAACATTATATGAATGAAGGTTTGCCTCCTTCAGTAGCACTTTTTTTTTTTTTTTAAGATTTTATTTATTTATTTGACAGAGAGTTAGAGAGATCCAAAGTAGGCTGAGAGACAGGCAGAGAGAGAGAGAGAGAGAGGAGGAAACAGGCTCCTTGCCGAGCAGGGAGCCCGATGCGGGCCTCGATCCCAGGACCCTGAGATCATGACCTGAGCTGAAGGCAGAGGCTTTAACCCACTGAGCCACCCAGGCGCCCTTCAGTAGCACTTTGAATTTAAAAAGTGGTAGTCATAATTTTTCATGATTGTTTTTTTTTTTAAAAGTAAGCACCAGGAACAATAGGCACTTGAACTCACAACCCTGATATCGAGTTAAATGCTCTACAGATCGAACCAGCCAGGCGCCCCCTGGTGGTCATTTTTTACAAAAAATTTTGGTAGTGTTTCTTTTTAAGCCATTTTAGTGACATCTAAAATTTTGAATTATTTTAGTAATATATATTTTAATTTGGCATACACAAAATGCTTTTTATCATAACTTATAGAAATATGTCATATAATATATATGCCTAAATAATCAAAATATAAGTTCCATGATAAAACATTTACTCTTTTTGGGAGTTGTACTTAGATATTTTAAATTTTTTTTTCTGAGAAAATAATGTTTGTTGCCAACCACTAAATTTATTTTACAACTCATAACAAGTCAGCTTGAGAATTGCTAATAATTGTGTTTCTTTATCACATGGACACCATAGGGTTATGTAAGATTTCACTGTAGGAAGGTGAAGGTTTGGGGGAGACTCTCAAAATATATACAACTTTGTAACTATAACAGTTAACAGAAATAATAAATGGTACCTCAGGATAGCTCCAGGGTGGCAGGTCATTTTGGCTGGACGCTGCTCTCGCAGATGCTGAAAATTCCTAAACATAATAGAGTAGAAAGGCTTGCTTGCAGTGCTGAGCCTATGCAGATGGAAGTGGAATTCTGAGCCCAAGAGGAAATGCAGACTGTTTTGAACAGAGAGCCATGAGTGCTTAGGGGCGTGCTTCTGTAGGAAGGGAGTGCCCTGGCTGCAGGTGCTCATTTTTAATTTTCCTAAAATAGAGCTGAAAGGATTCCTGTTTATGCAACAGCCAAGCTGAGGGTATTTTCCTTTCTGTTGAAGGCTGTAATTCTGCTTCTGCACTTTGTTGTTTCTTTGCGTAGGAGAAATTACTTATGAATCAACACAGCTTTGATATGATGATATTTCTCTATTTATCATGATTATGTATGAGCTAATACATAATATAAAAACACTCTTTATAGCAAAACAGCCTGTATGTCCTTTGGAGTTTGCCACTTTGCCTGTATTTCATTTTAGCCACTGCTTTTTAGAGTAATTGCTGTAGCTGGTTGTGTTAGCTTGACATTTTGATTTCAAAGATCTTATTATAGTCTTGTTTGAAATGTCAAGCGGTGACTTCAGAGTTTCTGAATGATAGGCACACAGTCTTACTAGTGCTTTGTTAGAGCATAAGATGATTTTACAGTTTCTTTTTTTACTGTCTGTGTCTGTAAACTATGACTTAAATGAGAGTTTTACTTGAGTCTAGAGATTACATTTAGATTGCCTAATGAAACTTTTATATATAGACTTCAGGTTATTTGCTGTCTAAGTTTTACACTTTTATGAATTTTGAACTTGGTTAGAAACTTGATAACACTAGGTGGGGAAGAGATTTTCATAGCAAGCAGATTTTACATATAGGCCAAATCTGAAGGAAAAGTATTGCTAAATATAGCTTTTTTTTTTTTAAGTTGTATGTAAGTAAGTAATCTCTACACCCAACATGGGGCTTGAACTCACAACCTCAAGATCAAGAGTCACATGCTCCTCCAACTGAGCCAGCCAGGTGGCCCAGTTAATATAGCTTTTAAATGCCCCTCATTAGTGTATATTTGAAGAGTCAGCAAATTTTTTAGTTTTAGAGTACTAACTGTAGTAAACATGTAGCTTACTCAATGTTCACATGGTTGTAATTAAAGTTTCTTGACTAAGTTTATTCCCAAGAGACTGACTTTGGCATATGTGGAAAGGCATATTATCAGAGTAGTACTATTAAGAATATTGATCTCTGGTGAGTGCTGTGAAATGTGTAAGCCTGATGATTCACAGACCTGTACCCCTGGGGTAAATAATACATTATATGTTAATAAAAAAAAGACTATTGATCTGTATATTCTTCAAGAAGAATATGTATTTAGTTTCTTTTATAAAGCACAGTGGTGTCATCTTCAGGAAGCAGACATTGTATTTTAGCAACATTGCTTCTCTTGGCAGGTTAGATCATACAGTAATTTGTAGTCATTTTTATAACCTTTATTTCTCATTACAAAAGTAGTAAACTACATATGGTAAAACATCTTAATATATAAATGTATGTAGGAAAGAAAACTCTTGTAATTCCATTTGTCATAGACATATCCAATAAGGAGTATACTTAGTGTGTCTATTTGTCTTTATGTGTGTATACACATACACTCTGTATTACTTTTTAAAATTTGAGTTGAGCATTTCTCCTATGTTAGTAAATATTCTTCAGAAACATTACTTTAAATGACTACACAAAATTGTTGAACTTTTAGCCATTCTTCTATTGTTAGACATTTAAGATTTTTCAAATTTTTTGCTATATATAATACTGTTATGGCCATATTTGTTAATACATTTTCACATTTCTGATTATTTTCCTGTGATAGATTGCTGAAAAATGGAATCTGTTGATCAAGGCAGATCAAAGGATTTACAAGAGTTTCTTTTTCTTTTTTTCTTTTATAGATTTTATTTCTTTTATTTATTTATTTGACAGAGAAAGAAAGAGCACAAGCCGGAGGAGTGGCAGGCAGAGAGAGAGAGAGAAGCAGGCTCCCCACTGAGCAGGGAGCCCGATGTGGGACTTGATCCCAGGACCCTGGGATCATGACCTGAGCCAAAGGCAGACTGAGCCACTTCAGCGTCCCTTAAGTCATGCACATTTCTTGTCAAGGTTTCTGCTGTGTAATTTTTAAAAAAACTTTAAAAAAAATTTTTTACTTTTTAAAAATTTATTTGAATTCAATTAATTAACATATATTATTAGTTTCAGATGTAGAGTTCAGTGATTCATCAGTCTTATATAATACCCAGTGCTCGTTCTATCACGGGCCCACCTTAATGTCCATCAACCAGTTACCCCATCCTTCTAGACCCCACAAATTTTTTTCTACTTTGGAATTTTTTTCCTATCATATTTTTGAGTAATTAAAAAAACACAACCTCAGATATAGAAGAGAGGTTCACAAACGAGGATTTCCTCCTACATAATGTTAGTATAACATTCACAAAATTAACATTAATACTTTGCTACCATCTCCTCCTCAGACCGTATTTAGATTTCATCAGTAGTCCTAATGATCTTTATAGGAAAAGATTCACTTTAGAATTACAGGTTGCATGTCTCTTTCAGTTTAGGGCCGTTGCTCAGTCTTTGTCTTTTATGACCTTGACACTTGAAGATTATAGACCCATAATTTTACAGGCTACAGTTTAGATTTGTCTCATGGTTTCCTCATGATATATTCTGGTTGTATATTATTGGAAAGAATAGCACAGAAGTTATGTTTTGTTCCTGTCATTGCATCCTTTCAGGTGGCACATGATTTTGATTTGTCACATTACTAATGATGATCTCTTTGGTTACCACTCAGTTAAGGTCATGACTGCCAGGCTTCTCCGCTGTGCAGTATTCTTTCCCTTTGTAATAAATATTTTGTGAGGAGACATTTTGAGACTTATGTAAGTAGCCCTTCCTCATCATGTAGGTTGTATACAGCCTTCATTATTTCGATGCTCAGTTTGTCCCAGAATTGGGCAGGTGTAGTCCATTCAGGCTAGTTCCTGTATCTATGTGACATGTTTGCATTATTCTTTGAGCTCTGTCTTTCTGGCGTAACAGGAGATTCCAGACTCACCTTGTACTTTCTATGCTTCAGCCTAGAATCAGCCATTCCTTTAAGGAGCCTTGGTTCCTTTTATTGGAAAATATTTAGAAGCCAAGATCTGAGCTTTAGGTGTGCTTGTTGCTCTTGAGATTTTACTGCTCCCAGTCTATCTCAGTGGACAGAGCTAAGGCATTTCTGTATGTGTGTGCACATAAATATATTTGTCTCTGTACATTGAAAAGCATGAGTTCCAGTCCAACACTACAGGATTCATTCTAGTGACTTTTTTTTTTTAATTTCCATTTTGGGGCGCCTGGGTAGCTCAGTGGGTTAAAGCTGCTGCCTTCGGCTCAGGTCATGATCCCAGGGTCCTGGGATCGAGGCCCACATCGGACTCTCTGCTCGGCAGTGAGCCTGCTTCCTCCTCTCTCCTCTCTCTCTGCCTGCCTCTCTGCCTACTTGTAATCTCTCTCTCTGTGTCAAATGAATAAATAAAATCTTTAAAAAAAAATAAATTTCCATTTTGTAAATCCCTTTTTTACAGTGAGGAACTTGGCTGCCATTATTCTTAATATATTTGCATATTTTTATTGGTCTCTATGTGACTGTTCCCATCTTTGCTGAAGCCCTCTCCCTAGTATGTCTGAATGTTATACCACAAACTTTTAAGTTTGTTTTACCAACAAAAACAAAATTCTGAGCTTAAAATTGCTAACACAGTGAGTTTTAAAGATTACAAAGCTGAGGTATTTTTTCTGTCCTAGTGCACAGTGTCCCCTTATTAAAACGTACATATATTTATATGCTTTTTCTTTCTTTATAGTGTGGATATAATGAAAGAACCTAAGGATTTAACATTGCTTGAGTAAGGAGATACTGTTTTATTAACTCAGTTCTTTAGCATATCGGTGGCTTTTCTTCTTTTCCAACTTCTCATCCTCCTAAATGTTTTGTTGTAATTGCTGATTTTGTGCCTAACCATAAAAGTTTCTTCACTCAAATGCTTAGAGGTAACTGAGCTTCTGTTATTCCCACAGGTTGGTGTTTATTGTTCTTATAATCTTTGTGTTTGAGAATACGGTGTTAATTGCACTATAGTCAGTGCCGTTACTGCCATCAGAGCATCAGAGCATCATAACAGTTTTGTTGTTTGTTCCCTTAAGATTGCAACTGGATGAACACTGAAGAGTTAAACTTCATTAAAATCACATAGGGCTTTCTTTTTCATGGAAAATAAGATTGGTTAATATACTCAGATTACTTGTAGTTTTCTTTTCGATATGCCTATGTGAAGGAGAACACTTGGCTAGAGCACCAAAAAAAGTCTTGCAGCTTTTTATTATTGAAATTAGTACTTTTTTTCTAGGGGGAGAGGGGCAGAGGGAAAGAAAAGAACCTTAAGTAGGCTCAGTGGCCAGCACAGAGCCCGTCGTCGCTGGGCTTGATCTCAGCATCCTGAGATAATGACCTGAGCTAAAATAAAAAGTCGGATGCTTAACTGACTAAGCCACCCAGGCACCTCTGAAATTAGTACTTTTAAAAACCTTCTTTTAGTATCTTTTTCTTTTGCTGTTAGTTATTTATAATTAATTATTTTTCATGTTATCATCGTGTCTGGTCCTCTGAGGTAATTATCCCACATACTCTTCAGTTTACTCTGTAGAGCAGTTGCTTCTCTGGTGCATCTGAAAATTCTCAGGGACACTTAATTTGAAACTCTGAGCCCTGAACGTCCTTGCACTATGTTGTAAAATGGGACAAAGGTTTCATAGAGTCTTGCAGATTTTGTGTCCCAGACACTGGCTATCTTTTTCACTTAGGACATAATCAGACATGTACTTTGTAATATATCTTTTTTTAACTACAACTTTGGAATTTACATTCAAACAATAAGTCAGTTCTCTTAAGTGATTGTATTTGCTACTAGTAGGAATTTTCAGTGGCAGATCAGTCAGCAAATAATCAGACAGGTTGTATTTTTTTTTGAAGGCTTTAATCGTGTCTTTCTTTTTATGTGTTTCAAAATTGTATGCTTTTGAATTGCTGTTGGGATTCTTATGACCTAGCTTGTGAAGGACATTTTGAGAAATTAAGTAGGAGCTCATGGTGGATCAATAGTTGTCTTCATTTTAACAGCTCACCTAATGATGAGGAACATCAGAATAAATTTGGAAGATTTGCTATGAAAGGAAGTGACTTCTGAAAAGTTGTTTATTTGTGTTTATACTGGCAAGTTAGGAAATATTTGTTGATAGGACATTGGCTTATTGAAATCTGTGGTAATAAAACCTTTGGTTTTCCATGCTTTGGCATGTCATAACAATGATTCCATTGTAAGTGTGTATTTTAAGGATTTATAGATAATATGGGCCATGTGTTTTGTCCCTGGCCACTGATCTCCTACCTTTTGAAGAGCAGTTCCTCAAGCCCCACATTGGGTGTAGAGCTTACTTTAAAAAAAAAAAAATAAATAAAAATTCCATTTTTCAGTAGAGAAACAGCTAATTGATTCATGATCATTATTTTAATAAAGTAATTTTCATAAATTATTAGTTTCATATTGGGATTATGTTAGCAGATATGTTGTTTTGTTCTTGCAGATTTTACTTTGATGAAGAATTATAAGCTAGAATCCAAATGAAGACACTATTGAGATAATCCAGCCAGTGGTTTTTAAAAGCTGCAGACACCTTTTTTCAAACAAATATTATTCTGATATAAACAAAACTTATCTTAAGAAGTAAAATAAAGAAGGCAGAGCTGTTCTGATTGAGACAAGAATGTGATTGTCCACATCTCCCAGTATTGTTCTGCCAGGCATTTACTAATGAAGATGATCTCCAGAATCCCTAGGACTTCACAGAGTCTGGTTGATAAGCCACCCACCAACTTTGTGATTTTACAAACAACTACAACTAGTAATTACCATTTATTTGTAACTTGCAATGTGACAGGTGTTGTCTCTATTATTGCTAATTACAATGATCCTGCAAGTTAAGTTTCATAATGTTCATAGTATAGATTAATAAATTGAGGTTCAGGGTGTTTAAGTAAATTCATTAAAGTCATCCTAATGAAACCAGAAATTAAACACAGAGCCAGATCTTTCTTGTCTGTATTTTCCCATTAAACTAGAGAAAGGGTCTTTTAAATAGCAAAATTCAATCAAGTGAATTTTAAATATCTAAATTGGCTTTATTAATTAACTCATGAATCAGCAGTATCCCGTCTAACAAGTAGAGGCAAACTCTGGGAACTGTATAAAGTAAAAGCATTTTATAGGTAGAAATGGGCATCTCATTTAGCAAAAAAAAAAGAAAGGACTGTTTGCATTTCCTCATCTTCCTTTGGCAGGATAGAGATCACCCACATGACAGATTACCTCCTTGGTGCTGACCAGAAAATTCCCGGCTCATGGGTTAAGACTACATTTCTGGGGGAGATTGAAACTGCAGTTAGGTGTTGAGTCCTGGTTTGGTGACTTGACCTAGCCCTAAGTGACTCCATTTTGGGCCTGTGGTTTTCTTTTTAACAGGTCCTATTGCATCTGCTGCTGCTTTTTTTTTTTTTTTAGATTTCATTTATTATTAGAGCAAGCATGAGGTGGGGAGAGAGGTAGAGGGAGAGGGAGAAGCAGGCTCCCCACTGAGCAGGGAGCCTGATGTGGGGCTCCATCCCAGGACCCTGGGATCATGACCTGAGCCAAAGACAGATGCTTAATCGGCTGAGCCACGCAGGTGCCCCTCTCATTTCTTTTAGTTTCTGTGCCGGTGTGTTTTCTTGATTTCCCCTCCATTTTTTTTGGCTGCTCCTCTTGTCTCCTTTGTCTTTCATACTGTACCTGCCATTGAATGTAGGCTTAGTTGTATGAGTATTCTGTCTTGTAGTGCTGGCATTCACTGCCTAACTTGCTTACACTATTCCCCGCCCTCTCCAGGTAGGCCTGTGTCAGTCCTGGTGCTTTGTGTCCACTCCCAGAGAAGACCTGTGTAAACCTTGCCAACACTACCTCTCTTGACCTCCTTGCAGAGGATGGTCATATTTTGTTAAAGCTGTACCCCAGCCTGTGTATGACCTTCGGGGAGCAGCCCTGTCTGGCCCAGTCTCAGCAGCAGCTACATGTCCCCTGTGGAATAGGATCAGCACAACTTTGTTAAAAGTGTGTGCCTGCCCACTCCTTTCAAGAGTAAGAGATGTAGCTGACCTTCCTAACACACAGAAACAGACAGAGTTAGGCAAAATGAGGAGACAGAGTAATATGTCCCAAATGAAAGAATAGGACAAAATCACAGCAAGAGATCTAAGTGAAACAGATAAGTAATATTCCTGATGGAGAATTTTAAGTAACAATTATAAAGATATTCAGTAGACTTGAGAAAAGAGCAGAGGACATCATTGAGAGATCCTTATAACAGAGAGAGAAAAAGAACAAATCAGAGATGAATACAGTAAATGAAATTAAAAATACAGTTGATGGAATAAATAGCAGGCTAGAGGAAGCAGAGGGACAAATTAATGACCTGGAAGACAGAGTAATGGAAAGTAATCAAGCTGAGGAAATGAGAAAAAAACTATGTAAAATGAGAACAGACTTTGAGAACTCAGTGACTCCATAAAGCATAATATTTGCAGAATAGGGATCTCAGGAGAAGAGAGAAAGGGGCAGAAATGGCATCATCTATTCAAAGTGCTGAGAGGGAAAAATCTGCAGCCAAAAATACTCTGTCCAGCAGGGTTATTATTCAGAGTAGAAGGAGATATAAAGAGTTTCTCAGTCAAAAACTAAAGGAGTTCATGACCACTAAAACAGCCCTAAAAGAATTATTAAAGGGGACTCTGAGTAGAAAAGAAAGACCATAAGTGGGAGTATGAAAAGTAAGAAACACAAAAACAGTAAAAATAAGATATCTGTAAAAATCAGTCAAGGATTTACAAAAGTATATAAAATATGACACCATATATTTAAAACATGGGGTGGGAGAGGAGTAAGGAATGGGTTCAAACTTAAGTGACCATCAGGTTAATATAGACTGCTACATGCAGAAAATGTTATTAACAAACCTAATGGTAACCACAAGTCAAAACCCAGTAATAGATATGCAAAGAATAAGGAGAAAGGAATCCAAGTAAATCACTAAAGGAAGCCAACAAACCATGAAAGAGAGCAAGAGAAGAAAGGATCAGAGGAAAACTACAAAAACAACCACAAAACAAATAACACAATGGCAATAAATACCTATCTATCAACAATTACTTTGAATGGGAATGGACTAAATGCTCCAGTCAAAACACATAGGGTGACAGGGTGGATAGAAAAACCAAGATTCATCTATATGCTGTTTACAAGAGGCTCATTTTAGACCTAAAGACACCTGCAGATTGAAAAGTGAGGGGTTGGAGAAACATTTATCATAGAAATAGGTGTCCAAAGAAAGCCAGGATAGAATACTTATATCGGACTAAATAGACCTTAGTAGGCTGTAACAAGAAACTAAGAAGGACACTATGTAATAGTAGAGTGGACAAGAAGATATAACAGTTGTAAATAGTTATGCATCCAGCATGGGAGCAAATACATGAAAGAGTTAATAACAAACATAAAAGAACTAATCAAGAGTAATACAATAATAGTAGGGGACTTTTGACACCCCACTTACACCAGTGGACAGATCATTCAAACAAAATCAAGGGGGGCAGCATCTGTCTGGCACAGTAGGGGGAGCATGCAACTCTTGATCTTGGGGTTGTGACTTCAAGCCACATGTTGGTTGTAGAGATTACTCAAAAAAAAAAAAATCAAGGAAATGGTGGCTTTGAATGACACACTGGATCAGATAGATCTAACAGATATATTTAGAACATTCCATGTTAATGCAGAATACACATTCTTTTCAAGTGCACATGGAACATTCTTCAGAAGAGATTATATGTTAGGCTACAAAACAAGTCTAAACAAATTTTAAAAGACCAGAGTCATACCATGCCTCTTTTCTGACCACAATGCTATGAAACCAGAAATCAACCTGAAGAAAAATAAGGCACATTGTTGATGGTGATTTCCTTTGTTGCATGTTTGAATGAGGTGTTTTGTTTTGTTTTTTAAGATTTATTCACCAGTTTTAGAGAGAGTGTGCACACTTGTGAGCTGGGGGGAGTGCAGAGGGAGAAGGAAAGAGAATCTCACACAGATTCCTTGTTGAGCTCAGAACCCAATGAGGAGCTTGATCTCATGACCCTGAGATCTTGACCTGAACCCAAACCAGGACTTGGATGCACCACTGACTGAGCCACCCAGGACCCCTGAATGAGTCTTTAAAACCCTAAGCTTCTGCCTTTTTCTCTTTTACCTGTTTAAGAATGTAAAGTTGCCACTGAATTAGGTGATAGATTATTCTACAGAGCATGTTAGAACTGGAAGAGTTCTTAAGTTGACTAAATTATTGTCCTTTCTTTTAAGTGAAGTCATTACTAGTTAAATTATCTTGAATATTTAGTTTTTCCTTTTCAAACTTATGCCTTTAACTCTTGATTTGTTGTTGTTGATGTTGTTGAGAAGGAGGGACAGAGGGGAGAGGGAGAGAGAAACTTCAGCAGACTCCTCACTGAGCTTGGAGCCTGATGCAGTGCTCCATCTTATGACACTGAGATTATGACCTGAGCTGAAACCAAGAGTCGGATGCTTATCTGACCCTGCCACCCAGGGGCCCTGTAAATGTTTTTTATACACGTGTACTTGTGGACATGTTTTCACTTCTCTTAGGGAGATATCTAGGAGTGTAATTGTTGGGTCATACCATATATACATTTTTAACTTTTATGAGAAACTGGCTGGGGTGCTTGGGTGGCTCAGTTGGTTAAGCATCTGCCTTTCGCTCAGGTCATGATCCCAGGGTCTCCCTCTCCCTCTGCACTCCCCTCCCCAACTCAAGCTCACTTGCACACTCTCCCTCTCAAATCTTAAAAAAGAAAAAGGAAAAAACCTTACTAAAAAAAAAAAAAACAAACCTGGCAGACTAATTTCCAGAGTATTGGTTTAATTTCACATTCTGGTTGCTTCACCTCCTTGCTAACATTGGCGCTGTTTACATTTTAGCTATTCTGGTGGGTATGTGGTGGTATCTCATTCTGCCTTTAATTTTCATTTCCGTAATTACTAATGATATTCATCATTTTTTCACTTGCATATTGGCTAGTTGTGTATCTTCTTTTTCAACGTATATAAGTCTTTCACTCATTTTTAAAGCATTAGCATGTTTGTTTTTATTTGTGTTACAGGAGTTTATGTATTCAGGATGCAAGCCCTTAGACAGTTACTATTTATCCTAGTATGTGGCTTACCAGTTTATTTTTATAATGGTCACTTTGATAAAAGTTTTGATAAAATTTTAATTTTGGTTAAGACCAGTGTGTCAGTTTTTAATTTTATCAAGTGTGCTTTCTAACATAGATGTCTAAGTATATTTTACTTAGAAGTATTCAGTCAGATAAAGTGATGGTAAAAGATTTTGTAGACATATGCCTAAGTATTTGAATTGCAAATATGATGTGGTAAATATGGGTGCAGGAATTAAATATTTGTTTGAAAGTAATGGTAACAAATGTATTGGGGCTTATATGATAGAATTGGTGAGAGTCAGCAAATTAGTTTTCCTTTTTATACCCCATTAAGATTCCATCTGGTGTTCTTATTTGCTCTTAACAGTGCTGCTAAATCATGAAGCAATTTTTTATACTGTTTACTACCTAAATTCATTTCTTTTTTGCTTCTTCATTAATTTTTCAAGAAATTTTCATTAATTTTTAAAGATTTATTTTACCTACTCTGTTTTATTCTATTTTTACAGAAGCATGTGCAAGAGTCTTAGTCATACCTTATTTGATGATTGCCATGGAGAGTATTAAAGGATTTTGTACAATAAATATTTATATCTCAGTTACTTTCCAGAAAGATTTACGATTTTATCTATAAAAGCTTTGTATTTCTGTTGTTGTTATTCATATTTTTATCCCCAGGTACCTTTTTATTCTTATCAAGCTTCTTTCTCTCTCTTTTTAATTACACTTTTGAAAGATTTGTTTGTGTGTAGAGAAATGTGGTTAAGTTTTACATGTTGATCTAACATTTACCAGGTTGCCAAACTCTTAATGATACGGATGTCTGTAATTTTTCTGAGTTTTTATCATATAATCTCATATAATGACTTTTTTCTTTTCTGATTCTTACACCTTTTATTTCTGACTACACTTGTTCTTCGTATTTCTGTAGTAGACTACGGCAGTCTGTCAGCCTGGTGTAGTCAGTTTCATTCTGATTTGCTTCATAGTTAGATTTGATCTTTTTTGTTAGATTTGACTTTTATTGGGAAGCACATTTAATAAAAATATAAGTATTGAGATAAGATGTGAATAATTTAGTTTGGTTTATTCTTCTTTATGGATGTTCTTTGTGTGTGTTTTATGTTGTTTTCTCCAGAGAGAATTAATTATATAAATAATTTTGTTGGGCTTCATCTCAATTTAAAATTTTTTTGGTGATAGTGTATGTGAAAGTATCTTTAACAGTAGCACTGTACATGAATGCTTTTCTGTAGGACTCTAAGGTCATGATCTCTTTGTACTCTCAGTATCAGTCTTCCTGTTTCTTCTCTTTCTGGAGAAGGTGGGGGAGGGAGAAAGAAATTCTATAGTTTCTGATAAGCTGTGGGCACACAGTGACTTCAGTGTTGACATAGATCTGTGGGACACAGACATCAGCCCCTGTCAGCTTTATGTTGTGTGCTGCCGCTGAATGTCAGCAGGGACTCCCTTCAGATTGCTAAGCTTCTTGCTTCCTGTGTGTATTCATTCAGCAAAATGTACTTCCCAAAGCAGCATTGCCAAGATTAGCTGTTATAACTTTCATAGCTGATGGATATCACCTAACTCTTTGTTCTTTATTTTTCTCTTTTTGATTCACATACCCATATTTCAGTGACTAAGTTTGGGGGTTTTGTTAACCTCATTTACCTTTGTTGCAAGTGTTTGCAACTTTTGGGTGGTAGAGAAGAAAGAAGTGAATTTGATACTTGAAATGCTGCTGGAATGAACAGTATCTTTTCGGTAGCTTGTAGTTCTGGCATTGAAATTGTTAACTGCTGAAGTGTTCTCAAGTTAAACATTCACGGAAATGGTTGTTATAGGATCCCTTTGCTGGTGGATTTTACTTTTAAGGTGTTGGGTTTGTTTGTTTTAAGTTATTTGGATATTCTTTATGATGAAATGAATCTCTTCAATCCTGGTATTGCTTAGCATGATATTTTTACTATTTTAATTTCTGGTTTGGGGTATTATCCTTTCTATACTTCCTTTACCAATTCCTTCTTCCCTTTTTTGTCTTTCTTTCAGTTTGGCAAGTTAGAACAGGCTTTCTAGAGGACATAATGCCTGAGCTAAGAGTGAAAGGACAAGTAAGATTTAACTGGGAGTAAGAGAAGGAAAGGGCAGAGACTGCATAAATAGAGGTGAAGGGGTAAATGATGGTATGGTGATTTGGGTAACTAAAACTAATTTGGAATTTCTAGGACTTGTAGTAAAAGCGGTTTATTGTTACTTGAATTGTTGATTCTCTCTATGAGGCCATAAAATACAAAATGTCCAGTTGACCCCTGAGGAACGTGGGGTTAGGGGCAGTGTTCCCTACACAGTTGAAAATCTGCATATAACTTTTGACTCCCCCCAAAATTAACTATTAATAGCCTACTATTAAGTAGAAGCCTTACTGATAATATAAACAACACGTTTTGTATGTTATATGTATTATATACTGTATTCTTACAATAAAGCAAGCTAGAGAAAAGAAATGTTATTAAGAAAACCATGAGCATCTGCTTTCTGCTCAGATCATGATCCCAGGGTCCTAAGATCGAGCCCACATCAGGCTCCCCACTCAGTGGAGCTTGCTTCTCCCTCTCCCTCTGCTGCTCCCCCTGCTTTATGCTCTCTTCCTCTCTGTCAAGTAACTAAATAAAATCTTAAAAAAAAAAAAGCCCCTGAAACAAATAATATATTATATGTTAATTAAAATCTTAAAGAATCATGAGGAAGAGGGGCACCTGGGTGGCTCAGTCATTAAGTGGCTGCCTTCGGCTCAGGTCATGATCCCAGGGTCCTGGGATTGAGCCCCACATCAGGCTCCGTGCTCAGTGGGGAGCCTGCTTCTCCCTCTTCCACTCCTCCTGTTTGTGTTCCCTCTCTCACTGAGTCTCTCTCTGTCAAATAAATAAAATATTTTAAAAAATCACGAGGAAGAGAAAATGCATTTACAGTTACAGTACTGTACTGTTTATTGAAAACAAAAATCCATGTATAAGTGGACCCATGCTGTTCAAACCCATGTTGTTCATTCGTGAGGGTCAACTGTATTTTATTGTTCTTAATTTGACATAATATGGTGCAGTACTGGTACTTTTCCTAATGGGTCACCTTGACAAATAGTGCATTGCGTTGTCCATGATGTGTTGTTTGTAGTGATGACCATTTTGTTGTAACCCTAGTAGAGTAGTCCCCCCTTTGCATGGTTTTGCTTTCTGTGGTTTCAGTTACTGGTGGTCACTTGCGGTCCAGAAGCAGACCTCATTTTTCCTTCTGATTTACTGTTAGAAGGTCACTATTAACCTAATGGTACCTCAGAATGCCTGCTTCATTCACCTTACTTCAGTCTGTCATGTAGGCATTTTATCATCTCACATCATCATCGGAAGAAGGTTGAGTACAGTATAATGAGATATTTTGAGAGAGAGAGAGACCACATTCACATAACTATTATTACAGCATATTATTTTAATTGTTCTATTTTATTTTAGCTTTTTTTGTTAATCTTTTACTATGCCTAATTTTTTTATTTTATTTTATTTTATTTTATTTTTTTATTCATTTGACACAGAGAGAGAGATTATAAGTAGTCAGAGAGGCAGGCAGAGACAGAGGAGAGAGGAGGAAGCAGGCTCCCCGCTGAGCAGAGAGCCCGATGTGGGCCTCGATCCCAGGACCCTGGGATCATGACCTGAGCCGAAGGCAGCGGCTTTAACCCACTGAGCCACCCAGGCGCCCACTATGCCTAATTTATAAATTAAATTTTTATCATAGGTATGTATGTATTAGAAAAAACCTAGGATATATAGGATTTGGTACTATCCATGGTTGTAGGCATCCACTGGGGGGTCTTGGAACATCGTGGAAAAGGAGGGGGTACAATACTGTATTCTTTTTTTTTTTTTCTAATTAAAAATAGCTCGAGACTACAAATTTCTGTCATTTTAGAAATCAGGATAAACTGGATCAAGGTGTTCTGTTGTTCCAAGAAACTAATGATTATATTTGGGAAGTTCTGCCTCACAGGAGCTTCTGATATTTATCTAAAAGATGTTGTATGAAGAGTTGCTGTATTCTTTTGTTGTTTTTGAAGATAGATATATTATTTTTCTAATTAAAAGTCATAGTCCTTGTCAGAGATTTAAGAATTTTTATTACCGTTGTTCACAGTATCCTGCCAGTTCAGCTTGGTGTAATAATAGCACAATCCTTGGTGTAAATTTTAAGCCATTACTTTTCTAGTCTTTCCAGATTAACTGAATGTCAGAGTGAAAAGTGGTAGACTGGTGAGTGTTGGTATAACATTTGGAATGTGAGAAGTGTTTTGGAAAGTGTCATGAGCAGAATTCCCAAATAGAAGTTCTCCTAATGTCTTACAACTGAGATCTTCCCTCTAAAATCACCCTGTTTTTGGTTGATCACTGTGCATGTCTATGGGATGTGCAGGTTTGCTCATTTTATCATCTGTATGAATACAGCGGAGAAGGAGTAGCCTGGCTTCTAGCCTGCTGCTTCTTCTCCCAAGGGAATTGGCAAGAATTTCTTTTTAAGTAAAGCTAGCTTGAATGTAGTGTAAAGTAGGGATGTTGATTCCTATTTCAATGGATAAGATTGCTGTGTAGCTTTCTAGGCTACCAGTCAGACGATCATTTTATATTTTGTACTAAAATGGGTGCAAGCAGAGCTGAAGAAGATGACATATTAGTAGCTGTAATTTATTTCTTCACCAAAATGATAATTGCCATACTGAATATAATCATAAGTGCCAACGTGTATGTGAGACCATTAGCTATAGTCAGCATCCGTTTCTCCTGACTTGAATAGTGATGAATGTCCAAAAAACGAGGAACACTTGTACCTAGAAATCCGTTTCATTGTTGAGTTTAACTTCTGATATTTCTCTTTGGGATAAATTCACTCAGACTTTATCTGGGTTTTTTGACTTCCAGGGGTAAAGAGGGAAACTAGAATTGATCATAGACTTCTGAGAATTATTAGCATTTTGACACATCTTTTTATTAAGGATTTTGAACTTTAGCAACTGTTAAGAATCTTTACAGGGTGATGCTGACAGTTAAATGCATTAAAAAAAAAACCTTATTCCTGAAATATCTGATACTTCTATTCTTAGTAAGAAAAAAGCAGTGCTTTTCAGAAGTTTGAATGAAGATTACCAGAATTGAAAATTCACTACTTGCTAAGCATAATAGCAAAACCAGAAACTATGAAAGAAACAATTGGTATATTTGCACTAAAAATAAAAATAAAAATTCTCTGTAATACCCATCATAAACTTTGTTAAAAGAAAAATGACAGACTTGGAAATATATTTGTAACATACACAGCAGGCAAAGGTTATTTAATCCACTTAGGAAAATAATCAAAGAATGAGAACAATGAGTCACAAAGGAAGGACTACACGGTGCCAGTAGATAATGTAGATAGATATTCAGCCATGCTTGTAATTGAAGAAATGCCAGTAAAAGAAAGAAAATACCCAGAGTTTTCGAATGTGTGGGAAATGGCCACTCCCAGATATGGTTCGGTGTTAAGTTTAAATGTGTACAGACCCTTTTAGAGATAATTTTAGAATTAGAATTAGAATTGCATATCCTCCAATTCAGCAATTCCACCTTTGAGGATTTATCCCCAGGAAAAATTTGGATATGTTTACAAAGTTAGACATATGAAGGTGCCTGCTGTTGTAATAGTGCAAACTGAGAACCAACCCAAATATTTATCAGTAGTCATAAATAAATTATTTGATATCCATACATTGGAATTTTATGGCAGGCATCATTTTTTCCTCATTTTCTTTATTGTCATAAAATACACCTTACATTTTATCTTTTTTTTTTTAAAGATTTTAATTATTTGACAGAGAGAGCGAATGCACAAACAAGGAGAGCGGCAGGGAGAGGGAGAAGCAGGCTTCCCGGTGAGCAGGGAGCCTGATGTAGGGCTTGATCCCAGGACCCTGGGATCATGACCTGAGCCAAAGGCAGAGACTTACCAACTGAGCCATCCAGGTGTCCCGAAACATTTACCATCTTAATTATTTTTCAAGTGTTCAGTTCAATGGCATAAAGTACATTATGTTGTTTTGCAAACATTACTACCACCCACCTCCAGAACTCTTTTCATCCTATAAAATTGAATCTCAATATCCATTCAACAATGACTCCTCAAACCCCACTTTTTCCAGGCCCTGGCAGCCACTCTTCTACTTTCTGCATCTATACTCATGTAAGTGGAATCATATAATATTTGTCTGTTGTGGCTGATTTATTTAGCACAATAACCTCAGATTTCATTCATGTTGTAGCATGTGTCAGAATTTCATTCTTTTTTAAGTATAAAATATAGGCATTTTTTAAAAATTTAATTTTTTTTTGAAAAAAAATTTTTTTTTTAAGATTTTATTTATTTGACACAGAGAGAGATTACAAGTAGGCAGAGAGGCAGGCAGAGAGAGAGGAGGAAGCAGGCTCCCTGCTGAGGAGGGAGCCTGATGCGGGTCTCAATCCCAGGATCCTGAGATCGTGACCTGAGCTGAAAGCAGAGGCTTTAACCCACTGAGCCACCCAGGCACCCTAACATTTAATTTTTGAGTGGGTAGAACATCTCAAATTCAAGAGGATGGTTGGGAGGAGGGAGGATGGGATGTGATTGCTAATTGGCATGGGGTTTCTCTAAGGGTGATGGAAGTGTTCTAGAACTGATAGTGTTCGATGTACAACTTTTAATATGCTAAAAACCACTGAATTGTATACTTAAAACAGGTGAACTTTATGGTATGTGAATTGTATTTCAGTAAAACTGTTACTAAATAAATCCAATGTCAATTATACTTCAGGTAAAAAAAAATTTAGGAGGAATACAATAAATTTTAGTGAAGCGTTCTTACAAGTTGTCCCTCAACTATTCTAGTTTTACTTTTTTTTTTTTTTTTAATTAGAGAATGAGAGAAAGGGAAGGGCAGAGGGAGAGAGAGAATCCCAAGGAGGCTCCATGTTCAGCAGAGAGCCTGTTACAGGGCTTGATCTCATGACCCTGAGATCATGACCTGAGGCGAAATCAAGAGTTGGATGCCCAACCAACTGAGTCACCCAGGCGCCCTCTTGTTTTACTTTTTTTTTTTTTTTAAAGATTTTATTTATTCATTTGACACAGAGAGAGAGATTATAAGTAGGCAGAGAGGCAGGCAGAGAGAGAGGAGAGAGGAGGAAGCAGGCTCCCCGCTGAGCAGAGAGCCCGATGTGGGCCTCGATCCCAGGACCCTGGGATCATGACCTGAGCTGAAGGCAGCGGCTTTAACCCACTGAGCCACCCAGGCGCCCTTGTTTTATTTTTTTTTAAAAATTATTTCTTGTGTGACTTTCCAGAAATATTTTTATTTTTTATGAATATTTTATTTATAGTAAATAGTAAATATTACTCCCTCCCTTTTAACAAAAGTGGTTGTATATTGATCATGGTATTCTACACCCAAGCAGACATCTCTGAAGTCTGTTTCTCTTGGTTTTAGGTAAAAAGGTTTTTTTTTAATTACAAAAGGATTCCATGGTTAGATAGTATAGAAAAGTATGAAGAAAAATGTAAAAGCTATCCATACCCAGAGATAGTTATTGGTAATTATTTATATATCGTTTTAGGCTTTCTCTCCATGTATATATACTCTTTTAAAAATTGGAATTGAGATCATCTTATACCTGGTCTTATGTAGTCAGCTTTTTTACACTTAATATATTGTGATCATAGTTTTTAATCAGTATATATAATCTATGTTGTTACTTTTTATGGATGGATAATAATAAATTGTGTGGACATTTCTCATTTACTGTAGCTTATCACCTATTAATATCTATTTAGGTTGTTTCTAATTTTGTCACTATTATAAACAAGAATGAATATCTTTGTATGTACACCTTTGTACCCTTGCCAGATCATTTCTTTGAGATATTTACTATACTGCTATTTTGCAGTCTGCCATACTTTCTTAACAGCATATGTTTTATATTTTAAAACTTTTTTATAATTTAAAATATAAACTACAGAGAGTTCCACAATACTGTTAACTCTGTGAAAAAATGGTGCAGGTATTTAAATCCTTATTTATTTTTAAGTATGAGGAATCCGAAATGCTGAAAGTGGCATTGTGTCCAAAATTACATAGCCGTTAGTGTGAGAGCTGGCACTAAAACTCATTTCTTCTGATTGTGGGTTAGTGTTCTTTCCACTGTGGCATACTGCCAGTCCTTAAATACCTTCAATACAAGGAGTGATTTTGTTATTGCTGCTTCTTCATTTCTAAAAATATGATTCTAAAAATGTTAGTTATTATTTAATATGTGAATTTAAATCCTTAATATAGTCATTTTGTGTTTTTATATCCTTTGTGTTTTTTGGTGAAACTTAAAAAATTTTTAAATTTTATTTATTTATTTAAAAAGACTTTTATTTATTTGACAGAGAGACAGAGACAGTGAGAGAGGGAACTCAAGCAGGGGAGAAGGAGAGGGAGAGGAAGGAGAAGGCTTCTTACTGAGCTTGGAGCCTGACATGGGGCTTGACCCAGGACCCTGAGATCATGACCTGAGCTGAAAGCAGATGCTTAAGGACTGAGCCACCCAGGGGCCCTTAAACTTTTTTAAAACATTTATTTATTTATTTGAGAAAGGGAGTGCATGAGTGTGGGGGGAGGGGCACAGGGAGGGAAGGAGAATCAAGCAGATTTCCCGCTGAGTGGGGAACCCAACCAAGGGCTTGACCTCACAACCCTGAAATCATGACCCGAGCTGAAATCAAGCGTTGGATGCTCAACTGACTGAGCCATTCAGGCACCCGTTTTGGTGAAACTTGTATGATGTGTTTGTATTCCTGTAGATTTCTCCTTTTTCCTCCCTGCCCCTATAGTTCTGTGTAATACCTTCTATTGATTTTGAACAGTATCTTTATTTTGTCATGGCTTATGCAAAGTGAGGAGCTGTCGTACTTGTTTCCTATTGGGAATAAACACATGTGAAATAACTGAGATTTTATAGATTATCTCAATCATTTTTTTAAGACAATATAAAACAGAATTTATTGAATTCAGGGTTCTGAGAGCCATGGTAGTTACTTTCTGACCTCCCCAATCTGCTTCGTTTTTTCTACGTGAGGAGGAAGGCTGATTTGGGGTTTTCTTTTTTGTCTTGGTTCTAGCACATGCAAATGACAATCCAGGCTCTCCAGGATGAATTGCGGATCCAGAGGGACCTGAACCAGCTGTTTCAGCAAGATAGTAGCAGTAGGACTGGTGAACCCTGTGTGGCAGAGCTGACAGAGGAGAACTTTCAGAGGCTACACGCTGAGCATGAGCGGCAGGCCAAAGAGCTGTTCCTTCTTCGAAAGACTTTGGAGGAAATGGAGCTGCGTATTGAGACTCAGAAGCAGACCCTAAATGCTCGGGATGAATCTATCAAGAAACTTCTGGAGATGTTGCAGAGCAAAGGACTTTCTGCTAAGGCTACTGAAGAAGACCATGAGAGAACAAGACGACTGGCAGAGGCAGAGATGCACGTCCACCACCTAGAAAGCCTTTTGGAGCAGAAGGAAAAAGAGAACAGTATGTTGAGAGAGGTGAGTGACTGCTTTTTCCGTTTTAAGACTTATTGGTGGTCTTTTTTGCCCCTGATTAGTCAGCATCTTGGCTTAGATAAATTTATATGTTATACTGAGTTAGTGGGAGGGAATTTTTTCTTTGGTATTTACTTGCTTCACTGATTTCTATTTTGATTTGCTCTCTTGCATGAGATGGCATTGACTGGTATGTATACTGGCTTGATAACTTTCTGTGTCTTTTTTCCCCTCTCTCCATTTGGTTGCTATAGACTCATTTTGTTGCTAGAGGGGCACAGAATTTTCTTTCTTACTTATCTCTTAATTTGTTCATAGAGACATATGCAACAAAATCAGAATCAGACTAGTTAACTGTTATTTAATTTTAGAATATTACTAAAAGAAAGTAAGTGGCTTACCTCCAGTTTAGGTGTGCTTATATATAGTCCTTGGCAGTAGTAATGGATGTTTGCCCTGTGGTTTCCATGGAAACTTGCCTTGCTGTAAAACATATGTCATAAAAATCATTTGCTGCCATGGAGGCACAGTGAGAAAGAATGATATAGAGGCACACTGTGGTTTTTTTTTTAATAGAGGAAGCTCAGACTTAGGTGACCACTGTGATTGTTGATAATTTTTCACTTTTCTGAGTAATGATCCATTTAAGAAAGTACAAATGAATTTAAAAAATTGACATATAATTCTCTATATGTGATCAGAGACTTTAGCCATTTGGATGGGGAAAAAAAATCTCAGAACTGTGTTAGTGCCAGTCTGAATGAAATATGAGGAAAGAAATTTAAAAAAATGGAATATTCCCCAAACAGCAAAATAGCAACTTTAAAAGGCTACTTCTGAATTCGAAGTTCTATAACTTCTCCTTTTGTAAAAAATTTGAAATGTTTATTTACAGTGAGAATATTTTATTTTTGATAAAGGGGAATTTCAGTTTTTTTCAAATACATGATTTTATTACACAGTAAATTCACTGTAGGTTATTTTAGTAAGATTAGGAAATAGGTTAGCAAAAAATTAAAACCCCAGGTGTCATTACCTAGTGATAAATATTATGTCTCTGTTTCCAGTCATTTTTATTATGTATACATTCTTTCTATGTTTCTTTTTCTTAAAAAGATAGAATACTAGGGGTGCCGGGTGGCTCACTTGCTGGAGCACCTGACTCTTGATTTTGGCTCAGGTCATGATCTCAGGGTTGTGTGATCAAGGGGTTGAGCCCTCTGTCCTTGGGCTCTGTGCTAAGCAGGGAGTCTGCTTGGCGTTCTCTCTCTACCCCTTCCCCTCTGCGCTCTTCCTCTCTCAAATAAATAAATAAATCTTTAAAAAAAGAGAGAATACTATCCATTAGTATTGTCTAATATAACTTTCTATGATGATGGAAATGTTCTGTATCTGCTCTGTTCGTTATGGTAGCCACTAGTTATATGTGCCTATTGAGCCCTTGAGATGTGGCAAGTGTTACTGAGGAAGTGAATTTTAAATTCTAATTAAATATAATTAATCCAAAATTAAATTTAGTTAATCAGAGGTAAAGTGTCTACATGCAGGTAGGGGCTGCTGTATTAGTGCAGGTATGCATCGAGCAGCATCACCGCGTTTTCTTAATAATTTGTTTTGAGCACCTTTCTTTTGTTAGGTACATATAGAGTTTTGTAATTTCTGATGAATTTATAAAGTTCCATTGCACTTATTTGAATAACCTTTTACAGCTGAAAATTTTATTTTCGTATTAATATTTCAGTATTATAAAACTGTGCTGCACTGAATATGCTTAACCACATATCTCTATGCATTGATTTTTGTGTTTAGGATAAATTCCTAGAAATGAATTTGCTCAAAGTATGTATACATTTTTGAAACTGAATAATCTTATCTTCCAGAGTGATTGGACCACTTTATCTTCCCAGCAGCATATAACGTATTCTCATGATTAATCTGCAACTATGTACAGCTATGCTCTTCAGATTATCAGACTGTAATATTTTAGAAAATTGTTAATCAACTGCTTTGTCGAGGAACATCCTGAGTTTGTTTCAGTTTACTTTATGTTATTATGACCTGGCCATAGAACACTGTTAGAGAAGTTGTGATAATTTTACACAACATGCAACATGAAATCTATACCAGCATCATGAATTTTGAATGTTAGGTTTTTAGTGCTTCTGTTCTGAATATTTCAACCTGTGCACATTTATTTATTTAAAAAAATTTTAAATTGAAGTAGAGTTGACATGTTATATTGTTTTCAGGTGTACGGTATGGTGATTTGACAAGTCTACACATAACGCGCTTTGGTCACCACAGTGTTCGCTACCATCGGTCACCATACAATGCTATTACAATACCATTGACTATATTTCCTCTGCTTTTATCCTTGTTACTTATTCATTCCATTAACTGGAAGCCTGTATCTCCCACTCCCCTTTACCCATTTTGCCCACCCTCCCAACCCATCTCCCCTTTTGTTCTCTGTATTTGTAGGACTGTTTCTGGTTTTTGTTTTTTCATTTATTTTGTTTTTTAGATTCCACAAATAAGTAAAATCATGTGATATTTGCCTTCGTCTCACTTATTTCACTTAGCACCCTCTAGGTCCCTCCGGGTTGTCGTAAGTAGCAAGGTCTCATTCTTTTTTATTATGCCTATTTAATTTTGGGTTTTGGAGTTAATAAGTGGCAAATAGTTAAGGATTGTGAAAAGCCACATTGTTATTCTGGCAGAGAACAATCAGAAACATGGTGAATTTGAAAAACTGGTAGAAAAAAACATGAATTTAAGACTGATCTTCAAATAACAAGCTCTACAAATATCATCAAGTCCTACTTATGTACATAATGTGGAAAGAAATAGAGGCCTTGTCAATCATACCAACACACAATTCCAGTTGCCATTAGTAACGTAGTATCATTTTTTAGGAGACACAGTCATAGGAATTAAAATTACTTAAGAACAAGTGGAAATGATTGCTTCAGAAATAAATGTTCTTTTATTTATTTATTTTTATTTTTATTTTTTTAAGATTTATTTATTCATTTATTTGACACAGAGTGAGAGAGAGATTACAAGTAGGCAGAGAGGCAGGCAGAGAGAGAGGAGGGAGGAAGCAGGCTCCCCGCTGAGCAGAGAGCCCGATGCGGGCCTCGATCCCAGGACGCTGAGATCATGACCTGAGCTGAAGGCAGAGGCTTTAACCCATTGAGCCACCCAGGCGCCCACAAATGTTCTTTTAAAAAAAGATTTATTTACTTAGAGAGAGTGAGTGAGCCCAAGTTTGGGGGGGGTGCAGAGGGAGAGGAAGAGAAGCAGACTCCCTGCTGAGCGTGAAGCCCTAAGTGGGGCTTTATCTCACAACCCTCAGATTGACATGCGTGAAATCAAGAGTTAGGTGCCCAACCAGCTGAGCCACCCAGGTGCCCCTGCAGCCATTGTCAAAAAAATTTTTTTTGTTGTTGTTTTTAAGTACTCTCTATGCCCAGTGTGTGGCTGAACCCACAACCCTGAGATCAAGACTCCCATGCTTCTCTTACTGAGCCAGCCAGGCACTCCCAAAGATAATTATTTTTTTTTAAGTTTACTTCGAAGATTCATTTATTTATTTGAGAGAGAGAAAGAGAACATGTGGGCACGCACATGCATACATCATGCGGGGGAGGGGCAGAGAGTGAGAGGGAGAGAATCCTCAACCAGACTTCCTGCTGAGTGGGAAGCCCAACCTGGGGCTTGATCTCAGTACTCTGAGATTGTGACTTGAGCTGAAAGCAAGAGTTGGAGGCTTAAGGGACTGAGCCAACCAGGTATCCCACCAAAGATACATGTTTTTAAAAAATCTTTATTTTGCCAGTGTCTAACAAATACATAGTGGGTACTTGAGAAATGTTAGTTGAATAAGTTGAAATGCAGACAAAAAATTTAAACCTGGAACTTATAGAAAGGATAGTGTTTTGAATTGTTTTCCTGTGGTGTGACCACTGGGTACTAAAAACTGATGAAGGTTTGAAAACAAGTTAAATCCCAAAGCTAGTTTTGCTTATGAGTTCAGTTATATATATTATAAATAAAATATTAGCAGATAGAATCAGCAGTATGATAAAATGATAATACTCTGATCAAAAGGAATTTATCCAGGAATGGTAGAATGGCTCATACAGTTTTAATTTGTATTAGGTAAAAAGAAAAGAGAACCTTGTGAAATTTGATGGCTGTCTCAAAGATATTAGATAAAATGTTACAGATATTTTTATTGAAAATGGAACAAAATAAACTAAAAATAAAGGTTGAATGTTACTTTTATGGTAAGATTTAAACAAATAATAACATAATAAATGTATGTTATAAACATATTTCATACTAATAGCCAGCATCAAGCCTACTGTGACATACTAGAAATGCCTGTTGAAGTTAGAAAGAGGTCAAAGATGGCTGTGTTTGTTCATCAGTATTTAACATTATTTTGGAAGTGTTGGGTGGTGCACTTAGATAAGGAAATGGAGTAAATAATATCAGTAATGGTAATGGAAAGGAAATGGCTAAATTTTCATTACAGTATAGATGGGAATATTAATATAAAGATGTCACTTTACTCTAAATCTGTGAATTTAATGTAATCACAACGGGAATGATTTTGAAACATGCCCTAATGACGGTGTAGTTTATGTGCAAGAACAGTGCAGGAACCCTTGCATAACAGATCATGATGCACGTATTTGAAACCCAGTGTTATTAAAATGTGTGGTACTGGCATAGCAAGAGATAGCTAGATCAATGAAACAGAATAGGATCCAGAAATAATACAGTTTTCAGTACATGATGGATGTTTTGAAATAGTGGCCATTCATTTGGAAAACAGTTACATCATATCAAATGAAATTCTGGATGAAATGAAGAGCTACTTAAAAAAAATAAAAACACTAAAAGAAAATGTCTGTAAAAAGCTGTTAATATAATCTTGAGATAGGAAAGAATCTTTCATTGCCACAGCAGGAACCTTAAAGAATTAAATTTGTGTATGTTAGAAAATATAGTTAACAAAAGTTAGAATGATAATTTGGGGTAAAGCTTTGTAATATATAGCTAGACTAAAACATAAAGATTGTTTCTAAAGCAGTAAGAGGCTAGAGGCCCTTGGTACCACTTTCCTTTCTCATTTATTAAACAAATATCTATTGAGCCTCTGATATGTATTTGATCCTGGGATAGTCATGGGGTATACATTTTTCATGTCAGCACACGTGGTCTGTGCCCTCCTAGAATTTAAAAATCTAGTGGGAGACAGTAAATTGACAATTATGAGATAAACTTCACAATTGGGTGGTGTGTAATTATGTTGGGGGAGGAGATTTCTGTAAACAGGATAAGCATCTTTGAGGTGGTGCCCCTTAAGGAAGATCTGAAGAAAGACAAGGAGAAAGTCTTGCTGATCATTTGCATAAAATCGTTTCATGAAGGAAGGTTAACAGTTTCAAAAGGCGTGATGGGAAGGAATTTTGAGGAAACAAGATGGCTAGAGGGCAAAAGTAAATTGTATAAGGTGAAGGCTGGCATCGGATGACAGGTTGAAGAGGTAGCCAGGGCCAAATACATTCCTTTCATTCATCAGATATTTACTGGGCACTAATCATGTGCAAAACAGTAGGGAAATAGCAGTGAACAAAACATGTTCTCTAGGAGACAAAGCACTTGCTTTCATGATCCTCGCAGGTAGTGCAGTTATATTCAAAGTGCAAGAAGAGTCCATTCCAGTGTTTAATCAAGGGAATGTTAAGATCTGGTTTGCCCGGCGCCTGGGTGGCTCAGTTGTTAAGAGTCTGCCTTTGGCTCAGGTCCTAGGGTCCTGGGATCCAGCCCCACATCAGGCTCCCTGTTCAGTGGGAAGCCTGCTTCTCCTTCTCCCACTCCCCCAGCTTGTGTTCCCTCTCTCGCTGTCTCTCTCTCTATCAAATAAATAAATAAAATCTTAAAAAAAAAAAGATCTGGTTTGCCTTTTACAGATTACTCTGGTTGTGTTGAGATTGAATGGGGGAGGGAGAGTCAAGAGTGAACAGGGAAGTCCAGTAAAGAACTTAACAGCTCTAATCTAGGTTAGGTGAGTGGCGACTTGAGATGACCATTGCACATTGTATTACTAGCGGATTAAGAAAGTCAAAGAATTGTGAGTTGACAACACCAAGATATCCATAGGTTTTGTTATTTATTGGACTTTGTCCATCTTTAAAAAAATCAGTATTTCATTAATTCTAAGACTCACAGTTTTTCATATTTTAACAATATGGAATTGAGTTAAATTTTACCCTTGATGGCATCTTACAGTCTGTCAGTGAGGCAGTAGTTGAGGCAGTAGTCATGCTGGATTTGTTTGCCTGTGCATTCACAGCCATACCTATTCCTTTTGTTACCACTTTAATTGAGGGTGTGAGCATTATTGGTATTTCTCATGTTAACATTAATTGTTGATCAGTATGTCATCAGTAATATTGTGTAGTGAATTGGCATTGAAAACAAAGTTACTGGCATGGGGAAAGTTATAAAAACAGTTCAAAATGATATATAGTTAAACTCTGGTCAAATAAGTAAAAGAACCCTTACAGTCAGCATAAAATACAAATTTTGAATGATAAAGCTTTGTGTGATAATTTATTTGGAGGCATTTCCTCCCTTTCTTTCCATTACATAAAACAGTGGTACGTGCTACAATCAATGGCATCTTAGATTTGATGAAGTTCTATAACATTAAAATGGCATTCATATCCAGTAGCATTTGTGATTTGTGTTCCATTTTATTTATGAAAATGATTCTGTAGATAACAGGTAAATAATTCTCCCAAATAAAAGCCAAAGAAGAAAAAAATAAAATTAAGCATATTTTTTTTGTACCAAAATTACATTTTTATGGGACACTTATTGTTAGATCTTACATTGTTTCCTGTAGTACTTTTCTTTTGATGGAAAAGCGAAGACATTTATTGGACAAATACTGAACCACAGGGCTTGTTTTGGTCAATGCTTGGGGCTTGGGCATACAGAGTTTTAACAAGCTTTATAGGTAATTCTGTTATACACTAAAGTTTGAGACCCAAGTTTGGGTTCTCAGTCTATTGGCAGAACATACCTAAGTTGGCTATGGATTTTTTTGATCTTTATTTCATATGCATACCAAACATTATCTGTAGGGCAAAGAAATAATATATTTCATACCTGTATTTGCCTGAATTTTAGAAATGTAGATGCTGTTGTGATAAATAAAAAATTTGTTTTAAAACATTATATTCATGCTAGTTTTTGTGTTTATAATATTTCTTTCAACAAACCTTGTTAGCATAACTGCTATCATGTTGGGATTTACAGAAATGTTTGAGGTTAAAAGTACTAATATTTGACCAGGTTCTAGGCTAGGAATTCTGAATTTAACTGGTATATCTGAAGAATGCCTATTTTTGTCGTTGGCAGTTATAAGGTAGAAGCAGAGAAGATAGGAGAAAAAAAAATAAGAGAAAAAGTAGAAACAGACAAAACAGGAAGAATTTAAAAAAAGGGGGGGTCCCAAGTTTGCTGCTTTGTGAGTGATTTTGGAAAATACGCACAGTTACATACCTTAATCAGGTTATTCCTCCCCTTTTTCTTGTGTCATTTGTGTCCATTTCCATTTTGACAAGATCACGTTTTCTCAGAGTAATGCCATTAGTAGAGATGGTAAAGGGTTAAAGTATAATGGTTTCTGACACAGAGAACCATGAGGATTCTTTCTGTTTTATTGTCCATGTCTTCTTTATTCCTGTCTCCTCTGTATTTTGAGTATAGTAAACCCAGAACTTCTGTGGAGGATTCAGTGTGTGAAGGGGTCTCACAAGCAATTTGGAAATTCTGCCCTTGAACCAAGAGTGCTGGGGGCTAAAACCTGAAATTTGAAAAAAAGAAATTTCAGACATAAGTACTTTTCTTTTTAATCACAAATACTCCTTTCTCTCAGTTGTGTAAGTAAAAGTTGACTTACTTTTTAAAAAGAAACTACTAAAAAGAGAAAAATATGAGAATTCTTAACTTGCTTGTTTTCTAATTCTAACTCTTCATTATTCTTTGGTAAATTAATATGAGAAAATGAACACCTTTTCTGTTGTATACCACAGTTGACAGTATAACAAGATCCAGATAATCCTACCTGTATGTTAATTGTTATTGAAAGAAAAATTTCAGGGACGCCTGGGTGGCTCAGTGGGTTAAGCCTCTGCCTTCGGCTCAGGTCATGGTCTTAGGGTCCTGGGATCGAGTCCTGCGTCAGGCTCCCTGCTCGGTGGGAAGCTTGCTTCCTCCTCTCTCTCTCTCTGCCTACATGTGATGTCTCTCTGTCTGTCAAATAAATAAATAAAATCTTTAAAAAAAAAAAGAAAGAAAAAAATTTCAAGCCAAAGGAGTGAAATAGAACTAGCAAGTAGAATATTCTAGTTCCTATATTTATTTGAATAGTACATTCATTTCTATTTCCAGTCTCCTGTCTTTATTAACAGTGCATGAGTCAGAGGTTCGATGTACTCAGTGGGAAAGGGGAGTTTATCAGCTCACCGACTGCAAGATGTGTTCATTAATGAGTTTTAATGTGCAGGCCTCTGAATGGAAATTTGTTGCCAGTGGTAGGTTTAGTAATGTCTTAATAGGAAAACTTTATGCCTGTGAGTGGTTTAAAATGCATCCTAGTTCCTTAGCAAAGGAGGGTGTTTTTTTTTGTTCAAATGGATTTCTGTTTTCTTTATGTTTTGCTTACATGCTTGCTAGCATTTAAAATAAAATTATTATCATTTATCCTTAAGACATTTGGAAATCTACCTTATTTGGAATTAGGTAACAGGAAAGAAGTCAGATAAAAGTAGTTCACTATCTGAATTGTGAGGTATTTCAAAGAAATGCAGTTTTAATATTTTCAGGTTGATACAGAAATACCAAATGAAAAATGTTAAGTATATGTTATAGAACTTTATTTATAGATGAAGATAATTTACAATTAGTGGGATTCATTTTATTTCTGCTTACATTTTTTAAAGTTTTACACTCATTTTATTGAATAAATATTCTTAAATAACTGCTGTGTACCCAATTGATCATCTTGCTTACAGTGTGGAGATCATCTTGCTTACAGTGTGGAGAATAGATTAAATGTGGACAAACTGGAGGCTCAGAGGAAGTGGATGAGTTTGTTGTTTTAATGTAGTTGAGAGATGGTAATGGCCTGAACCAATGTGTTGAGATTTTGTCCTGGATTAGTGTGTTCTGGATTTTACTCTCTTCCTTAATGAAGTGTTTTTGCCTTGTGAAAATGAATTGTGAATTAACTTGATTTTTAGAAGATTTGCTTTTAAACGCTGTTAGGGCTGACGTAGATAGCCTTTCCTCTTTCAGGGCTAAATTAGCTTTACTTCTAAGACTTGGCCTTACTGGTGTCTCTACTAAATGCCTCTGATGTTCTCCTTACTTTGGCTTTTTGGAACTAGAATTTGTCCCAGCCCCATGTGAGTTCAGGTAGTTGCTCAAGTCATAGCTCTCTGATAGTTGTTCTGTCCCTAGTAATTATTCTTTGTCTGACATTGTGGAGTCTTGCCCTGTGCACACATACTTAGTGTTTGACCAGAGACTCCAAGGTCTGTGTCAGCTTGGACACTGCTGCTTTTATGGCTAGCTTCTTTCTCTGTGATATTCTGTTCTGCACATTTCCACTATCTTAGGAGTCTTATCCATTGATCTGTCTTCTGAGTTCTGCATGACTGCTGTTTTCTGTTTGGGCTTCCTCTCCTTGCTTCACATACTGAATAGCAAGTCTGGGCCATCAATGTTTATTTCTCTTTTTTCAAAGGATCATAGACCTATGCGCTTGTTTTCCAGTGTCTGAAAACAGTTACTTTGTGCATTTTATCTAATTTTAAAATAGTTCACAATAGGAGAGTCAGTCTTCTATCCATTATTGTCAGATCATGTTGATTGTGTAGAGAGTGAGAAGTAAATGGGAAACTCATTGAAGGATTCAAAGCAGACTGAACTGTCATAATTTGTTGATGCTCTGTGAAGATTACCCTGGTGCTCTCTTGAGAATGGACAGAGGAAGTGGAAGGAAACTAATGGCTGTCATAGTAATCTAGGGTTCATCTGAACTGAAAATGGAATAATTCAAGACATATTTTGAAGATGGAACAATCCCTGCCTTTTGTTTGAATTGGTTGTGGGAAATGAAGATCTGTGAAGAGTGAGACACTGGTGTTTAACTGAGCCACTGGGAGGGTAGTGCCATTTAATGAGATGGAGAAGACTCATCTCTCATCACACTCATCAGATGAGGGGCTAGATTAAGGAAGAGAGAAATCAAGAGTTTTGTTATGGACAATATGAATTACCTATTAGACACCTAAATAGAGATATCAAATGGGAAGTTCCATAAATGAGTCTGAAATCAGAGCACAGGGCCTAGGAATTCACTAGTGTTTCAGATGAATTTTAGGCAATGTTATGGATTAGAGAGTTTAGATGGAAAAGAGAGGAGGTAAACTCGTCACCCAGTCACTATAGTACTTAGGGGTCTAATTTAGAAGGAAGAGCCTGCAAAAGAAACAGAAGGAGCACTTGGCGAGAAGAATAGGAGAGTGTGGTATAATAGTCAAGAGAAAATGTGTATATAGGAGGGAGTGGCCCACTGCTTTGAAGGCCTCTTAGAGTTCTAGGAAGATGAGGACAGAAAGGTGTCCACTAGATTTGGCACCCTGGAATTCATTGGTGATGTGGATGAATTGTTTGAATGGAGAGGTAGAGAAAGAAATAATTAAAGCAACTGTTTTCCAGTGTGTTACTAGGGACATCAACTTTGGGAGACTGTTGCTTTCATCCAGGCAGAATCTCTAGGAGGGCTGGAGAGACTGGGTGCAGAAGTTATAGACAGAAACAGTCTCCAGTCTATTTGGTGAAGATAGTGCTGCTCTTGGTGCAGGGCACAGACACAGCAGCTTACTTGGGTGACACTACTGATGCTGCTCACTACCCTTGGAACCTCTGCCATTCCTGAGACTGGGAGCTTGAGGTAGCTGCTGCCTCTGCCATTCATTGCCAGAGTTGTCACTGTTCATGTCCCCAAGTCTTCTGTTAAAAAGATTCTGATTCAAAATAAGTGACGTATGTGTCCATTTGAGGAAATTAGGTCCTGTGTCTGGACTTTAACTGCAAGAAAAGCTGGCGGAAAAAGTATGTGGCATTTTTAGCTTTTAATGTGGAAGGGAAGACTGTCTTAAAATGGTAGAATCCCCAAACATGAACTTGGGAGATTAGATACCATGGCAAGAAAGAGTGATAGATGTCCACTACAAGGTTAGATAAATAGCTTTTGCAGGTTATCCGTGGAAAGGTAAGACAGTTGACTCTTGAACAATGAGGGGGTTGGGAGCTGACCCCTGTATGGTCGAAAATCTGCATAGAATGTCTGATTCACCTAAAACTTAACTACTAATAACCTACTGTTGACTGCAAGCCTTACTGATAACATAAATGGTTGATTTACACATAGTTTGTTTGTTATATGTATTATTTACTGTATTCTTTAGGTGAGCTAGAGAAAAGAAAATATTATTTAAAAAATCATAAGAGAAAACACATTTACAGTACTGTACTATATTTATAAAAAAATTAATACATATAAGGGCGCCTGGGTGGCCAGTTGGTTAAGTGTCTGTCTTCGGCTCAGGTCATGGTCCTGGGGTCCTGGGATGGAGGCCTGCATTGGGCTCCCTACTCAGTGGGGAGTCTGCTTCTTCCTCTCCGTCTGTCCCTCCCCCTGCTCATGCTCTCTCTCTCTCTAATAAATATAAATAATAAAATCTTTAAAAAATAAAAGAAAAAGTAATACATGTATAAGTGGACCAGCACAGTTCAAACCCATGTTGTTTAAGAGTCAGTTGTAGTTGAATCTGATATTGGGGAAGGGCTACCTTGTATGGTTGGTGTGCATGTTATTCAACCAAACAAGAGCTTCCTCCTGATGGAGGAAGTGGGGGCCTAAAACTCTACCAGTGTGTCATGGTGAGGTTGCAACTCCAGAGGGGTTGCTTTTTTCTAATTCATATTAAGTTTCTCTGAGGGCTGGTAGAGTTCCTGGAGTGGGGCTATAGAACTGAGAAGAGTTCCAAGGATGGAATTTAGAAAATGTCTGTCTGTTCTTAGGATAGGGTAAAGGGCAGAGAATAAGCCTTTAGAGCTAGGATAATTCTTTAATGGAAGGCAGTTGAAAATTTTAAAGATGTTTCTCCCTTAACTCTCTCTATGGTTTAAAAAAAAAAAAAGCTATTACGTGGAGTTCAGAAAGGATATAGACTGACAACAAGTATTAGATTTAGGAACAAGGAGGTTCTTTATTTGATATGGTAGAGAGAGTCGTCCAGTAGAGAGGTGAAGAAGAAAACTAGCTGATAATTTATTCATTTTTTTCCAGTTTTTTCTTCATCTAACAAAAGAAGAATGGATATGGAGGAGAAATAATTTTTAATGATGGCTTACATGTCACACAAGCGTCTGAGGAATACAAAGGACAGTTTTGCTCTGAAGGAGTTTACAGTCTGGTATGTTAGAGAAGATTATTCCCAATACAGTTTAGTAAGTGTTAGAGGAGGGCTGTTTAGAAGTTAGAGGAGGTGTATGTAATTTAGCACAGGAGTAGAAAGGGATTCAAAGATTTCCTCTTTAAAGAGCCAATTCTTGAAAGTTCGGTAGCCATTTGTTATTCATTCCTCATCATTCATTCATATGTTAGAAGATACATGCTATGGGAGAAGGAAAAGTAGAGTAAGGAAAAAAAAAGAGTAAGGAAAAGTGGAGTCTTTTTTGGTCAGTNGAAGATACATGCTATGGGAGAAGGAAAAGTAGAGTAAGGAAAAAAAAAGAGTAAGGAAAAGTAGAGTCTTTTTTGGTCAGTTTTAAGTTGTTTTTTTTTTTTTTAAAGATTTTATTTATTCATTTGACACAGAGAGAGAGATCACAAGTAGGCAGAGAGGCAGGCAGAGAGAGAGGAGGAAGCAGGCTCCCTGCTGAGCAGAGAGCCCGATGCGGGCCTCGATCCCAGGACCCTGAGATCATGACCTGAGCCGAAGGCAGCGGCTTTAACCCACTGAGCCACCCAGGCGCCCGGTCAGTTTTAAGTTTTAAAATAAGGTATGTTGTGCTAACATTAAATGTTAATTTTTAATGAAAAATTTCAAACCTATTATCACTCAGATAAACCAACAACCAAAGTTTTGCCACACTTGCTTCATGTGTCCTCTTTTCCCTTTTCCTTCTTTTTCACCGAAGATTTTATTTTATTTTTAAGATTTTATTTATTTATTTGACAGAGAGAGAGAGAGATTACAAGTAGGCAGAAAGGCAGGCAGAGAGAGAGGAGGAAGCAGACTCCTTGCTGAGCACGGAGCCCGATGTGGGGCTCGATCCCAGGACCCTGAGATCATGACCTGAGGCGAAGGCAGAGGCTTTAACCCACTGAGCCACCCAGGCGCCCCTTCACCAAAGATTTTATTTTATTTTATTTTATTTTATTTTATTTTATTTTATTTTATTTTATTTTTTAAAGATTTTATTTATTTATTTGACAGAGATTACAAGTAGGCAGAGAGAGAGTAGGAAGCAGGCTCCCTGCTTAGCAGAGAGCCCGATGCAGGCCTCGATCCCAGGACCCTGAGATCATGACCTGAGCCGAAGGCAGAGGCTTTAACCCACTGAGCCACCCAGGTGCCCTCACCAAAGATTTTAAAACAAATTCCCAACATGATGTAATTTACCTCTACAGAGTTTAGTATACATCTCTAAAATATATGGACATTTTCTTGTATAACCACAATGTGATTATCACAACTCATAAACCTAATAATCTAGAGAAGACATTTGAGTCAAGACTTGAAGAAGACAAAGTCTTCCCCATGAGCTGATGAAAGAGAGTTTAGGCAACGGGAACATCTCGTGTAAAGGTCCTAAGGAATGGGAGAATGCCTAGCATATATGAGGAACAGCAAGGAGTCCAGTGTGGCTGAAGCATGGTGACTGAGGGAAGAGTGGTAAGAGATGAGGTCTTGTAGGCTACTGAAGGGACTTTGACTCTGCTTTGAGTCAGATAGGGAGCCATGACAAGAGTTTTGAGCAGAGGAGTGACAAGATTAAATTCATGCTTAAAGGTCACACTCAGTGCCCTGTTGTAGACTATAGGGGAGCAAGATAAAGGGTCGGGAACCTAATTAGGAGCTTGTTGTTGGGTTTAAAAGATATATATCTATACGTGTGTGTATGTGTATTTTGTTTTTTTAAGTTTTTTTTTTTAGAGAGAGGGAATGAGGGAGAGAGAGAGCAAGAGAGCAAGAACAAACATGCTGGGGGAGGGACAGAGAGAGAGAGTCCCAAGTAGACTCTGCTGAGTGTGGAGTCTGATGCAGGGCTCGATCCCACGACCCTGAGATCACGACCTGAGCCAAAACCAAGAGTCGTATGTCTAGCCAACTGTACCACCCAGGCGTCTGTAAAAGATACATTGTTGTTGGTGGCTTACTCCCAAGTGGTAACAGTGGAGATGACAAGGAATGCTTGCTTTTTGGATATGTTTTGAAGGTAGAGTTAACTGGATTTCCTGATTGTAGCTTGAAAGCCAAAGGAAGGCATTAAGACTCAAATGTTTCACCTGAGTGACTGGAAGGATGGAGCAGGCTTTAGAACACCACCAAGAGTTTACTCTTGGGCGTGAAGAGTTTGAGGTATTTGTTAAGCATACAGATGGGATACCTTGTTGAATATTTAAGGCTGGAGTTAGGGAGAAAAGTATCATAAGAGTATTATCTATTAATAGTGGTTTGCACTACAGTTTCAGCAGCCAGTTGGTAAATGTGGATGTTTAAAAGTTACTCGTTTTTAAACTGCTGACTGTTTATAATTTAGAACTTTTGTCAGTTCAGTGGCACTACTCTTTCAGGAAGAGGTAACTCAGTGAAGTGTACTGTTCTGTTTTCTGTTTTCTCTCAAACTATTCTTCCTGGCCAGGCAGGAATGAATAAATTAGGTGGAAGGTATAATTAAAGTATTATACATCCCTCTTATTATGGTTGAGTCTAGTTCAGATGGAAAGTATTCATCTATGTATTCTCTGGGATCACTAGAAGCTACGTCAGGGTACTTTGGAAATGTTGACTGATTAAGTCAGAGACATTCACAATATCTGACAGGAAATAGCCTGAGGTGGTCTGATAACTTCACTGTGACCCTTGAAGACCCTAATTGTGATATTACTACCATCACTTTTTTTCTTCCTGATTCTGAAGTCACTAAAATTTAGATGAAAAAGAATAGTTATGTTTTTATGACATTTTTATTAATACGAACAACCTTATCTTCTTTTTTCTTTCTACTTGTCACCCTACTAGAGAGAAATTTTCATCACAGGTAGCCAGGTTGTTACTCTAGGGTAGATGCTATAGAAAGGATGTGGTTAACACGAATGCTTTTAGTAGCTTTGTGCAGTGCAGGCTGGTTGCGACTGCTTTTATTTCTCCTTTTAAAAAGGGAATATTTCTGATCTCCCTTTTGGACTGTTTGGAATTCTGATTTATATGTCTTAGAGTCCTGTGGAAAATTGACACATCACTCTGGGGTTGCGTTGTAGTTTCCATCTGTTGTACTGATTTCATCTGTGTGACTAATTTTAAATAACTAGGTGTTGACTGACAGGGACTCTTTATGCCTGTATGTTTGACCCTTATACTTCCTTAGCCTGAATGCAGCCTGTGGCTTCTCGCATCCACTGGGGATGGTCTGGTGGACAGGGATCTGAATGTCTTTAAGGCTGGGGTAGTCATTTTTTTACACCATTATTCCTTCTCCCCATCCTTTTTTGCCCTCCCTTTAAGAAAAAAACAAGAGTGAAAAGGAAGACACTTAACTCTCTTTTTTGCTTCTCTTGTATAGGAGATGCATCGGAGATTTGAGAATGCTCCTGATTCTGCCAAAACAAAAGCCTTGCAAACTGTTATTGAAATGAAGGTAAGTAAGAATCTGCAAAGAATCTTGTGAGTCACTTTATACTTTTAAGTGATTGCACACTTCCTTGTGTGAATTTTAGAAGGTGGTATGTAGTAATATTTCACTTATTTTGTAGATCGAGAAGACATAGACGATGAAAATGACATTTAAAAAGAACTTCAGTTTTACTCCCTTTTAGTTATAGAGAATTCAAATGGGACCAAAAAGGCTTGTCCAGAATTTCTTTAAATCCGCTATGCTTGAAACTTTTGATCTCAGGGACCCCTTTTTTCTCTTAAAATGACAGGCTCATTCATTTGTTTTTAGAAAATACCTGCCTAATACTAAGTCTAGTAACCATAGTTTGTCAGTTGTTCTTTCAAGTAAAAATGATGTCACATGAAAAAAGTACGTAACGCAGCTTGCAACTCAAAGAGGCACATGAGTGCTATTCCTAAGGAACAACTATCGTACTTCAACGGGCAGAAATGCCTAGCTCCTTCCTATTTCATCACACAGAATATTAAAAAGATGTGTTCTGAAGGGTTGTGATTAATTAATAATTTTTACTGCTTCATTAGGGACATTCTCAAGGGAAGCAGTCTTCCAAAACTTTTATTTCTAGGGGCGCCTCAGTTAGCTCAGTTGACAGAGCATGTGACTCTTGACCTCGGGATTGTGAGTTCAAGCCCCACATTGGGCCTAGAGCTTACTTAATATATACATTTTTTTATTTCTAATATTTCTTTCTTTTTTTTTCTGTGAGTACCTGACACTGAACTGAAGAGTGCAATGATTGCTGGTATGGTTTGGTGCTACTGCCTGTTGTCCTAAAACACTGGCACTGTTTTCCCAGTATTGCTTATATACCTTTAGTGCAAATGTTAACATAGTGGAGAAGGCAAATAAAGTCATAGTATTATTATGAAAATAGTTTTGACTATGCAGACTTCTTGAAAAGGTCTGGGGGATCCAGAACTTAGAACAAGGACCATACTTTGAAAAACTATGCCTTAAGTTAATGAATAGTTAGAAATCTTTGGGCTCTGTGTTATGTTAACACATAATAATTTGGAAGAGCTTGCCTTCCAAATTCTTTGGATTCGAAATTTGGCTTTACTTGAATGAGTTATATGACACAGAGTAAGTTACCTAACCTCCCTATACCTCAATTTCTTTATCGATAGAAGGCAGTAATAATAGTGTTATCCCATTGGTTGTTTTGAGGTTTAAATTAGTTATAGCAAGTAAAACACTTTGAATAGTACCTGGCATGTTGTAAACTGTTAGCTGCTGCTGCTATTATTATTTTTATGAACATGATATACTTTCTTACAAAAGCTGAAAGACTCTTACAGATAAGGACCTCTCTCTCTTTCTCTTTTTTTTTAGCTTCTTCATATTCCTGAAAAATTTGACACTTTTTGATTTGTGGGCCTTTAATATTTGGTGATATAACAAGAGTATTTAGTTACTGGTATATAGTTTTATATAAATAGAGGCTTCTCAAATACAGTTTTATGAACTTTTCTCTGAATTTAAATGATTTCCTCTGAAAAATTTGTTTGTGTATATATTTATGTCCAATGGGGAAAGGATTTACCAAAAAAAAATTCTAAATTATTAGAATGCTGGGTTCTTTGTAGTTGGACAGTTAACAGTCTTGAACATAATCCTACAAAGAGCCTTAAAGAGGTTTCATTGTATGTTCACATTTCCCACAAATCTCTTTGTATATTTTATTTCCTGAGCCCTGTTTAAATCTAAGAATAAAACACATGAATGTACCTGTGTTTCCAAAATCATGTTATTCATCTTTTGATAAAATAGGAAAGTATAATAGTATTAATTGGTAGTGGATTTATTTTAAGATGTGTTAACCTTCAGCCATTTCGTTAAGAAGCAAGAGATTCTGAGATTCTGGTGGCCCAGTTGGGTCAGGTGGATGCTTTGCTAAAATCACAGCTGCAAGTTTGACATAAGCTTGAGAGAATTACGAAGGTCTAGAACAGTCTTGGGAGGAAGAGGAAAGGAGTATGATTGATAGACCATAAAATAGCCCAACTGTCTTCAAGGTGATGTAATTTTCTTTTCTCTTCCCTCTGCCTTTTCTTCCTCCGCTTCCTTCCTTCTCTTGCCTTCTTCCTCCTCCCATCTCCTCCCTCTCCACTCTACTTTCCCTTCCTTCTTTAATTTTTTTTCTTTTTCCTTTAGCAGTGGAGGAACAGGGAACAATTACTGTACTGCTATAGGTGAGAGTTTTTCCAGATAGATAATGGCAGAATTATTGGGATGCAGATAAATTGAGGATCATGGTGAGAGAAAAGTTTATATGATCCGTACAAGAATGTAGTCTGGATAGTAAGGAAGAGAATTCAGAATGGACTGACAGGTTGGGAGAAAATGTGACAGGGAAGTGGAGATCTCTGTGAGGGTGGTCCTGTCAAGTGGGTACCTGAAATGGACTGGTGAATGAGGTCATTGGAATTAAGGACATCATGGAATTAGGACATCGAAATACCAAGATGATGGCAGGAGTGGCATTTGAAGGGAAGATGGTTTGTGAGCCAGGTGCCAAAGACGTTTTCAAATGGCCAGGAAGTCCCTAGGGATTGGGAAGTCCCTAGATGGCAGCAACGAGGAGGATAAAGTGAAAAGGAGTGTGAGCTCTAAATAAAGAGAGGCAGCACTTTTCCCCTCCTCTTTTCTGGTACTGGGGGATTAGTAGCCTTCATTCTGGAGAGTGCAAGGAAAGTATATCCTTTGGAAAAGCCAGGTTTACCTTGTGGTGAGGAGACAGTTTGGGGGGAAGAAAGGTGAGGATTTGGGAAATTTAACAAGGAACAGGGGATTCCAGTAGGCTCATTGGAATTAGCTGATTAATGATGGGAGATCCAGGGCTAGGGAAGTACAGAATAGTAAGATGATAAAGAATTTATTTACATAGTTATTATTCATTCTAGGAGTAAGAAACCTTGTTGGAAGTACTGTCCTCTTATAAACCTAGTCTGGTTGAGTTGGTGCTAGAACAAGTTGAATATATCAGACCTTGCTTTTCTGGCCTGATTTCAGTGAGTAGCCTGGCAGGTCTCTTATCTGGGCAGTCAGTGGCTGCCTCATGACTTTCAGAGTTATAGTATAGTGTGGTCCCTTTTGGGGAGAAGCTTTTATGGGACATGTTTTGGTAGTGAGGATGCTGATTTCATCAAGAGCTGCCTCTGTATTTGTGTTGGACTTGGGAAAAGATGAATAATGTTTCTTGGGGCATTGTGGGGACTTTGTAGAGTTAGAGGCTATATCTATGTGATGTGCGGAGCTTGAGTTCATAGCTGGAGGCGATTTTATCTTGTGTCAAGTACTAGAAATACAGTCCCTCTTGTCCTTGGCCCCTTTTTTTTATCCAACCCCCCCCCAACTAATGTCAGAGGTCAGCCACATTTCATTTGCATGTTAGTCCCATGCATATGTCTAGTATTTTAGTTATTCTTTAGGGACTACATCCTGATATTTCCAGGAAGATGTATAGTAAGTAATCTTGAAGGTGAATTTTCAGATAGTACAATGAAAACAGTTTATAGGCATACTTCTGTTTATTGTGTTCACTTTATGGTGTTTTGCAGATACTGTAGTTTTTACAAGTTGAAGGTTTGTGGCAACCTTGTGTCAGACGGGTCTTTTGGTGCTATTTTTCCAACACCATTTGCTCACTTCATGTCTCTGTGTCACATGTTAGAAATTCTCCCAATATTTCAAACTTTTCCATCATTATTATATTTGTTATGGTGATCTGTGATCAGTGATCTTTGATGTTGCTATTGTAATTGTTTTGGGACGCCACAAACTGTGTCTATTTAAGATGGCAAACTTGATAAATATGTGTGTTATGCCTGATTCACTGACCTGCCATGTCCCCGTAACTCCCTTTCCTTAGGCCTCCCTATTCCCTGAGACACAATAATATTGAAATTAGGCCAGTTAATAACCCTGCAGTGATCTCTACACATTTAAGTGAAAAGAGTAACATGTCTCTCACTTTAAATCAAAAGCTAGAAATGATTAAGCTTAGTGAGGAAGACAGGTCCAAATCTGAGGCCTCTTACACCAAATAGCCAAATTGTGAAGGCAAAGGAAAAGTTTTTGAAGGAAATTAGAAGTAGCTACTTTAATCAACACATGAGTGATAAAACAGTGAAACAGCCTTATTGCTCATCTGAAGAAAGTTTTAGTGGTCTGGATAGAAGATCAAACCAACCACAATGTTCCCTTAAGCCAAAGCCTAATCCAGAGCAAGGCTCTAAGTCTCTCAGTTGTGTGAAGGCTGAAAGAGGCAAGGTAGCTACAGAAGAAAAGCTCGAAGCCAGCCGAGGTTGGTTCATGAGGTTTAAGGAAAGAGGCCATCTCCATGACATAAATGTGCAAGGTAGAACAGCAGGTATGGAGGGAGAAGCTGCAGCAAGTTACCCAGAAGGCCTTGTAAGATCACTGATGAAGGTGGCTCCACTAAACAACAGATTTTCAGTGTAGATGAAACAGTTTGCTATTGGAAAAAGATGCCGTCTTAAGACTTTGATAGCTAGAGGAGAAGTCAGTGTCTGGCTTCAGAACTTCTTGTTAGGGGCTAATGCAGCTGGTGACTTTAAGTTGAAGCCAGTGCTCATTTACCACTCCAAAAATCCTGGAGCCTTAAGAATTATGCTGAGTCTGCTCTGCCTGTGCTCTGTAAACAAAGCCTAAATGGCAGTGTGTCTACTCACAATGTTACTGAATATTTTAAGCCCACTGTTGGAAACTGTTACAGAGAAAAAGAGGTTCTTTTCAAAATATGGCTGTTCATTGACAATGCACCTGCTCACTGAAGAGTTCTGATGGAGATGTACAAAGCTATTATTGTTGTTTTCATGTATACTAACAAAGCATTCATTCTGTAACCCATGGATCAGGAAGTCATTTTGATTTCCAGGTCCTATTTAAGAAATGCATTCGTAGGGCTATAGCTGCCATAGGTAGTGATTTTTCTGAAGGATCTGGGCCAAGTAAATGAAAAACCTTCTGGAAAGGATTCGCCATTTCAGATGCCGGTAAGAACATTTGTGATTCATGGGAAGAGGTAAAAGTATCAACCTGAATAGGAGTTTGGAAGAAGTTGACTCTAACCCTCCTGGATGACTTTGAGGGGTTCAGAACTTCAGGAGAAGAAGAGCTGCAGATATGGCAGAAATAGCAAGAGAACTAGAATTAGAAGTGGATCCTGAAGGTGTTGAATCTTATGCTAAAACTCGAACAGATGAGGAGTTACTTCTTATGTGTGAGCAAAAAACGTGGTTTTTTAAAGATAGAATCTACTCCTGGTGAAGATGCCATGAAGGTTGTTGAAATGACAAGGATTTAGAATATTACATAATCTTAGTTGATAAAGCAGCAGCAGGGTTTGAGAGGACTGACTCTAGTTTTGAAAGAAGTTCTGTGGATAAAATGCTGTCAGACAGTATCACATGCTATAGAGAAATTGTTCATGAAAGGAAAAGTTAATCAATGTAGCAAACTTCTTTGTTGCCTTATTTTAAGAAATTGCCATAGTCGCCTCAAATTCAGCAGTCATCACCCTGACCAGTCAGTACCTATCAACATGTAGGCAAGTCCCTCCACCAGCAAAAAGATTATGACTCACTGAAAGCTCAGATGATAGTATTTTTAAGGAATAAATTATTTTTAAATTAATGTTCATTTTTTCTGTAATGTTATTATATACTTAATAGGCTATAGTATAAACATAACTTTTATATGCAGTGGGGAACCAAAAAATTTATTTGACTTGCTTTATTGTGATATTTACTTAACTGCAATGGTCTGGAGCTGAGCCCACAATATCTTCAAGTTATGCTTGTACTTATTCTTTTTTTAAAGATTTTATTTATTTATTTATTTGACAGAGAGAGAGAGAGGGAGAGAGAGAGAGATATCACAAGTAGGCAGAGCAGCAGGCAGAGAGAGAGGGGGAAGCAGGCTCCCCGCTGAGCAGAGAGCCCGATGCGGGCCTCGATCCCAGGACCCTGAGACCATGACCTGAGCTGAAGGCAGAGGCTTTAACCCACTGAGCCACCCAGGCGCCCATGCTTGTATTTATTCTTTATGGGCCAGGAGATTAAGTGTGGCCCACTATATATTTTTTTAGGTTGTGGTAGAAATGGGATGCAGCCACTAATTTTAAACAAGTAATTCAGAATTTTATTGTATCTCTTGATTGCATTACTTCAGTGCATTTAATTTTGAACTAAATCTAAGTTTAATTTGAGTAGATTTGTAAAAGAAATTTTTGTTGTGATATTTTTAAAGGTAACACAATGCAGGACAAGGAGTACATCCCCCTTCTCTCTCCTGAACCTAAAAATTGCTAGTTGTATTTGTCTTGTGATAAATCCTTTTAACTTTTATCTTCATGCTCTAAGGAATGTCAGTCAAGAAATCTTTGAGGTAAAGTGCAAAAGGAAGTAATTTCAAAATTACTTTCTAAAGGAGTAGTTTCTCTGAAATTCCAAATAAAGTAAACTATACTTAATTTATGATTCTATTTCTTTATTTCTTAGGTGAATAAACGTACAACTTTAGATATAGAGTATTCCTTCTATGTAGGAATTTTTCTGTAATTGACATCTAACGTGATCTTTCTGGAATTGATAACATGTAAAGTAACTAGGGGATAAAGAGATACTGTGACAAGTAAAACCAAGAAATTGAATATTGAAGAATATTCTTCTGGGAGGTGATATTTGTGCAGATGATTTATAAGGACAGTGATTTTTTTTAAAAAAGTTATTACAAAATACTTAAAATGTATAGAAAACTAGAGAGAATAAGTGATATTGATAAACTGCAGTTGTTAGCATAATTATTCATCCCTTTGTTATTTTTACAATGGGATGCTATAAAATCTTTATTATTGCAAATATAGTTATACATATTATTGCGTAAGTCTTTGAAATACTTTTCTTCTTCTTCTGCCTCCTTTGCGAGGAGAAATAAACCTTTTAGGGGTCACAGTGTAGAATGATAGAGTTGCTAGGAATGGTTTTTCTGTCAATATTACAAAATTTTTCCCTAGAAATTTGTCGACCATGAAGTACAAAGAAACTTTAACTAGCTTTCCATTGCTTCTACTTTTTTTTAAAGATAATTCTCTCAACTTTAAACAAAAGGGTACAGACTGGAGCAAGAGACAGGGGAAAAATCATATTCTAGATATGAACTCTCGTCCTTTCACCCAAGTGGCCACAACAGATATAATTTAGAAGCAAGGCACCAAACACTAGACAGCAGTTTTCCTGCATATTTGTTTATCTTTATTAAATTCACCATCTGTAAAGACTTAGTTTTTCAACTACTATGATTCTTAGTGAATACTTTAATGTCTAAATCTTCCATTGTCTTCAGGATTCAAAAATTTCCTCTATGGAGCGTGGGCTTCGAGACTTGGAAGAAGAAATTCAGATGCTGAAATCAAATGGGGCCTTGAGTACTGAAGAACGGGAGGAAGAAATGAAACAAATGGAGGTCTATCGGAGCCATTCTAAATTTATGAAAAATAAGGTAATGGTGTATGATACTGTAATTTTTAAAAGTTTTGAGAAATTGATGGATATTTCTATTTCCTTAGTGATGATGAAGAACTTCACATTGTTTTATCCGATTTCAGGAAAGGATACTTAGAATTCTTTCAAATGCAGATTTCCCAGAACTAAAGTCAGAATTACTGATGTATTGTTATTTCAAGTTTTCATTTAAAAGAAAATTATTCCTATGAGGCTGTTATGTGTTGTCACAGTTTAAGATTTATATCTATCAGTACTTCTGAGGTGATTTAGTAGAATCATATCCAAATTGAGTTTTTCTCCTACATGAGACACCAAGTTCTTTAATTCTTGTGTAGTATTTTAAAAGCCAAAACCCTAAGAGGCTGAACCCAGTTCCCCCACCTATTTTTTTTTTTCCTGAAGTGGCTTAAATAACAGCCTATTTTCCCTTCAAATACAGTTCCATAAAGAAAAGCCCTTTGGTCTATCCCTTGGAGTAGATGCATTTGTATCAGGTTTATTGTTTCCTGTGTGCACTTCAGACATATCTACAGTAAGATACATATCGGCATGGCATGTCAGTCCATATATAGTAATTCAGTCAAAATATTTTTTCCTTAGATCCAAAGCCATTTAGTTTGATTCTATAAACTATTTAGGCAAATTGGAGGATCTAGTTTATTATAGTTACCAATTTGCCAAGTTTGTTTTGTTTTAATTGAAAATCATAATTGTGATAATAAAATATTAGCTGGAAAATAAGTACCCCTCACATCCCAATTGTATTAGTTCCCTAGTTTCTCAGAATAGAAAACTGTAGAGGAATGATACACAATTATTCTAACTTCCTCTCTAGTTTCTTGCTTCTTGCTGTGGTACTCATACCTGGCAAAAAAGTCAATAGAATATTTCTTTATTATTTAAGAATCTGTTATCAGTGACTACTGAAAATTATGCTAATTTTAGAACTTAAAAATTCACATTTTTCAACTTTCTAGTAGTTTGTATTTTTCACCCTAATTTGAGAAGAAAATATACTACAATACAGTCCCTGCTTTCCATTTGCTGATTCGCACATTTAATAAAGTCCATTAAAAAAACCCCTGTGAAAATAGAGAAACTAGGGTTCTTTGGGGAACAGATTTGATTGTGTTATATAGGTTATTGTTATTTCCAGTTACTGCTCTGGCTGAAAAGCAGATAGTAAGACCTAAATTGAAACATAAGTGAAAAAGAATAACAATGTCGTGACAGGTAGAGCAACTGAAGGAGGAACTAAGTTCGAAAGAGGCTCAAGGGGAGGAGCTGAAAAAGAGAGCGGCTGGTCTTCAGGCTGAGGTCTTTGCCGTAAGATTTACTCTTTGTGTGCAGCGATCCCACAGTGGGACCCTGCTGGCTCTGGCTTCTGGGTGGCTTATACTTTCATTCTCTTTGGTTGGCAGCTTTGCCGAATACTAGCACTAACCAGCCTGCTCTGCTCTTTAACCGACTCCTGTTCACCAGTTTGACCCATATGTCACTTTGTGTGCAGTGAGCCCTCACTTGTTCTGGTTCTTTATTGTTGCTTTTGTCACTGTATGGATGGGACTTTGAAGCGTGTTTTTTCTCCTTTACTTTTGTAGGTAATTGTTGATTTATATGAATGGTGATTTCTGTTTCTTCTTTGGTGTAAAAATATGTAGATGTTCTCTGTTCTAGTGATTATTTGAATTTGAAATTCTTTTTTTTAAAGTGAGGTATAATTGATTTATAACTTTATATTAGTTTCAGATTTGCAACGTAATGCTTTGAGATATATATATATGTATATATATATACATATATATATACTCTCTACAGTAAGTCTAGTTCACATCCATCACAAAATTTTTTTTCTTCTTTTGATGAGAACTTTTAAGATCAACTCTCCCAGAATTTGAAATTCTTGAGTAAAGTGCTTTAAGTTCATATATATTATCTTTATGTTTCCATTAGGTGATTTTCCAACCAATGTTACTTTTTTTAGAACAGGTGTGTGGAAAGTGATTTGCTTATTTAGACATAGCTAGTCAATTAGAATTAGCATGAAACATAAAGTATCTAAATCCTAGTTTAATCTGTCTAAAGAACTTAAAATTCCATTTCAAAATATAATAAAAAATAATAAAATAGCTAACACTCAAACACTTATAACCTGCCAAGGTTGGTCTATCACCCAACCCAATTTATAGATGTAGAAAGAGGAAGCTGAGTGGTACTCAGGTGATATAGCTGGTGCAGAGGTAGAGCTTGATTTTTACACAAGCAGTCTGGTTCCAGAACCTGTGCTGGTGAGCTCTTCCATCTTCTGCCCTGTACTAGGCCATGTGTGCATATGTCACACCAATGCCAGGAAAAAACTACCTCTGAAAATAATTGTGGGATTAGACAGGAATACAGCATTAAAAAAAACAAACCAAAACAAAGAACAAAACTTGTGCTAATTTGATGTCTTTGCTATTTATGACCCCTTTATAGTACAGATAGTGAAGTGAAACATTTTGTCTTAAAGGGACTGATTTGGTTTATGGTAACTGTATTTTCTAGAGTAGTTGATGTATAACTTTACTTATTTTTCCTTAGCTATTATAAATATTTCTTTGTTGTGTCAGACAACAGGCTAAGCACATTCCATACATTATTTTATTTAATCTCCACACAGTACAGTAGCATCTGTTTATTTTCTCCATTTTACTGGTCAGGAAATCAAGGCTTAGAGAGTTCAATACTCAAAGACACACTTACCCTCAGGTGTGAGTGACTGCAAAGCCTCATGCTCCTAACCTTTATGGAAGATGTGTGCTTCTAAACTCTGCTTTCCATTTAGAATATATTCTTCCCTTTCTCAGTCTTTACGATCAATATAGCAGTATTTGATGATTCTTTAACAAAGTAGATGATGAGGAAACAGGGATTTTATACTTATTTTTAACCATGTGGTTGGAGGTGATCTTTGAACCATAGTAGTTCTTTAGTTGAGGAAGTGATAACATTTTAAACATTTCTCCTGAATATTCATTCATACACAAGTATATTTTTAGTGCAACCTGTATGTTAAGGATGGAATAATACAAATATGTACTTTTTTGTTGGAAAAGGGATGTCATGAAAGATGCCACAGCATTACAGTGTGTGGTAACTCTGGGGTACATATTTACATTATAGGGTGAAGATAGCTGCCATTTATAGTCATCTTCCATTGATGTTCTTAATATCCTCAAGTAGTTTACATACAGTATGCATATAGAAGTATTTGTGGAATGATTGAATAACTAAATCTGCAAATAGAATTTTCATGCATAAGAGGAAAATGCTTGTCTTCTTGTTAAACAAGAAGAATAAATTAGACATTTATTTTTAGTGCTCCTTAAAAGTCTAATTTTAATTAAAGTAATACTTATTTCATACCTCCTTATGGGAAAATGTTCCCCAAATTGTTCCTTATACCTAAGATTATTATAGTGAAAATACTATAGATACAGCCAATAAAAAAATTACAAGGAACTTTCATCAGTAATGTTGAAGTTACTGACTTGTCAGTCAGATTTATACTTCCAATAATTAATCTTTTAGTGCATAGCTACTTTGCTAGGCAGGAGACAGAATAGAATATAAAAGCAAATCTGACACTTGTTTATTTGGTGTACATTTAGAATAAGAGACTAGAAAATTCTTAGAAACATAGTAGAGATGTAAATGAGATGTTTGAAATAATTTTTTAAAGTTAAGATGAGAGAAATGGGGCACCTGGGTGGCTCAGTCATTAAGTGTCTGCCTTCGGCTCAGGTCATGATCTCAGGGTCCTGGGATTGAGCCCCACATCAGGCTCTCTGCTCAGCAGGAAGCCTTCTGTCTCTCCCACTCCCCTTGCTTGTGTTCCCTCTCTCGCTGTGTCTCTCTCTGCCAAATAAGTAAAATCTTAAAAAAAAAAGATGAGAGAAATTTATGGGAGAATGAATTGCACCTCTTGACTTATGGATTTCTCTGTCAGTAATTCAGATTCAAATTACACATGTCGATTCTTACAGAATGAGCCTTTATGCATTTAAATCATATGCTTTTTATCCATTTAATTTTTGACATTATAGATGATATAACTTTGTAGGTGGAATCTTTTTTAAGGTCAGTATCCCTAACTCATCAAAATTATATGATTTCTGAGAGGCACAGGTTTATAATGCCTCTTAACACTAAAAGTGGCTTTTTAAGATAAGGATTTTATATAAATTTTTGTTTGTGAATGAAAAAATAAACAGTATACTGGCAGCAGCTTTTGAATTTAACTTTAAATAGCAATGCTAGGAGGGTTTTTTTTCCCTTCTGTTTTACACCTACACTAATCCTGCTTTATGTTTTAAGAGGTCTGACTTAATAAAATGAAAACGTTTGATCAGCACAGTGGTATTCAGATGCTTCCTGCTATCTCATAGTAATGTAATTGAATTGGGATTTTTCTCCCTCTGTTCTTTTTCTAAGAGATTTTGAAGAGTGTTTAGGAGACACAATAAATGAAAACTGGGATTTCCCTACTTGTTGAAACCCCCCCTTTTTTTTTTGTGGTGGGTGGTTATCCAAGATTAGATGATGGAAAAAGATGAATTATGTTTTGTCAGAAAACAAATGCTATATTTAGTTTCATATTTTGTGACTCGGATCTGTAAAAAGATCCAGATCAGAGGTGGTTGTTTCATTTCTTTTTTCCTTACAGTGTTTTATTTTCTTCTCTAGATTGGTCAGGTAAAGCAGGAGTTGTCCAGAAAGGACACAGAACTACTAGCCCTACAGACAAAGCTAGAAACACTCACAAACCAGTTCTCAGACAGTAAGCAACACATTGAAGTGCTGAAGGAGTCCTTGACTGCTAAAGAACAACGGGCTGCCATCCTACAGACCGAGGTAAGAAGAATTCTGGGACTGGCAGGGAGTTAGTCATCTAATAATTCATCTAATAATCTGATGCATGTGTATCACCTGTGCTGTTTTTGTTATACTTAGATTCAGGAGATAAGAATAATGTAATGAATAATTCTTTAGCAATGTGATCATACTGTACTAAAATATAACTATCTTGTTTCATTTCTTAGATCTAACAATCTGGTGCAGTTTATGTATGCCTTTAATTCTTTGAACTTTCCCTAAGTTTGTACTACTAAGTATACTTTAACTTGAAATGTAAAGATAGTTGTAAAAAGGAAATCCAAATGCATCTTTTGTTCTCACCCATGGTCAGTCTTCTAGTCATGAATGGCAGTGAGCTTGGTTATCCTGTGTTTAGATTATTAAGTGTTCTTAATTTTTGATACTATGACTAGCTTACTGTAGGCAAACTGCAGAATCTAGAAATGTTCTAAGTAGATCTTATTTTGAACTACAGATCATGAGATAATGTGCCTTCATATCCTGTTTGAAAATGAAGTTAGTATTTTTAGACATTGTAGGAGATTATTTAGCCTGTCAGTGCTGATTATAGGTAGGAATACCCTAAATAATTCCATATGGATGAGAAACTACAGTATTTGTGATGATCAAAGAGAAGGAATTGATGATGCTATTTGAATTTACTGTCTTAAATATTTTTCTAAAGGTCTAGGAAATAGGGAACTTAGGTAGAAATAGGTAAGTAGTTTTGCTTTATAGAAAAAAAACAAAGCATATAACATGGATTAGTTTTTTTTTTTTCTTTTAAAGAACCAGATAGGTAAGTAAGGGCTTATTTAGATGGAAAAGAGGGATGAGAAGTAAAAGAACACAATAGTAAAATGTTATAGACCCAGAAGATGAGAATCTTCAAGTGAGGAGGACTGGGGAAATGACCAGAACTCTTTCATGTAATACTTTATTTTTGTACAGGTTGGGACTTTGTTGAAAATGAGAGACTTAGATGATGCATTTGTAATTTTCCTTACAACTCAGACTTTCTCTGTCAGTCATGTTTTTCTTATTATTAGGATATCAACCTCATTCTACCTCACAGGAATATGTTAGATAAAAACTGGGTTTTGGCTCTGGGGTCATAGTTGCTGAGTTTGAAATTCAGCTTTACCGCTTAATACCCAGGTATGTGATCGTGGACATGTTATTTAACTTAATTGTGCCTCACTTTCCCTCCATCCGTAAGATGCAGATAAGAGGAGTGTCTGCCTCATCGGGTTGTTGTTAGGATTAAACTAGTTTATTACACAAAGTAAAGCCTTTGTCTGTTATTGTCATCACTGTAGCTATTTTTTCTATTAAAATCAGCTAACATATATAAACTGAAAATATTAAGAGAACACAGTTGGTTTNAAAAAAATTTATTACAAAAACAGGCATGGGGGTGCCTGGGTGGCTCAGTGGGTTAAAGCCGCTGCCTTCGGCTCAGGTCATGATCCCAGGGTCCTGGGATCGAGGCCCGCATCGGGCTCTCTGCTCAGCGGGGAGCCTGCTTCCTCCTCTCTCCTCTCTCTCTGCCTGCCTCTCTGCCTATTTGTAATCTCTCTCTCTGTGTCAAATAAATAAATAAAATCTTAAAAAAAAAAATGGACAAAGGCTTGAATAAACATGTTTTTAAAAAAAAAAAAAAAAAGAAGATACGCTCTTTCATATTTTTATTCAGCTAGTTTTGTGTTCATCCAGGGAATTGCAGATATAAAATTATCTGATAAATATTACCTGCAAAGTTACTAACTCATGCCTTTACTAGAGTTTTTCACCCCAGTAACTGGTGTGCATGCAGTACTACACAAGGGTCAGAAGAGGGTGCTAGTGTTTTAGAGGTGAGCCTACTTCCAAGTTTAGGACTGATAGCTTTGGCTAGAGGTGGCAGGTGTGTGAATCAGAGAACCAGGCAGTTGGTTAATGATAATGCAAACATTTAAAAGCTTGTCACAGTCTAATAAATGACTTTTTTTGTCTTGGCAATCCATCCTTTTCTTTGTACCCCCTCTCAAGTAGTGTTCTTATTCGATAGGTCTCACACAGCAGATGGGTTTGTGATTGATTTCTTGTACCATAGAGAGTAAAGACTGTATTTGTGGTCATTCTTGAATGGTTCTTATATTTGTTTTTAGCCATGTGGGAGTAACTGAGTTTCAGTGATTACCCCTATGAGTCACTAGGACAACTGCTCAAATATGACCATCTCATCCTAAAAGATAACAGTGTAAAAGCCAACAATCTTTTGAGTATAGGATAATTATATGAATGTGATATGGTGATTTATTAGCATGTGCTTTTTTTTTCTCAAATTACTCTGGTGACATTTGATTGGGGTCACTTTTTCCAAAACATCTTTCTCATGTTAGAGCCCAATAAAAGGCAGTTTGAACCAGTTCTGTGAAAATTCTCACATATTTTTATAATTTGCTCTTAACTGATACTGTCCTCTTCTCTGCAGCTGTCCTAGACTTTGATCTAACTCTCACATCACTAAATTAAGCATGTATGAAAAAGAACATGGATCAAGGAGTTTTTAAAAATCCTTTAAGGAAAAATGGGATATGGGAAAAGACCTGATTTTCTTCTAGTTCATGGTCCAGGGAATGAGGTCCTTCTCTTTTGGGCAGTGTACAATATATAGTATTTCTGGAATTGCTTCTATTTTATGAACATCTCTTTTAATCTGTCGATCTTCACAGAGGTGGTCTGGATTTAGTAACATAGTGGTTAAAAGCATGGGCTTTGGAGACAGACCTAAATTTGAATACAGCTATCTATGTTTATTAGTTATGTGACCTGGATGAATTACTTTAAAACCTCTTTAATCCTTCATGTCCTCATTTGTAAATGGGGATAATTATAGTACTAACTTTCTAAGGTGGTTGTGGCTAGAATAGATGTTTAATTATGTAGCTCTCATCTGAATTTAGAAGAAAATATTAAATATCAATGGGTTTCAAGTTTTTTTACTTACTTTGCAGTTTATAAGCCCTTTTTATTTTATTTGATCTTTGTTGATTTATGTGATCCTCAGATTAATGGTATTTATTAGGCAAGGTAAATATTGTGGGGTTTTTTTGCTTTCATTGTGGAGAATTAAATGAAGTTTTTAATTAGCATATGACTTTTGGTTGGCACTTGAGGCCAATCTCTGTAGTACCCTGGGACTTTCAATATTAGTTATAATATTTTCAGGAAATCTTCTATTTTATGCCCACTTGCTTGTTTCTAAGTCTTGATGACATACTGTGGACCTACCAATGAATTTATTTTCTGTTTGAGTTCTCAGTGTGCAGACCTGATTTTGTCAATAAATTAAAATAATGGACACCTTACTGCCTCAAAGTAGTACAGTTTTTTCTTCTTTAGGATATTGAATTTTAGAATTCTGTTTGTTACAGGTGAGTATTATCATCTATATCTTACTGACAGTTTATAGGAAGTGGCTCTTCTTTCATAGTTGATCCAGCACCAAGTAAAGAACTGCCCTGGCTCTGGGATATTTAGGCACTGGAGCATGGATGTTATTTGCCATGCACCTTCTGCCTGCAATCCCAACATAGTGCCCCAGTATGCTGTGCTCTTCAAGCCAGAGTTTTGACTTCCTCAGTACATTTAGAATTAGTAATACATCTTTAGGACAGAAGTGCATCTTATAGATCTAGTCTTTCCATAATTCATAAAACATATTTGATAATACCTGACATTGGATGCTTTCTGTGTGTCATGTATACTTTCTTTTGTTTTCTCAGTTAATGCTTATAGTAATCTCCTAAGAAATAAGAATTGTTGTAACATTTTAAAGATGGGCACACTGAAGCTTGGAGAGATTGAGGTTATATGAGTAGTTGAATGATGACCTGGGATTCAGAATTTGATCAGTTGAAACTCCAATACTTATGTTCTTGGTCATAATGCTATAATGCTTCCCTGTAAGGAATCTGAATATATGTGTATATATGAAACAACTGCTCAGAATAAAAGAGGATTTGGTGTCACGAGGTTTGGGTTATTTTTCAGTGACTGTTTTTCTCTTATTGTTCTAGGTAGATCATTGCTCCATCACTACTCTGAGCAGTGCTTAGCCTGTTATGAGTCATGGGGTGGTGGTGGGGGGGCAGGTGCTGTAGTGTAACATTGGTGAGGTACTGATTAGCTTCTGAGTGCTCCCTTCTCCCTCCACATCACCTATACCTGAGTAGAAGATCACCTCAGAAAAAGAGTGTTGGCAGAGTAGAGATACATATTATTATACTAGAGGCTCTCAGATTTGGGGGCTTCCTGCCCACCACCACCAGTCCCCTAGCTCCAAATGGTGAGTTGGCACTGTTCACAGTGGTGATGGGGCAGTGTCTTATTTGAGGAGATGCACATAATGGTAAGCTTAAGAAAATGACAGGAAAATTTAAGTGTAAGTATGGCTGTTAATATCCTAGGGAAATAAAATAATGTGTAAGTTTCAATTCTTAAGTATAAAACTCAATTTATCTAGTGGAGAATAGAAAAGAATAGGGGGAGGGGCTGGGGAAAAATAAGAGGTATGTAGAATAACATGAAAAATGTTGACCAAATGGTATGAATAATGGGTAAGGCAATATATGCAAATAAGTTAAACTTAGATTAAAACACAAACCTCAGTTGGATTAAAAAGCAAAATACAGAATATGTTGTAAGAGTTAAGCATAAGACAAAAAATAGCAGAATTAAAAATAATAGAAAAAAATTTAAAATTAAAGGTATATTAAGAAAATACATCTTCTGAATCTGATTTAACATTAGCTGTTTGTTTATTTATTTATTTATTCATCCATTCGTTCGTTAATTTATTTATTTAAAGTAGGCTCCATGCCCAGTGTGGAGTACAACAAGGGGCTGAACTCATGACCCAGAAATCAAGACCTGAACTGAGGTCAAGAGCTGGACACTTAACCAACTGAGCCACCTAGATGCCACTAACTAAATTATCTTGTTGGTTTTGTTTTGTTTTGTTTTGAGAGAGAGAGAACAAATGTGAGCAGAGTAGGGAGGGTGGGGAGGAGCAGAGAAAGAGGGACAAGCAGACTCCATGCTGATTGTGGAGCCCCACGTGGGGCTAGATCTCATGACCCTGAGCCAAAATCAAGAGTCATATGCTTAAATGACTGGCAAAGAAGTTGTAAACCACACAGAAGAATGCTACATACTGGTAAAAAGAACAGGTAGATCGAGAAAATATAATGATTGTGGACAATTTATGCATCTAATAACATTGCCTTTAAGTATATAGAACAACAGTGGGGAGAAACAGATAAATCAACAGTTGCAATTGGTTGTTAGTACGTGTTCCTTTTAGGACTTGATTGAAGCAGCAAAAATAAAAAATAATTTAGAAAATTTCAGTAACAGGGTGCCTGGGTGGCTCAGTGGGTTAAAGCCGCTGCCTTCGGCTGGGATCGAGGCCCGCATTGGGCTCTCTGCTCAGCGGGGAGCCTGCTTCCTCCTCTCTCTCTGTCTGCCTCTCTGCCTACTTGTAATCTCTCTCTCTGTCAAATGAATAAATAAACTCTTTAAAAAAAAAAAAAAAGAAAATTTCAGTAACATTAATAAGCTTAAATGGGTATTCTGTAGACTATTGCACTAACAGAGAATATGCAATGATTTTAAGAACTTACTGAATAGTCATAAAAATCAAATGTTCTAGACCACATAGGAAATGTCAAAATTCCCAAGAATTAAAGTCACATGGACTGTGTTTTTTGACCCCTAATGCAGCAGAATTAGAAATCAGTAATGAATTGCAACATAAAACTAAAATAAATCTGGCATCTGAAACACACTTTTTGGGAGAGGTATAGTTGACACACAGTGTTATATTATTTTCAAGTATACAACTTAGTGATTTACCAAGTTTATACATTATGTTATGTTCACCACAAGAATAGCTACCATCTTTCCCATTATATTGCTGTTACAATATCATCGTATTCCTAATGCTGTTCATTTATTCCCGTGACTTATTTATGCCATACCTGGAAGCCTGTACCTCCCATTCCCCTTCATCCCATTTGCCTAACCTCCCCTCCCCTGCCCTCTGGCAACCATCAGTTTGTTCTCTGTATTTATAGATCTCATTCTGTTTTTTGTTTTGTTTTGTTTTGTTTATTCATTGTTTTAGAGGACATGAGTGGAATCATGTGGTGTTTGTCTTTCTCAGTGTGACTTCCTTCACAAAGTATAGTACTCTCTAAGTCCATCAATATTGTTTCAGATGGCATGGTCTCATCCTTTTTGTGGCTGTGTAATATTTCATTGTATGTATACCATATTTTCCTTATCTCTTTGCCTATTGATGGACACTTATATTAATTCCATATCTTGGAAATACTGCTGCTATTGGAAATACTGTTGCAATAAATATAGGGGTGCACATATCTTTTGGATTAGTATTGAAAATATACTACTTAATGGTCTTTAAGTTAAGGGAGACTAGAATAGGGGTGCCTGGGTGGCTCAGTCGGTTAAGCATCCAACTCTTGATCTCATCCCAGGTCTTGATCTCAGGATTGTGAGTTCAAGCACCAAGCTGGGTGTGGAGCCTACATTTAAAAAAAAAAAAAAAAAAAAANNNAAATTTAAAAAAAAAAAAAAAAAAAAAGACTAGAAGAGAAAGCAAAAGAAAATCTGTGGGATATAACTAATCCTCTAGTGTTTAGAGGGAAATGTCTTGTTCTGTTTATCAGAAAGCAATAAAGAATGAAAGCAAATAAGCTAAGGATACAAATCAGGAGACTAGGAAAAAAGCAGTCAAAACCAAAGAAACAGTAGGATGGAGGGTAATAGCAACTAAGTCAGCAGCCAGTAGAGCAGAGGTTAAAATGAGCTGTTAGTTGTTTTATTTATTTATTTATTTATTTTTTTATTTTTTATTTTTTATTTTTTTTTAATTTTTGTTTTTTAAGATTTTATTTATTCATTTGACATACAGAGAGAGATTACAAGTAGGCAGAGAGGCAGGCAGAGAGAGAGGAGGAACGAGGCTCCCTGCTGAGCAGAGAGCCGGATGTGGGCCTAGATCCCAGGACCCTGGGATCATGACCTGAGCCGAAGGCAGCGGCTTTAACCCACTGAGCCACCCAGGCGCCCCTGTTAGTTGTTTTAAAAAGGCTCTTATAGAATGATAAAGAAGTAACTACTAGTACCATACAATTTAAAAATAATAAAAGAATTATAAATAATTATATTCTAATAAGCTTGAAAAGATAGAACAAATACATTTCTGGAAAATGTGACAAAGTAGGTTCAAGAGATAATAGAAAACATGAGCAATAATCATTATGAAAATTAAATTGCTAATCATACTCAACCCTATCTCCTGCTAAGTCCTATGGCTTAGTTGGCTCTTTATCAAAAATTAAAAAATAAATAATAATTTTTATACTTAAGTTTTTCCAAGAAATATAAAAAGCAAGAAAGCCCAAGACTCTATAGGAGGATATGAGTAAAAAGAAATTCAGAGAGATGTATTGATATCAATAGATGGTAAAATTTAATACCACAAGGATATCAGTTCTGCCTAAGTTAGTATATACATCAATTCTAATGAAAATTCTCAGCAGTAAATTTTTAGAAACTCATTTTAAGTTTTACATGGGTGAGTCACAAAAAGATACTATCATTTTACTTATAGGAGGTACCTAAAGAAGTCAGATTCATAAAGATAGAAGTAGAATGGTGGTTGCTATGAGTTGGGGATAGTGAGAGTTTTTTGTTTTTGTTTTTATCGTATAGTTTTTGTTTTGCAAGATGAAGGGAGTTCTGGAGATTGGATATACAACAGTGTGAATGTACTGAACACCAGTGAACTGTACACTTAAAAATGGTTAAGATGGCAAATTTTATGTTTTGTATATTTTACAATTGAAAAATTTTAAAAATTATATGGACAAGTAAAGCTATTCTTTTTTTTTTTTTTAAGATTTTATTTATTTATTTGACACAGAGAGATTACAAGTAGGCAGAGAGGCAGGCAGAGAGAGAGGAGGAAGCAGGCTCCCTGCTGAGCAGAGATCCCGATGTGGTACTCGATCCTGGGACCCTGAGATCATGACCTGAGCTGAAGGCAGAGGCTTTAACCCACTGAGCCACCCAGGCACCCCAAGTAAAGGTATTTTAACATTAATGTGAAGAAAAAGGGGAAAAGAAGGGAGATCTGCTCTAATAGATCTGAAAATGTACTCCAGAACCATAAACCTAACCAGACCAGTCAGTGCACCCCAGAATGGTATAGTACAGGTACAGGAAGGGGCAGGTAGAGCTTAGACATGTATGTAGAGGGGAGCATCATAAACTAGTGCTAATTAAGTGCGTGTTAGAAAATTGACTTACTATATGGAGAATAAAATTGGCCACCTACCTGGTGCCAGATAAAACAGTGGACTCCATATTGATTAAAGACCTCAGTGTGTAAGAGGAAACAATAAAGCTAATCAATGAAAATGTATCTTGGTAAGATATCTTAAGTGACACCATCAAATTTAAGTATTTCTGTTCAAAAAAGAACACTGATGACAAAGTTAACAGATGTGTGACTGATTGGACGAAGGTATTTTAACGCCTCCCAAAATAACAAAGATTGAGATACAGAATAAAAAAAGGATGTTTTGTAAATCTGTAAGAAGAGACTATAGGGAGGGAGAGAAGGATTTAAATAGGCAATTAACAGACAAGGAAACCTAAGTGGTTAACAAGTAAATATAGCATGGGATCCTCAGTCTCATTAGTAAACAAAGAAATGTAAATTTCAGAGACAAAAGCTACATTCCATTGATCAAATTGGTAAAAATTAGAAAATGAGTTAATATTCAGTGCTTGTAAGGAAGCTAACAGGAACATAGATGGCATAGTTGGTTCCAGTAATCCCACTCCTGGATATGTTCCCTAGAGAAAATTTCCCACTGGTCCACAGGGAGATATGTATAAGGATGTTCACTATAGGGGCACCTGGGTGGCTCAGTCTTTAAGTATCTGCCTTTGGCTCAGGTCATGATCCCAGGGTGCTGGGATCGAGCCCCGCATCAGGCTCCCTGCTTGGCGGGAAACCCGCTTCTCCCTCTTCCACTCCCCCTGCTTGTGTTCCCTCTCTCGCTGTCTCTCTCTCTCTGTCAAATAAATAAATAAAATCTTTAAAAAAAAAATGTTCACTGTAGAACAGGGGATTGAAGGCAGCCCAAATGTTTTTTACTAGAGGGGTTAGATAAGTAAAATACAGTGGATATATACCATGTAATACTATGTAAAAGTCAAAAGCAATGATCTAGAAGTATTCATAGGGCCACAGATATATATATTTTTTAAAAGTAAGAGACAGAGTGAGGTGTATAGCATTCATATAAGTTAAAAACACATACATATATAAAAATTAAGCCTCTCTATTTCTAAGTTACATGCACATTCAGTAACATCACACACATTAGAATGGATGTGTATTGAATGAGGAATACATATTGGATGTGGATGGAAAAATAATAAGACAACAGTAGAACTTTGTATGGATGGTTGTAAGTGAATTGAGGATCATGAGTAATTTAGTTCTTTCTTCAAGTTGGTAGGCCTTTGAAAGCATTAATTCTGACTGTGTAACTACCGTGAGGTATGTTGGTTATGGTGTATTTACCACATTGATTCTCAGAGTTGCTTTGGCTGGTCTCTCTGACAGGGTAGGTGTTCCTGTCTTTCCTCATCCCTTCCAAAAGGACTCTAAACTAAGGTTGTTCTGAAGGGTTATTCTTTTTGGTAACTAAGGGACTCGGATTTTAATGGTGACATGTGTATAGCAGACCTTGGCACTAAATGGGGTAGGGATTTGAAACCAATACTCCTGTGTAAATCCAGGACTTTCCTGGGAATAAGTGGAGTAGAAAAAATTGCTCCTACCAGCATTAGTTGACAATGTGAGGAACTGACTTACCTGGTCTTAGAGTTGGAGGAAAGATGTCTTCTCGTGAGCTTTGAGTTTGAATATGCACAACCGCTGTTAACGCTGATTTTAGCCTAGTCCACACAGAATCCCATAGATGAGAGCTCTGCTTAGGATGAATTTACAATCCCAAATTACTTAATCACCTGTGGAATTTAACCTACCCGAACCAATATCAGAAGTGAGAACAAATAGAGTGATTAGACCCTTAGGAACATTGGGTAATAGAATGAGACCATAAATGAAATGATTAAAATAAAGGATGGAGTAGTAAGCATAGGAGCACTCTTTAGAATGAAGAAGATACAGCTTCTTGGGCTGTTGTTTTAGGACTGTTGAGAGTAAGAAAGGCAGAACTAGCTGTAGTTACTTAGTGTCTTTTAGTCTTGGCTTTGCCACTTGTTATGTAAGTTCATACTTTTTTTCAATTTCCTTATTTATGAGAAGAATAATAATACTACCTCCTAGAGTATTGTGAGAGTTAAATGAGTTAATGCATGTACATAGAGGGCTCAGTAAATATAACCAATATCAAATATATGAAGGAAGGATTTAAAATACGAGCAAAGGGCAAAACACTATAAACACCAGGCAGGTTGTTAAGGAACAAAAAGGGTTTTAGATATAAAATACCTAATAACTAAAGTGAAAGAACAATATAGCGGTTTAACTGCTGATGAGAGAATGCTACAGGAACAGTTAGTGAATTGGAGGATACACCTGAGGAGTTCTATCCAGAAAGCAATAAGGCACAGTAAGAGATAGGAATTAGAGAACTCTGTTGCAATAGAAATCTAACATATATATGGGAGTTTCAAAAGGGGAGGCTAGAGGAAATGGGAGGCAATTTTAGAAGATGTAATTACTGAGAATATTTCTGACTACATGATAGGAATGGACCTTCAGTTTAGGAGCAAATAACTTTTGAGCAGGAAGATAACCACAACTACCATAAATCACAATGAAACCATAGATAAACTGATTTTAAAAACCACCAGAGAGGAAAGATAGTGTACCTACAAAGGATTAACAGGCCAGCAACAGGCTTTTCAACAGCAACAACAGGAGCAAGAGAATATCGTAAACTCTTCAAATTTAGTGAAAAACTTGGGCAACTCATAATTCTGAACCCAGTGAAACTATCATTCATCAGTGGAGGTAGAATAAAGACTTTTTTTTTCCAGACTAACACAAAATCAGAGTTTACTACCTGTGGATCACATAAAAAGAACTGCTGAAAAGAACAAAATTGTCTCTACAAGGAAGGGGTGAGATGCAAGAGAGAGTAGTAGAAAAGGGATATTAATGTGACAGGTAGGAAAAAACAACCAATCAAATCTAAGAATTTGGCACAGTCCATATAACTAACAACAATGCCATTAATATCAAAACTTCAAAAAAATTGATGTTATCCAATAAAAGTGAAGATTTTGAAGAAAGATCATAAAAGGTAGAGCTTGTCAGTTGCTTCTAGTTGTTGGTATAATGTTAAATGATTCAGCAGGTGAAATTCTGCATCTAGATTATTGTTGTCTTCTCTATCATAGGACTAAAAAGAGTAGATTGTATATTTTAATAGTGGAAAAATGAAAGTGAGGGCCTAAGATTATGAGAAGAGAAATTATAAGAAAGCATCCAAGAGATCTATTCAAAGTGATTCAAAGACCAGCAGCCTCCGATTTACTTAAGAACTTGGAAGTATACAATCTTTTAATTTTTTTTTTATTTAAATTCTACTTAGTTAGCATACAGTGCATTATTGGTTTCGGGAGTAGAATTCAGTGATTCATCACCTTCATATAACACCCAGTGCTCATCACAAGTTCTCTCCTTATTACCCATCAGCCAGATAGCCCATCCTCCACCCACATCCCTCCATCAACCTTCAGTTTGTTCTCTATCATTAAGAGTTTCTTATGGTTTCAGTCTCTCTTCTCTTTTTTTTTTCCTTTTTCTTTCTTCCTCCTTCCCATATGTTCATTGGTTTTGTTTCTTAAATACTGCGTATGAGTGGAATCATACTGTATTTGTCTTTCTCTGACTGACTTATTTCACTTAGCATAATACACTCTAGCTCCATCCACATCCTTGCAAATGGCAAGATATCATTCTTTTTTATGGCTGAATAATATTGTGTGTGTGTGTGGGGGGGTATACACACCACATCTTCTTTATCCATTCATCAGTTGATGGACATTTGGGCTATCTCCATAGTTTGGCTATTATTGATAATGCTGCTATAAACATCAGGGTGACTGTACCCCTTTGAAGCTGTATTTTTATATCCTTTGGATAAATACCTAGTAGTGCAGTAGCTGAATTGGAGGGTAGCTCTATTTTTAACTTTTTGAGGAACCTCCATACTGTTTTACAGAGTGGCTGCACCAGTTTGCATTCCCACCAGCAGTGCAAAAAGGTTCCCTTTCTCTGTATCCTTGCCAACATCTGTTTTTTGTGTTGTTAATTTAAGCCATTCTGATAGGCGTGAGGTGATACCTCATTGTCTTTTTTTTTTTTTTTAATATTTTATTTGAGAGCGGGGACAAGCAGGGGGAGTGGCAGGCAGAGGGAGAAGGAGAAGCAGGCTTCTTGCTGCGCAGAAAGAATGGGGCTCGATCCCAGGATCCTGGGATCATGACCTGAGCCGAAGGCAGACACTTAACTGACTAAGCCACCCAGGTGCCCCCTCATTGTCTTTTTGATTTGTATTTCCCTGATGCCGAGTGATGTGGAGCATCTCTTCGTGAGTCTGTTAGCCATTTGGATGTCTTCTTTGGAAAAGTGGCTATTCATGTCTTATGCCCACTTCTTAACTGGAATATTTGATTTTTGGCTATTGAGCTTGATAAGTTCCTTTTAGATTGTAGATACTCTTTATTAGATGATCTCTCCTATATGAGGAATTTGGGGGGCAGGGCGGGGGGCCGTGGTGGGTAGGGAGGGAAAAAATGAAACAAGATGGGATTGGGAAGGAGACAAACCATAAGAGACTCTTAATCTCAAGAAACAAACTGAGGGTTACTGGGGGTGGGAGGGTAGGGATAGGGTGGATGGGTTATGGACATTGGAAAGGGTGTGTGCTATGGTGAGTGCTATGAAAGGTATAAGCCTGATGATTCACAGACCTGGGCAAATAATAATAATAATAATAAAAAAGATATGTCATTTACAAGTATCTTTTCCCATTCTGTAGGCTGCCTTTTAGTTTTGTTGATCGTTTCCTTCATTGTGCAGAAGCTTTTTATCCTGATGAAGTCCCAGTAGTTCATTTTTGCTTTTGTTTCCCTTGCCTCTGGCAATATATGTGTCTAGTAAGAAATTGCTATGGCTGAGGTCAAACAGGTTCTGCCTGTATTCTTCTCTAGGATTTTGAATGTTTTGTCTCACATTTAGGTCTTTCATCCATTTTGAATTTATTTTTGTGTATGATCTAAGAAAGTAACCCAGTTTTATTCTTCTGAATATGTTGCTGTCCAGTTTTTCCAACACCATTTGTTGAAGAGACTGTCTTTTTTTCCATCGGATATTCTTTACTACTTTGTCAATTAGTTGACCACATGGTTGTGGGTCCGTTGCTGGGTTTTCTATTCTGTTCCATTGATCTGTGTGTCTGTTTTTGTGCCACAACCATACTGTCTTGATGATGACAGCTTTGTAACATAGCTTGAAATCTGAAATTGTGATACCTTTAGTTTTGTCTTTTTCAGGATTGCTTTTGCTACTTAGGGTCTGTTGTGATTTCATACAAATTTTAGGATTGTTCTGGCTCTGTGAAAAATGCTGGTGGTATTTTGATAGGGATTGCATTAAATATGGAAACAGAAAATCTTGAGTCATACTTTAGACCTATTGAATTAGAGTCTACATTTTAAGCTTCCTTAGTCTGTGAAGTGGTATAAAATGTTTTGTTTTTTGGTTAGGGCTGGATGCAAATAAAATTACTAATCTGTTATTGATCATCATTTAGGGATCATGAAGATGAGAGCAGTTTTTGAGATGGCTTTGAGCAAATGTCACTTTACTTTTCAAACAGGAGAACAAAGAGGATTGCCACATCTGTGCGTGCACCTAATCCTTTTCCTAAGAGCTATTTTACAGTGGAATTATTGGAGGACCTTGAATTGGAAATGGTGATCACTAAAAGTCAGCATTAAAAATAGGTTGTCTAAGGCTAATTTTATATTATTCTTTGGTAGTATTCCTAGTTTGGAAGATCATAGGAATGTATAAGAGATATAGTAGACCTATACCTCTTCAAGGCACTGGCAAGGCAGTGTAGGTAAGATGGAAAAATGTAAGCTAGTTAAGATGATAATTAGATTTCTTCATAACTATAAAATGACTTTTCCCCAAATATGGTGTTTAATGATGTATGGTAACCTACATAAAAGTTTCTGGTAGTATTATGTATCCCTCTAACCTTGACTCTTTTTCATTAACTATTTCTATTAATGAATTGGATGGAAAAATATGGAGAGGGGTAATGTGCATGTTAGATAAGAACTTCAGCATTCCAAAAGATCTTTAAAGAGGAGAGTAATGGGCTAACCCAAGCAAGATAAAAATTTAATAGGATGACTGTAAAAATCTTTGGTGTTCTGTCCCTCCCTTTCTCCAAAAAAAGCTAGCCAATGGGGCTCCAAGGTGGCTCAGTTGATTGAGGTCATGATCTAAGGTCCTGGGATCAAGCTGGGAGGTGGGCTCCCTACTCTGTAGGGCGTCTGCTTGTCTCCCTTTCCCTCTCCTCCTCTCCCCACTACACACACAGTAGTGTGTGTCATCTTCTCTTTCCAATAAATAAATAAATCTTAAAAAAAAACCCACAAAAAACAAACTATCCAGTAAACAAAACAAACAAAAAAAACCAACCAAACCTGAAAAAACTGACAAAGGGAAAATAGTTTACTTCAGTAATTCTTCAGTATCTGTATAGTGGCTGCCAGAAAACCAGCCCCAAAACAAAAAAAAAAACATATGCAATCTTCAGTTGTTTTGTAAGTGTCTAAAAGTAATGGTGAGGTAATCAGCCGTAAGTTATTGAATTCTGGGTATAATGATTTAAAGGACGTTGGTACATTTAAGCATGTTTAGACACAAAGAATCTGAAACCATGGCATATTAAGGAATAGTTGAAGGGTAGCTTGGAAAAGAAATGCTTTAGGGATTACATGATAGATGCATGTATCTGAATGGCTGTTATGTGGAAAAACATCTAACCTAAGGGGTTGAACTTGGGCCCGTGGATAAAATTACAGAAAAAAAAATTTTTTTAGGGGTGCCTGGGTGGCTCAGTGGGTTAAAGCCTCTGCCTTCAGCTCAGGTCATGATCTCAGGGTCCTGGGATCAAGCCCCACATCTGGCTCTCTACTCATCAGGGAGCCTGCTTCCTCCTCTCTCTCTGCCTGCCTTTCTGCCTACTTGTGATCTCTCTCTCTCTCTGTCAAATAAATAAAATCTTAAAAAAAAATTTTTTTTTAAACTTCTAGATCAGAGATCGCTTTATGTGGGTAAAAGCAGAGCATGGGCAGCCTCTCGAGAGGAACAGCGTACCTGGGTTTTACTAGGGGTTTTTCAAATACTAGAGAAGCCTGTTTAAAGGGAATATAGAGACCCGGGATTTAGATGAGAGATTGAATCAGGTGACCTTTAAAGGTCTTTCTAAGGAGGAAATTGTCTCTTTCTGTGATTCTAAGGGTTCCACACAGAGAGGGCTATAAGGTTGAATAAGGAAGTGTTACAATTGTGTTGGCTTAGATGGATTGGGGTAGAACTAGGTTGGCTGACTGTCTTGCTTTATCAGGTTTGCAGAGATCAACATAACATTTCTACTGTGACCACATAGCTGAATACAGCTTGTTACAGTATACGTTGTATAGTTGTTATGTTGTCTTCAAAACAACATGATTATTTATGAATCAACATGATTTTTATGAAGATTATGAATATTCAGGGTAAAGTGGGTGGAGACAATATTGACATTGGGTTTTAAGTCTAAATTTGTAGGCGCTTTTTTTTTTTTTTTGGTATGCAAAGTACAGATAAACTATGTACTATGTACTGTGGAATAGCACATCTGTACCCCAGGCCTTTTTGATGTTTCTCTGAGCTCTTCAACTTTTTGTCAGTTATGAGCCTTAAAACAGAGCTCAATTGCAGTTTGTCAAAATAGCCTTCTAAAAAGGTTTACTTGTGAATGTTGTTAATCCCATGGCCAATGGCCTTCATTCAGCATCTTTTCTAGATGAAGACAATGGGAAATGTGATAGGAAATTATACTTCGTGATCTTGGGCAAATCACGTAGTTTGGACTTTGATTTCATCAGCTTTAAAATTAGGGTTTTAGGAGCACCTGGGTGGCTCAGTTGTTAAGCATCTGCCTTCAGCTCAGGTCATGATCCCAGGGTCCTGGGATCAAGCCCGGCATTGGACTCCCTGCTCAGTGGGGAGCCTGCTTCTCCCTCTTCCACTCCCCCTGCTTGTGTTCCCTCTCTTGCTGTGTCTCTCTGTCAAATAAATAAATAAAATCTTAAAAAAAATAAAATTAGATTATTATTTTTAAAAAATTTATGAAAAACTGCCAAAAACAAGAAAAAGTGCAGAAAGTAATATAATAAACACCATAAGATTTAACTTATATTTATGTTGGACCACATTAGGTGATATTTAAAGGTTCTTTAAAAGAAAAGGTTCTTTAAAAAATCTTATTCTAAACTAAATATTCATGTGAAAGATCTGGGTTAAGAATATTTTTTTAGAATCTCAGGGTTTTTGAACTGTTGGGGTTGGGAATAAAGATTTGGAAGTTATTATTATGGAGGTGGTGGTTAAAGCCTAGGATTAAATTGGTTTCTCCAGAGGAAGTTGTATAAAGTGAGATGTGAGGAGGGGAAAAATGGCAGAAGATCCAATGAAGAAAACTGAAGAGGTGGGGTCAGAGAGTTAAAGAGGAGTGAATCTGCCAGAAGCCAGCTCTAGCAACAGTCAGGGTCCCTGAAGGAAAGGACGGCGTCGGCGATACGAAATGAAGAGACGGACTCGGATGATGTTTCAGGAGTCTCCCCAAAAACTCAGGGCTCGGGGTCCTTTATTTATAACATTGTAACAGAGGATGATTAAAGACATAACCAAGATGATTACTTACTGGTCAAAGGAACCTTTGTAGAGGCACCTGGTGTTTTTTTCCCTAGAGGCTTGATAGACGAAGCCTGTTCTGCTTATCTGTATTGTGCCCTTTTTTATGGTCACTCCTAGTCTTGTTCAAAATTATGGGCCCTGCGCAAGGTCACTTAGCCCCAAGGCTAAATGCCACTTGTCCTGGGGGAGGCACAGCATAATGCCAGACTCTATTTCTGGCAGTCATCCTGGACTCTACTCGGGCCTGTTTATCTATAGAAAGAATAAATTAACTATACCTGGAAGAAGTGAATTATTTATAATTAGACTATGTTTTTCTAGTAACTAGGTTTATATTATATATATTTATGTTGATTAATAATATGGGATCTACAAATAGCAAATCCAACCTATGCTTAACAAATCTAGTCTATTCTTACCACTCATATTAATATGCATTATTTGAGCTGCAAGCCACTTTTAACTGGAAGGGGTTGATTAATGCTTAACCCATTGCAATTCTCCTCGCCTTGCGGGAGGGTGGTGCCCCATGCCTTGCAGAGGGGGTTCACCTGCTTGTACCATGCAGACGGCTCACATCATGAATCATACTGACAAAGCCAAGTTAAGAATTGGAGGAAATAAGCCACTGTGTCCATGCAGTTCTTAGTGCTCATGTTTGTTTATTTATTTATCTATCTATCTATTTATTTATTTATTTAAGATTTTATGCTCATGTATATTTAGATAGATGTATTTATTGGTGTAAAATGAAAGAAGGTTAAGAAAACTTAAGGTAATTAATAGTTTTGTGATCAGAAGTGAGAGGCCAAAAGAGCAAGGTAGCCATTTTACTGTTCATGTCCATTGGTAGAAAAATCTTGTAGAGAAAAACCTTCTGTTTTTGTTGAAGTTGGCATAACCTGTTTGCCACAGACCTTGACTCTTGGCAAGCTAGGTGGATGCTGTTCCTCCACGCATTTGAAGTGAATAAACAAGGTCTTATTCCTCTTGCCAGGCGTGGTTTTAGGGTGATGACTATGTGTCCTGCTAGTCTCTGAGGGGCTTTCCTGAATATGTTTTTTGTGGTTTGCAAAATATGGACCCCACGCAAAATTATACTAGGAACTTAGCTCACTACTAACCAAAAAGATCAGTGTAGAATTCAGAGCAATTAATCTAGTAGTAGCAGAGTGGTTTTTGTGGTTATTTTTATCTTAGGTCTCCAGACCAGCACATTTAAATTCTGTATTGCACAAAAAAAAGCAGACCAAGAAAGAGTGTATGAATTGAATACCTAGTAAAGAAAAGATCACTTAGTAATTAGAATATGGACTTGGGTAATTTCTGTACCTAATATTTGTGATATGAGATAATTTTTATGTGAAAGTCTGTATTTCCAGCTTCTCTTATACCGAAGGTTTGTGTTTATTACAAGAGTTTTCATTTTTTGCCTTTTTCAGTCACCAATTCCTGTGGGTCTCATACCTGACATTCCCTCAAAATGGCATGCAGGTATTTATGACTGGTTAGCACTGGCACATTTACGGGTCACTTAAATGAGTGAGGGATCTAATGTAAACATGCAGCTAGGACATCTAGGTACTCTTGGTAAAGAAGCAGCAACATGAGATCTTATAGTTACTGTTCTGTGGGACTTTAGTATTATCAGAATGAGAAACATTTAGAAATTCTCAGGGATGTGTTCCTGCCCTATTCTGATTCCTTACCCACAGATGGAAAACATTTCATTTTTTGAGATTAATGCAGAGAAGAACAGAGAGACAGGGAAATTAGGCAGTTAAGACTTACCTGTAGGGTTAAATGGGCTTTTTGCCTTTATAAAAAGAATTCAATAATGCATTTTGGGAATATTGTGTGAAATGTTTTTTAGGTGAGTTAGTTTTTTGCTTGTTGTTATTGGGATATGTGGTATGTGTTAGAAGTAGAATATACAATATACAGAATACAATTTAGAATGTAGAATGTAGGTACAAATGATTTAGCGTATGATTTATTCTTAAAATTTCTGACATGTATACTTTGCTAAGACTTTGACCTCTTTAACTGTGCAGAAGAGTCAGTGTGTTCAGTAAGCACCCTCTTGAATCACCGTGACTGATGCCCTGTAATGGATTCAGCTAATAGGAACCAAATCTGATACTGTCAAATAGGATTAGTAGCCACGCAGGCCAGCTTGAGCTGTGCCTGAATGCCAAGTGGATAAGGGTCAGTGGGCTCTTTTGGCATCTTAAGTAGGCTGGTTCTTGAATTTCATATTCCACAAAGGTCCTTGCTCTGTGGTGGCAGTCCTTTTCTCCAAATTGAATCAATATTCAGTTCTGACATTTGTCTTGTGGACCTTTTTGCTTCTCATGGTAGAGTGTTTCTGATTTTAATATGTTGGTGAAGAAAAACCAAGGAAATGTAAAGACTTTTGTCATCGTGCACTTTAGAAAGGACTGACTGTTGGGGAGCTCTGTGGAAATCACATAATTCATCTTTGTTTTGCACTGGATTTTAGTTCTTGCTGTGAGATCTGTAGTGCTGAATTTAGGCACCCAAACTGGACATTTTTAGTGGTAATATCTCTTGGATTCACTGGGCTTGATTTATTGTAGTTCTCCTATTTGTCAGCAAAACATTTTTTAAATTATTACTTTATCTTTTCTTTTTCCATGTCTCTGAGGAGAATTTTAAGTAGGCTGGCTATCTTGACACATTACATTTCATAAGGTATTCAAGGGAGGAACACCTTTAGACATTTAGGTCTTCTTTGATTTCTTTTATTAGTTATAATTATCAGCATATAGATCCTTTACATGTTTTATTAGATTTATACCTAGATCTTTAAATTTTTTTGAGGGATTGTAAATGGTCATAAATTCAAAAAACTGAAGCTCAGTATTGGGTCTTCTTTAATTTTGTCAGTTTATAAAATATTTACATTTTTAAAGCAAGTATAAATATTTATTTTCTTTAGTATTATTGTTATTAAGACCTGTTTTAGGCACATGAAATATAGATAAAAAATACAAACACTATGATGTGAAGTTTTAAATTATAACAGAGTTGGATTTACCACTATTTTTTCTTATGATATATTCCATGTCTTTAAACATGAAACCTTACGTTCCTCAGTGTCTTAAAAGTGTTTTCCTATATTTCCTTCCAGTACTACAGTTAAGATAACATGCCCCCCATATTTTCTTGTACCTCTTTGTAATCCCTTTCTTTTGCTTTTCCCTGATATTCTTCACTACTTTCCCCTTCTCCCTCTTCCCAGGCAACTCTTGATCTATTACTATTCTTTTCCATTACTGTAATTAGTGTACATTTTCTAAAATTTTATATATATATGAAATCATATATATTCTTTTTGTCTAGCTCTTAGTGGGCTAGTATATAATTAGTGGTTAAGATTGGAGGATCTGGAAACAGACCAGTTAATCTTAAATTCTTGCTTTATTGCTTATTTATAACTCTCTTTTCTAAGTCTCAGTTTCCCAGGCTGCCATGGGAAAGTGAAATTTTCCACAGGGAGAATGCAAGTGGAGAAGATACAATGCTTGAGGACAGAATTGGGAGGATTTTTAATATACTATATATAGGGTTGGCAAACATATACATGACCATATGCGGAAAGGTTCAGAAATCTGAGGGTAGAATGAAGAAAACCATTTAATTTAGTAAATTAAAAAGTAAAGATTTGTAAAATAAGTATCACTAAAATAAAAAGGAGATGATAAGTTGCTGTGTTGGAAAGGATTGCTCAGGCTGGGGGGAAAACAAGACAAACCAGAATAGGGATGAATGATAAAAAAGAGATGATAGATCAGAGGTAATGCTATGCAAAAAGAGTAGATTTAGTAGGTATAGAAGAAAGAAAATTGTTGTTTCAGAAATAAGAATTTAAATGTTTGAAAATTTTTAGGTGGACGTTTCCAGAATATAACAAAGTTACCGTATATCATTTATTAGAATAGAGGAAAATCAGAAGTGAAAAGTATTTATTGAGGGGACATGGTAGAACTCGTGGTGAAGAATTATAAATGGAACCTACAAAGATTACTTCCCCAATTTCTGGTTTGGTGGAACAAGTGGTATTGAGGTGGTTGGTAGAAGTGTAGTTCAGCAGAATGAAGTCTGGTTTATTTACATGGTTTTCCTTTTCAGCATAGTCCAAGATAATTTGTAAGTACATAATGACTTAACTATAGAGTCTCAAATGAGACTAGTCTTATAAGAAAATTTTCCATAGTACTTAGCAGTAAGTACTACCATACACACGGTATTGGTTCTTAGATACCTTGTAGCTTAGATGGTATATTAGATTTTCCCTGAGAGTTTTGGTGTACTCTAAATGTGAGTCATTACCCATGTTACCTGTTTTTTCTTTGTGGGTTGGTTAATCTACAGACAGCCAGGAAAAATAATATAGGACAAGTTCAAGATTAAGGATGTTTTATAGAAATATACTTGTATCTTAGATTTGCACTTTCAGTGTTGTAAGCACCAGCTATATGTGACTATTGAGCACTTGACATATGGTAATCCAAATTGAGATAGGATGTAAATATAAAAATTAGAATATGCATTGGACTTTTAAGACTTAGTATGAAACAAAGAATATAAAATAAAATAGTTAATTGGTAGTTTTTAATATGGATTACAGGTTTGAAATGACAGTATTTGATATAGATTAAACATCTATTAAAATTAATTATATCAGTTTATTTTTTAATATAGCTCCTAGGAAGTTTAAAATTTCATATGTGGTTTGCATATGACTCACATTATATTTCTGTTGAGCAACACTGTCTTAAGATGAAAGAAATCCACCTCCCTGTTTTGCTATAGTAAATGTGTAACTATTTGCTGAGTTGTAAATCCTTAGTGGAAAAGCAAAAAAACAAACAAACAAACAAAAAACCCAAAATAAATTTGATGTATGAGTATGCTTAATGAAATTTGCTCTGAATGGATTTAAAAATAAGTACTATCATTAGATTTATGTGATTTCATTAGATTTCTAATTATTTGAAAGTTATATTTAGTGAAAGCTGTTATTAAACTTGGGGGATAAAGGTAACTGGATGCCAGACTTTAGCTGACTAGTCTCTGGGCCTGAAAGTGGACCTTTGCTTTCCTTTGCATGATGTCTCAGTGCATTATGGGATTGTTGTCTAAAAAACATCATATTCTACCTCTAGTTTCTGTTGTGTGATACGGCAAGTGTTATGCTTGATGATGCTTATGGTTTTCTAATTTTAGATTTTCTAAAGCAGCGTAGCATCACCTGGGAACTTGTTAGAAAAACTAATTCTTGAGCCTCAAACCCACTGAATCAGAACTCTGGTGGCTGGGCCTGGGAATCTGTTTAAAGCCCCCAGTAGAAGTGGCAAAACTCAATCTCTTTATAGCAGTTCTCCATTTGTCCTTTGATTCAGATCTATTTATCCTGATATCACTGTATATTTAACTGACATAAGTTTTATTTTTATGCAAAAGTGCTCATAAGGTTTTAGGGTTTAATTTCTAAATAGCTATAATTATATTTAGAGTGATATTTGATATGATTCTAATGAAAGTTTACTATATAAGTATCATTTGGGCAACTATACACATGTATTTGGAAGGAATTACATTCCTTTCTTTTCATTTAATTGGTTGTAAAAATGTCACATTCTTAGGTGGATGCTCTCCGATTGCGTTTGGAAGAGAAGGAAACCATGTTGAATAAGAAGACAAAACAAATTCAGGATATGGCTGAGGAGAAGGGGACACAGGCTGGAGAGATACATGACCTCAAGGACATGCTGGATGTGAAAGAGAGGAAGGTTAATGTTCTTCAGAAGAAGGTAAGGTGCAAGTGTTCTGAATTTAGTTTCCTATATCTGGCGTACATCTTTATTCCTCCCGTGTGTGTGTGTGTGTGTGTGTATGTATGCATATAAATGTACATACATATATGTATGTATCTTAATATCCTTCTCACCCTTTCTCCTGAAATGCTCACTTCAAAAAAATTTATTTTTTAGTTTTCTTTTATTTTTAAATTTTAATTCCATTATAGTCAACATACAATGTTATATTAGTTTCAGATGTGCAATAGAGTGATTCAGGAATTCTGTACATTACTTAATGGTCATCATTAAGTATGCTCTACTCATCAGGGGCATTGGCTTGTAGTTCGTTCGTTCTTTCTTTCTCTCTCTCTCTCTCTCCGTAGGCTCCATGCCCACTATGGAGCCTGATGCGGGGCCTGAAGTCATGACCCTGAGATCAAGACCTGAGCTGAGATCAAGAGTCAGATGCTTAACCTACTGAGCCAATCCAGGCACCTCTGTAGTTCTCTTTTATTGTGAAGTCTTTATCTGGTTTTGATATCAGGGTAGTGTTGGCCTCATAGAATGAATTTAGAAGTTTTCCTTCCTTTCTTATTTTTTGGAATAGTTTCAGAAGAATACATATTAACTCTTCTTCTTCTTCTTCTTCTTCTTCTTCTTCTTCTTCTTTTTTTTAAACATTTTATTTATTTATCTGACAGAGTGAGACACAGTAAGAGAGGGAACACAAGCAGGGAGAGTTGGAGAGGGAGAAGCAGGCTTTCCACAGAGCAGGAAGCCCAATGCGGGGCTTGATCCCAGGACCCTGGGATCATGACCTGAGCTGAAGGCAGACGCTTAATGACTGAGCCACCCAGGCACCCCAACTCTTCTTTAAACATTTGGTAGAATTCACCTGTGAAGCCTGGACTTTTGTCTGTTGGGAGATTTTTGATTACTGGTTCAGTTTCTTTGCTGGTAATTGGTCTGTTCAAGTTTCCCATTTCTTTCTGTTTCAGTTTTAGTTTAAATATAAACTAAATATAATAGTTTAAATATCCTGAAATTTATTCATTTCTTCTAGGTTGTCCAGTGTGTTGGCATATGGTTTTCGATAATATTCCTGTATAATTGTTTGTATTTTTGTGATGTTGTATTTCTCCTCTCTCGCTCGTAATTTTATTTATTTGGGTCCTTTCACTTTTCTTTTTTGATAAATCTGGTTAGGGGTTGATCAATTTTACTAATTTTTTCAAAGAACCAGGTCTTCCTGGTTTCACCTGTTTTTTTTTTTTTTTTAAGTTTCCAAAACATTTTATTTCTGTTCTAATCTTCATTATTGCCTTCCTTCTGCTGGTCCTAGGCTTTGTTTGTTGGTCTTTTTCTAGTTCCTGTAGGTGTAAGTTTAGGTTATTTGAAGTTTCTTTTGCTGCTTGAGATAGACCTGTATTGCTATAAACTTTCCTCTTAGAACTGTTTTTGCTGCATCCTGTAGGTGTCTGCCACCTTCTCACATCATGATCCCAGGATCCTGGGATCACGCCCTGCATTGGGTTCCCTGCTCAGCGAAGAGCCTGCTTCTCTCTCTCCCTCTGCCTGCCACTCTGCCTGTTTATGCTCTCTCTCTCTATTTCTCTGCCAAACAAATAAATAAAATCTTTTAAAAAAAATTAAAATTTCAAATACAGTTGATGTTCCTCGACATATCTTTACTTGATAGATAGTACCGTCCTCCATTTGTCCCAGAGTTGAACATTTAATTTTGGTGTTTATGCATGCCCCCATATATTAGATAAGGATACATGGTTTTATACTTTCATAACCTATGTATCTATTAGTGAAACATACATAATATGAGGAAGTATACCTTACAAATAAATATGAGAAGTATTTACCCTGAATGTAATCAGGGGAATGTAAAATAAGACCAGCTTAAGAAACAATTTTATACCTATCCTTTTACGCTGTGTTGGCAAAATTTAAGAGGTATGTGACAGTATCAAGTGTTGATAAATATGGCAGCTGGATTTCTTGAACAGTGCTGTTGGATTTTTAAATTGATACAACTACTTTGGAAAGTGGTTATGAAATTAAACATAAGCGTACCCTCCCCGATACAGATACCTTAGATGAACTCCAGGGCATGTGTAGGAATGTTCATAGTAGCCTTGTTTGGCTATAAAAAGACAAAACAAAACAAACCTGAGGAAACATACAAAAGTTCATTAAGAGAAGAGTGAGTAGTTAAGTTTGGTATAGTCACACAATAGAACCTATTATTTTAAGGGAAAGAAATGTTTCTGATAAAAATTCAGCCAAGTCATTTCTAGAGGAAGGGAGATAAGGAGGGATATATAAGTATCTTAAGATGTGTAATGAGTTTGTGTGTATTTATTATTATACTTCATAACATATATGTATATATTAAGTGTTATTTAATATAATTTAAAATAACTGGATGCAGATTAAGTTTTGTTAAATTTGCATGGTACATTGGTGTTTATTATATCTTTTATATAATTTCCTCTGTTTGAATATTAATTTAAAAATTGCTTAGAATAAAAGCCTCTGTATATATACATATTAGTATTTTCTTTGAAAAAATATTTCAGTTTAAATTTATTCCTAATTTTATAATTCTAAAATTAGAATCACTTTTCCCTAGAAGTTCATTTGTACATTTTGAAAGAATGTCTGATATGGATGTAGGGTCTTATTTGATAAAGTTAAACTGCCTGATTAAAATTTTTCATATAAATTCTGAAATTTATTTGGCTTATGGTCAAATACGTCCAATTATGATGAACTGATGACTTGGACAGTTTGACCCTCTTTCCTTGAACCAGAATTTGGCTATTTACAGTATTTTGCTGATTGTGATCAACTTGGGGTCATCTTGAACAAGTACAGTCCTCCTCTTGCAGGATTACTTTTTAGATATTGGGAACTTGCCGTTTGACAGCTCTCAAATCTTATTTTTCTAGAGGATACATTTCTGTTCCTCCCAGTGTTCTCATTTGCCCTGGTTCATTTTTCTGATTGCAGTTATTTGTCTGAACTTGTTTTTCTCCTGTACTTTACTTTTCCAGTTGGAACTTTGGATCTAATTGCAAGAGAGATGATTAGAACATTATTAATATTGGGCAACTCACTGAAACTGACTAACCTCCAGTTTTCTTAACTATAAAGGGTATAATAATTACCTTGGGAGGTTTTTGGTAAATGATGTAATGAGTAGGAAAGTACCTTGGAACCTATAAAATGTTGCATACTGTGGCTATAAGGTGTTAATATTGTTTTTTTTTTTTTAAAGATTTTTATTTATTTTAGAGAGAGAGCTCGTGCACATGAGTTGGGGGACGGGTAAAGGGAGAGGGACAAGCAGACTCCTCACTGCACAGGGAGCCCGATGCTGGTCTCAATCCCGGAATCCTGAGATCATGACCTTAGCTGAAGGCACACTTAACCGACTAAGCCACCTAGGCTACCCTTAATATTGTTTATTCTTACTAAATTTTACTTTCCTTAATTCAGCCAATTAATCTTTGAGGATCTTCAGCTTTATGCCTTCTACCCATTTACGAGCATATTCTTTATACTTTCATATAAGTGATAAAAAGCTGAATAGACCAGAAAAGGCTTTTATGATATTGTAGCTCCTTCAGATTGCTTATTTATTGAAAACAGTTCTCAAAGCTCTTTTTGTTGTCTGTAGAATTTCTTGTAAGCTCAGTTTGTTTTCAGGTCTAGCCTTTTTTAAAAAATTCTTATTTTTCTGTGTTCTTCATTCAGACCCTTGTAAACCTGTTTTAAAAATCTGAGTCGTTGCAGACATCACTGTATAATTCTTTCTTATAGCAATGCCTGGGTTTTGAGCCAGTAATATACTCATCTGTTTTTGGCTTTTTCAGGAAAACTACCCACACATTTTCCTAGCTTTCTAAGCAATGTATATATTTATATACACTGGAGTGTTGTTTGCTTTTTCTCCCTTTTCCCCCTTACTGAGTCCATTTTTAGTTGCATAGTTGAATTGTGTTTTGTGGTTTCCCCATCTTCCTAAATTGCCTTCATTCATGTAGTACCTTCTGTTATGTAATAGGCACTGTTATAAGTACAAAGACAAATAAGATGTGGTTTCTGCCCTCAAAGTCTTAGATTTCTGGGAGTTAAAGAAGTGGTGGTATACATGGTGTATAGTGGGGTACTAAGCAAGAATTTTTCAATTTGAACTTTTGTGAAAGGAGCTAAGTCTTGAAATTGAATGAACGCTTGCTGGGTAGATGCGGAAGGATCGAGACATCCCAAGCCAAGAGAACAGTGTGAATGAAAACTTGAAATTCCTTTCCACAGTGTCATGCCTTGGAATTCTGCCTTTGCTCTTTAAACATTTTGTAATAGGAATTCTGAAAAGTTCTGGTAGAGCTCTGTCTATGAATTCATTTTCTTTCGTATTATGGATTCTCTTATTACCTGGTCTCTGGGAAAATTATTCCTAGTTCTTACATAATGAGGAAGTTTTCAGTGAATATACTTATCTTTATTTTCCTTTTAGTTTATTTAGGAAACTAATAAAGAGAATTCAGCTTTTCTTTTCTCTGGCCTTGAAGATTTTCTGTCGAAAACTGAAAATTTATCTGCAGTGAGGTATTGAGATTACCTTTTAGTTAGAACTTAAGATATTCCTGGAGAGATGGCTTAATTCTGCACACACTTAACCTACTTTGCTTCTTGATTCAGAGACTTACTCCATAAGGAAGAGGGATAGGTTAACTCTGTTTTCATCCTTTTCTTGATTTTCTGGCATTAGAATTCTGTAATCATTTTTTTCACAAATATTTACTATTCCATATTTAAATAATATATAAGGAGGAATACCAGGAAACATTACTTTGGGTATATTAGATATGCATTTTTAAAAAATCATTGTTTTTTGAGAATAGTAGCAGCTGTGATAATGGCTGGATTGTGAGTCACATACTCTGCACTATTTGGGGCTCCCTTTTGGCCACCACTGCCCACCCACAATCTCCTGACTCTCTAGGCAGCGTATGTATTTGTATGCACTGGGATAACCGTGTGCTCAGGAAACAAAATGGGACCATAGCAGATGGCCAAGCATACTGTACAATGGGATTAGCGTTGGGCTCCTCCTTCCCAGGGTTCTCCCCTATGGTTTTAAGTAGTTTTGTGTTACAGTAAATTTCTTATCTTTATAATAAATCACTGACCTGGAAAATGTAATTGAGCATTTGAATCTTAGCTGCATTCAAAAATCTGTGTTAAAAGTGTACAGCTTCTTGCTTGATTGATTATAAATGATAATGTAGCTTGGAGTTTAATTTGCTGATGCAGATGTTACCATCAGTCCCTTCTGTAACTTCTGTTGATTTCGCCTTGCTTACTTCCCCAGTTGTCTGGGTTTGGGTATTTAGAGTTTAGATTTAACAGTAGCAGAAAGATGATTGATACATAGAATTAGAAGGTTGCGGTTGGTTTGTTAGTTCGGTCCCAGACTGGTTCTTTAAGTCTCTTCTGTTATTTTGTTTTTGGTAGGAAAGCAGAAAGAGTGAGGTTTTTTTTTTTATATATATTCTATTTGTTTTCTGTGGAGTCTTGGTTAAAACAGTGTTACTTTCTTTACTTTTTCCATATCATAAGATGGAAAGGAGAATATGCTTTATCACTAAAAAAACAGTATTTAGTAATTTTACTCAGAAAATTAATATTTTTTAAAATTGTCATATTTTTAATAAGGATTAATTGCAGTGCTTTCTAAGTATTATTAATTTTGTCACATTCCAGCTGTTAATGAAGCTTAAAGGAGGACCAAGTCAGTCTCTAATCAAATATTAAGTTGGAAATTTAATATATTTAGGCATTAGAATTTTTTTTTCATTCTTTTACTTATTTTTTAAATATTATACAGTTTAATTAAATTTTTTTTGTTTATGGAGAAGATGTACAGCTAAATTCTTAAAATGTTTTATCAAAAGCCAGAATGTATAGTAGGTGAAGTCTGATTGATGATATTTTTATTGGGGAATATACTCCATATAGATTTACTTTGCTTCATATAACCTTCCCTGTCTCGTTCCTGCCACCCCCTCTTTTTCAAGTAAATCTTAAGGAGGTTGGTAGCTGAATTTGGACAGTCTGATTTAAGTTCTAGTTTGTCAACAGATACTTTTTAAATGATGTTGGTTTTATACAAGTGACATTTTGTAATGAGTGATGAGTTATTCCCTAAGAAAAATTTACCTTGTTATAAATTGCCTTAATTATTATATATTCCTATTATTAAATATTATGTATTCCTTACCATCCCTTCTACTGCCAGAATATTTCTCTCCAAAAATAAAAACAATAAAACAAACACAACACCCTTTGTCTCTACATTCTGATAATCTAGAAACAAGAAATTTCATTTATGAGTGATTAAAGGAACAATAGTAATAACACTGCTTTATAATAGATGGAGAAAAACCTACTGCTGCATAATGAGCTATTTCTAAAGCTGAATAGCTTAAACAACCATTTTTGAATACTCACTTATTTGTGAGTCATGAATTCAGGAAGGGCTCTCTTGGGTAGTTTGTCCTTGATTTGTTTGGTGACAGCTGGGGGTGTCAGCAGTTGATGATCCACTGCCAAGCTGGCTTTTTCACTTGCATACAATCGTCTAGGTACTCCTTGGCCTCTGGCTACATGGCTGCATGGTGTCTGTTGCCTAAGGGCTTCTGCATATGTCCTGGGTATCCCACAGCATGATAAGAGTCACACTTCTTATGTGGCACCTGACTCCACACTCATAAATGTTAGAAGCAGAAGTTGCCTGACCAGTTAAGGGTTATGCTATGAAAGGGTTTGGAAGTGGCAGAGGATTCCTTTTGCTGTGTTCTGTTTGTCATAGTTACAGGACTTATCTTGATTCAGGGGGTTCAAGAAACAGACTTCACTTCTTTTTTTTTTTTTTTTTTTAAGATTTTATTTATTTATTTGACAGAGAGAGAGAGAGATCACAAGTAGCCAGAGAGGCAGGCAGAGAGAGAGGAGGAAGCAGGCTCCCTGCCGAGCAGGGAGCCTATGTGGGCCTCAATCCCAGGACCCCGAGATCGTGACCTGAGCTGAAGGCAGAGGCTTTAACCCACTGAGCCACCCAGGCGCCCCAGACTTCACTTCTTAATGGAGCCGAGGCAAACCACATTGCAGAGGAGCCTGTAAGGTGGGAGGTATTATGGTGGGCATCTTGGAAAAGAATATCTGCTCCAGTTCAATAAAAATGTTGAATAAAGGACTGAAAGCATGAGGTTAAGATTTTTGTGTGTGTGCTATGGTGATAAAGCTCTTAGTCCCTTTTGTGTTGTCTTCCGATGTTGCAGACTTATTAATCAGAATGGAATAGGAATTTTTCTATTTCCTTATTACTCAGTGTTTTAATCTGTTATTCATAGAACTGCTACTGTCATCCACTGTTTCCAAAAAAAGTCACCTGAAATCAGAAGGAGTTCTGAACAGTCTGTGATTGTTTTACCCCATTCAGGAATTATCATAGGGTATAAAAATATAAAAAAAGAATACAAAGGAATAAGGTGTAAAGAAAGAATACAAAGGATGGACTAACAGCAGAAGGTGAATTAATGCTACGTATTTATTTTAGAGATTCATCTTAGGTAAGAAGCGCAACTATCTAGATGAAAGCTTTGTGTATTAGTCCTCTCATATGGAAGAGACTGCCATCTAGAAGATAATTGGACTGAGTATGTGCACAGATTGAAAAGAATTTTAGTCTTTAAAGATCAGAGAAACTTGGCTAAATTTTTTTGTGTTATTTGGGGAATAAGGACAAATCTTAGCCATAGAATTTTTAAGCTAGCACTACAGGTTAAATAATTTTTTTTCCTAATTGAGCTATAATTCACATATCATAGAATTTACCATTTTAAGCTATAGAACTCATTGTTTTGTTTATACTTTCAAGTTTGTGTGACCATCACCACTGTTCAGTTCCAGAACATTTTTCAAGAAGAAACCCATACCTGTTAGCACTCACTACTCCTTATCCTCTGACAGCCTTTCATCTACTTTTCATCTCTATGGATTTGCTTGTTCTCACATTTCATATAAATATAATTGTATAATATACAGCATTTTGTGTCTGGCTGTTTTTTGACATAATGTTTTCAAGGTTAACTCATGTTGTAATTTTTCACTCAAGTATCAATACTTCATTCCTTTTTATGTCTGAATAATATTCCATTAGGATGAATATTTTGTGTATCCATTCATCAGTTTATGGACGTTAGGGTTATTTATAGTTTTTTGCCTATTATGAATAGTGATTCTATGAACATTGATGTGTAAATTTTTGTATGAACTTGTATGTTTTCATTTCTCTTGTGTATATATCTAAGAATGGAATTGATGTTAACTTCATTTTTTTTTTGAGGAACGGCCAAACTGTTTCTGAAGCAGCTCTATGACATTCCTATCAACATGTGTTATTTTTCTTTTTAAAATAATCATTCTAATGGGTATGTGGTTTTCATTTGCATTTCCATAATGACTGATGATGTTGAACATCTTTTCGTGTACTTAGCCATTTATATATCATCTTTGGAGAAATGCCTATTCATATTTTTTCATTTATTTTTCAGTTATTTGTCTTTTTATGATTGAGTTCTGGAAAGTCTTTATATATTGGAAACTCTACCCATATCAGATAAGGGATTTGCAGATATTTCTCCCAGTCTGTGGGTAATCTTTTCACTTACTTGATAGCATCCTCTGGTGCAGAAGAGTATTAAATTTTGGTCAGGGCCAATTTATCTTATCTTTTTTTTCTTGGTTGCTTTTGCTTTTGGTGTCATGTCAAATAAACTCATTGCCTAATTGAAGGTCACAAAGATTTCCTCCTACATTTTCTTCTATGAGTTTTGTAGTTTTAGATTTTGCATTTAGGTCTTTGATCCATTCCAAGTTAATTTTTGGTGTAAAGTAGAGGTCAACTTCATTATATTGTATGTGGGTATCCAGTTGTCTCAGCACCATTTGTTGAAAAGACAAATCTTTTCTCATCGAATGGTCTTAGGACTCTTGCTAAAACTCAGTAGCTTATGGACACGTGTGTTCATTCCTGAAGTCTTAATTCTAGTCCACTGATGTATATGCCTCTCCATGTGTCATACCACCCTGTCTTGGTCACTGTAGATTTTTGTAGGTTTGGATATCGGGAAATCCTCTACCTTTTTTTACTTTTCAAGACATTTTGGGGGGGGGGTCTCTTGTAATTCCGTATGGATTTTGAGATCATCGCGTCCATTTCAGAGAAAAAGGCATTTAGAACTTTGGTAGGGATTGTGTTGAATCTGTTCATCAGTTTGGGGAGTATTGACATATTAACAATATCAAGTTTTTCAATTGATGAACATGAGGTAGGTGTCTTTTGCCTTTTTTAGGTTGTCATTGATTTCCTTTATCAGTGTTCTTTACGTTTATTCCTATTTTATTTTTTTGATGCTATTATAAATAGAATTGTTTTCTTCATTTTCAGATTATTAACTTTTTATACAGATATACAACTGATTTTTGTATATTTTATATTTTGCAACTTTGCTGAACTTGTTTATTAGCTTCTAATAGTGTTTGAGTGGATCTTTTAGTAGTTTCTGTATATAAGATCATACCATCTGCAAAGAGATAGTTGTACTTCTTCCTTTCCAGTGTGGCTGTCTTTTATTATTATTTTTTCTCTTCTTAATCGCTATTCCCAAATGTCCAGTACAATGATGAATAGAGGTGGTGAAAGCCTATATCCTTATCTTTTCCTTAAAGATTTTTTTAATTTTAAGAGATCTCTTTAAGACTTGTGAGTTGAACTCACAACCCTGAGACCAAAACTTGCATGCTCTACTAGCCAGGTGCCCCACCCCATCTCATTATTTATCTTAGGTGAAAGGCTTTTCATTTTTCACCATTAAGTGTGATGTTAGGTGTGGATTTTTCATAGATACCCTTTATCAGGTGAGGAAGTTCCCTTTTGTTCATAGTTTATTGAGTGTTTTTATCATGAAAAGGTGTTGTACTTTGTCAAATGGTTTTTCTAGATTTATTGAGATGATCATGTGATTTTTGTTCTTTATTCTATTAATATGGTACATTATATTGATTGATTTTTGTATGTTAAACCAACCTTGCATTCCTGGGATAGGGATGGGTGTTTTTACATAGCCTTGCAGTTTTTGTCTGGAGGAATGTGGAAACTTGTTTTATCAACATTATCATCTTGGCAATAGGAATGGACCTGAGAGAACATAGCCTTTAGATAAATGCCTTATTTTTTATTTTTATTTATTTTTATTTATTTATTTTTATTTTTAAGATTTTATTTATTTCACTGAGAGAGAGAGATAGTGAGAGAGGGAACACATGACGGGGGAGTGGGAGAGGGAGAAGCAGGCTTCTCCCTGAGCAGGGAGCCCAATGTGGGGCTCAATCCCAGGACCCTGGGTTCATGACCTGAGCCAAAGGCACATGCTTAATGACCGAGCCACCCAGGTGCCCCTAAATGCCTTATTTTTTTTTTTTTAAGATTTTTTATTTATTTATTTGACAGAGAGAGATTACAAGTAGGCAGAGAGGAGGAAGCCGGCTCCCCACTGAGCAGGGAGCCCAATGTGGGGCTCGATCCCAGGACCCTGAAATCATGACCTGAGCCGAAGGCAGAGACTTTTACTCACTGAGCCACCCAGGCACCCCCTAAATGCCTTATTTTTAAGTGCTAAGGTATAATATAAATAAGAACCATTCAGAGACTTATATTGTAATGCTATACAATAGAGAAGTAATTTTGACCCCTATTAAAATATCATTTCCTTGGATTTTTAGCTATGTTTAAATAATTAGTGAATAACTTGAGGATTTATATTTATCTAGGTCCATTTTCTATTGATAGAATGCTATATAAATATTCTCAGTCTTGCAAGCTCTAGTTCAGATTTCTATTTTGATTGAGCACACATTTTAAACTTGAAAATGGTAATTAGCATGCAAATATGAAAGGATCAGATCCCTATTGTGATAAAGGTTGTTCTTAGAGGTCTCTCAGGAGACCTCATAGCAGGAACTTGTCAGAATAATAAATACATAGATAAGTATCTAGAAAAGGACAAAGAATTTAAAAAAATACTGATCAAAGTTTTGAAGCACAGTCAATATTTTCTTCTGCTTAAAAACTGCTTCTAATTTGACATGAATTAACTTGCATTGCATTCTCACCTGTGGGAATGGCCGTTTGGATAAATGCCCAGGTACCTGTCAACTCTGGTTACAAAGCTGAAATAATTAGCCATCTGAAGAAGTTATTAAATCAAACTTCGATGGAGTAACTTTTCGTGCTGTTTCTTCTTTCTGCTATACCAGTATATGCACCCTAACCAGAAAATAGCTTCAAGTATCATACATGTATTTTGTTCTTTATCTGTTTCATCTTCCTGTAATTGCCAGACCTACTTGCTTTTTTCTCCTAACCCTTTTTTTCCTAGAGGAATTTTTTTGGATTAGAAAATTCAGGGGTGCCTGCGTGGCTCATTCGGTTAAAGCATCTGCCTTTGGCTCAGGTCATAATCCCAGGGTTCTTGGTATTGAGCCCCACACTGGACTCCCTGCTCAGCGGGGAGCCTGCTTCTCACTCTGCTGCTCTCCCTGCTTGTGTGTTCGCTCTCTCAGGTCAGATGAATAAATAACATCTTAAAACAAAAAAATTCCTCCAAATCTGCCAAGGAAAATATACTAAAGTTGATAAGATCCTTAGGTTTCCATTGTATGTAAACAAGGAACTGTTGTTTGGATCCATTCTCCCTGTGTCTTACCCAGGCCAGACTCTTATTTTAGACACAGGAAATTTGGAAACACAGTATTTTTATGAAGTAGCTAAGTGAGCAATTTTAAGTGAAGTGGCTGTTGATTTTAAACGACATTCTGGGTATTTGAAAAGAATGCCACCGATGAATGATTTTTAACTTCCCCTACCCTTTTGACAATCTGATGAAAACTGTGGGCTCTCTCCATATAAAAATGTACATAGCTCATTTATGTGGACTTGGACATCATACATCCCTGCCGTCCATGAACTCCTGATTAAAAATGTCCAACATCTGTGAAACAAACAAGTTTGGGAAGAAGGGTCTCCGGGTTTTACAAAGCCATTAAATTATGTGTGTGGTTCAAATACAAGATAAATTGTTCAAATACAAACAATTTCATGTTAACTGTAATTTAACTACAAAGAATATAGCTGCTGGGTATAATGGACACCGTGATGAGTGACCCAGAGTGCACCCCCCCCCCTCCAGGGTTGAGGATGTACTCACCCAAATGCTGGAAGACATAGTCCTTAGTTGTTAGCCCCTGTAGAGATTGCCTTGGTAAGAGACCTTCCTTGCATAAAGGCATACCACTTTCATTGAAATCCCAATGATTGATCTCTATAGGATACAGGGGATTGAATTCATTGCCCTGACTTAAGACAGCTCTTAAAGATCATCCCAGATTCAGAGCTCCTCAAGGGGTTATCTGCATCCTTTGGAACTTGGTGGCAACTGAATTTCTCCCTCTATATAATCCTGTTCTACCCCGACACCCTTCTTTTCCACTGGTAGTGAACCCAAGAACACCCTTTAATAAACTTCTTGCATAGTAAAATCTGTCTCAAGGTCTGCTTTCTGGAAACCCAGCCTTGTCACACTAGGATTGGATAGTAATACAAGTTAGCTTACTTCAGGCCATAAAATCAGGCTTGGCTGAAATAAAAGTTTAGTGAGACGAACTTGAATTTAGACTCAAAATATGTGAAGTATCTCATTAATATTCCCTTTAGCCTTGTATTTTTCAGTCGTTTTTGGAAATCTGGGCTTCTTTGAATTCATTAGCGGTTTCCCAGTCTTATTTTAGGTTTGCAGAAACCCTCCAGAGTCTCTAGCAGCTTGATTTGTTAGGACCCACAGTATGAACCTGTGAAAGGTATAGGTTTTCTGAAGAGTTACTCACATGTCCTGCAGAAATCCCTAGAGATTTCCTGTTTGACAAGTACATATGATAAGAGAACTCCTCTTGTCATAATCCTAATCATGTTACTTATCACAAATCTTAAGATTTCTTTCTTAGGTAGCATTTAGAAAATTCTTGCTTTTGTCATTCTTAATGATATATAGGTCTATTCTAATATTTGGAAAATATATTAGAAAAGATGGAAAACCTTTAACAAGGAAAATTAACATGAAGGAAAGAATGTCAAGAAAAGAATGTCAAGGAAAATATGTGAAACTAAACTTTTCCTTCCTTCAAATTGAGATAATATTGTACATACTTTTTGATAACTTTTCTTTTTCATGTAATACTATACGATAAACAGGTTTCCATATCCTCAGTTAATGAACTGTATATGGTTGCATAATATTCCATCTAGTGGATAGACCATGTGTAACTTAGCTAGCCAGCTGTTGTTATGTCTTTGATTTTTCTCAACTTTGTTATTGTTAATAAGTAACAATAATCATGGTTGCTTTTTCTTTGAAGCTAAGCCTAGTACGTCTGCTTTAATTAATTAATTAAAAATCCTGGGTTCTTTAGTTACTAAAATGTACTGAACCGTTAAATGTAAGTAAGACCTTTCTATCTTGATAGCCATTGTTATTGTGCAACTTAAAGGGATACCATTTATATAGATGATGTAAGTCGTGTCCCTAAGTGCACTGTCATCATTGTCATAGCCTCCAAAGGATTGCCATTGTGAATTCGTAGATCTTCTTTGTTTGATTTTAGCACCAGAAGGTCAGGCAAAGTTTTATTTTTATTTTTTTATTTTATTCTATTTTTTTGGTCAGGCAAATTTTTATATATGCCTGCCAGATAAAAAAGTATTTGAGACATTTATAGAATTGTCTACCAAGCAGATCTCGACCGGCAGTGACCTTTGGTCTTCCAGGTTTTTATTTGTATTACCCAGTTACTTTAATGCAAGTGGTCCCTAGTTCCATTATCTGTCCCGTAAGCAAGTTTATCAAACAACTTACTTTCCCTTTCAGCAATTTATAAAATCTGTCAGGAACAGTGGACTCTGAATGTCTTTTCCTAAAGTTCTTACCTACACTTTCTGTATTATTCAAATTGAACAGTTTTTATGATAAAATATAGTGGTGCTCTGATGAAATCTATTACTTTTTAAATGTTCTCATCTACCCCCTAAGAATGCAGTTGTATTTCATAATTGAAAGGAATATTAGTGTTCTTTTTTTTTTTTTAAAGATTTTATTTATTTGAGAGAGAGCATGAGTGAGAGAGCACAAGCAGTGGGGAGGGATAGAGAGAGAGGCAGACTCCCAGCTGAGCAGGGAGCCTGATGCAGGCTCAATCCCAGAACCCCAGGATCATGACCTGAGCCAAAGGCAGATGCTTAACCAACTCAGCCACCCTGGTGCCCCTGGACAAATAACATTAAAAGGACAATATAAATAGTCTGGGCAAAAACTCATTTTGGTAAATTATAATTGTGCCTAGTTGTTTTTATTTGTTTTTTTGTTTTTGTTTTTGTTTTTGTTTTTGTTTTGCCAGAGCATAGGGTAGTAGATAAACAGTTGCCTAGAAATTAGGGGACTTAGTAAATTTTTCCTTTTTATATTTTGTTAATTACTGTAGATCCCTTTTTGCCCCTGATTCATGCAGACTGTACTTCTGCCATTGATATTGGAAGGTTCTATTAACAAAGTAGGTAAAGGTCAGAGCCTCTCTGAGTAATTTGCTTCATACAGTAAAATGATGCTGATGACTGCTTAGAACAACTGTGGGGACATAATAAAAAAATCATCTATAAATGATGTTTAAAGTAGCTAGGTGATTGCACGAAGTGTTTTGGGATTCCTTGTCCTTAGAACTATATCCTAGAGGAAGTCTCTTTTACCTTTACTCAGTGATTAGAACCTCAAAGACAGAGTAATCAGTTCCACTTGACTAGGAATAAATCACCCACGTTGAAACATGATAGTTCCTGACAACTGGCAAGGCTGATAAAAACCAAAACAAAAGATGTCAAAAAATCTGTGCCAATAGAGAATTGGTGTGCAGCTTTGATGAATTCACATGTAGCATACATTTGGCATTAGTCTTCCTCTAGTTTCATACATTTTTCTCTCTCTTCGTAAAATAAAAATTATATGAGGAGAAAAAGGCTTTATATAATAATTATGTTATTTATGTTTTTTTAAACAACCCAGTTAACAGAGCTATACTATGATTAAAGAAGGAAGTGTCATCTTTCTGTAAAAAGTTATTTTAAAAAAATCTTGAATTCTTCTTCTCTATGGTAATAAACTGTATGTGTAAACCTGGTTGATTCCCCTCCTCCCTATTTGTCATCAAGGACATAGACATAGAGAATAAGCACCAATTCCTTTGACCTCTACAAAATTATACTCATGCAGAAATTGAATATACACTAATAGGTACTTCATGATCTCTTTCTGTGTCAGATGGGGTTTATGGAAAGTAGGAAAAAAGCCCATAGAATTATAAAATATATCATTTTTTGTAACAATCATTAATTTTCAATATGATAAAACAAGTAAGAGAGGGAAAATCTTTTTAAAACTTTTTAACTGTTTCATAGTCAAGTGCTTTCTAGTCCAAACTAGCTTCTTCTTTCTAGCCCTTGAACATCAGGCTACACAGATGGTTTTAATACCATGATACTGAAATCCTGATTATCAAGTGTGTTTGGCTCACCCACCAGCTTGAGTGTATTGAGTTTGGATATATGTTCCTTCCGTGGAAGATGTACTTTTGCATTTGCAGTGGTTTGGTACTTCCACCCTTCATTCTTTATTTCAGTAGGGGATATGATTTTAATATAAGTGACCATAGTAAAATGTACTATGTTTATTAGTAAACAGTATTTTAAAATAAGGGATAGTTTATGTAAAGATGCTTGAGTCATTTGTATGATTGTCTTTTCTGTTGTTTTTTTCTTTTCATCACAGAATATATTTATGGCATAGTGATTAAGAGTAGGATTCTAAAGATTGATTGTCTAGTAATTATTTCATAGTCTTCTGGTGATGCTTAAATAGTTGTTATATATAAAGTTCTTACAACAATGCCGGACTTAAAAAGAATACTGTGTTCTTTTCTTTTTTTTTTAATCTTAAGATTTTTCTTTCTTTATTTGGGAGGGGGTGAGATACTGAGTGAGAAGAAGTAGACTCCCTGCTGAGCAGGGAACCTGATGCAGGACTCGATCCCAGGACCCTGAGATCATGACCTAAGCTGAAGGCAGATGCTTAACCGACTGAGCCACCCAGGTGCCTCAATGAGAATATTATGTTTTTTGTTTGTTTGTTTGTTTGTATGTTTGTTTTAATGACAGAGTGATCACAAGTAGGCAGAGAGGCAGGCAGAGAGAGAGGAGGAAGCAGGCTCCCCGCTGAGCAGGGAGCCCAATGCGGGCCTCGATCCCAGGACCCTGAGATCATGACCTGAGCCGAAGGTAGAGGCTTTAACCCACTGAGCCACCCAGGCGCCCTATTATGTTCTTTTTAAGTGTTATCACCTGTTGTCACCACCTCCTCCTCACCACCACAACCATTATTATTATTGTTATTTTAGGGATTTTGTGGTTTCTGTTCCCACAAAATGGAGAGGGTTTTTTTGTTTGTTTTTGTTTTGTTCTGTTTTTTGTTTGTTTGCTTATTTGTTTTTGGGCAGATAGCCCAAGCATATTTAAAGGAATATTTTTTCCATTTAACATGATTACAAATCATTTTTATTGTTCACATTCAAGCATGTGCACAACTGATCCAGTTTTTTTCTTGGATATTGTATTCAAAGCTTTTTGTAGATAATTTATTTTAGATCCTGTGGGTAATTGAATTTAATATAGAAATAGGAAACTGTATATATATATATATTTTTTTAAAGATTTTATTTATTTATTTGACACAGAGACAGAGATTACAAGTAGGCAGAGAGGCAGGTAGAGAGACAGGGAGAGGAAGAAGCAGGCTCCCTGCTGAGCAGAGAGCCCGATGCGGGCCTCGATCCCAGGACACTGAGATCATGACCTGAGCCGAAAGCAGAGGCTTTAACCCACTGAGCCACCCAGGCGCCCGGAAACTGTATATTTTATAGAAATTGCATAATAAGGTACTGACATATCATGATATGACACTATCTGGGTGATCAGCTTTTACATTGTCAACACTAGTTGAGAGCATGATTTTGAATCACAACCTCATTGAGGATGTTTAACAGCAGCTCTCAGTAGGGCTCATGTTATCCATCATGTTGCTAGGTAAACTAAGAAGTAGTTTTGTACACATCCCTCTCCCACATACCACACACAGCATCTTTAGCATTTATTCAGTGCTTATGTGGCTAGTTTGCACATATCTATGTCTATTTCAGGTCTTCCTTGCTGATGGCAGCTTGCCCAAAGGAGGCAATTTTACTGTCCACTGTCCTTCATTTTGTCAGTTCTTTTCACTATGGAATGTTTATTCCTCCTCTTTAGAAGTGAATAACCATCCTTTTGCTCCCTTCCAACTCAACAATCTGTTTAGACAGCTGGGTAATTGAGAAAGAAAGTAGCTTTGGGAGAATTTGTTAATGGGGATTTTACCAAGTTTAGCAGCTCTGCACCTGGGTATATTATGAAAAGTTTTTGCCTGCAAAGAAGAATGGATTCCTTTAATAGTGCGACTACATATAAATTATATGATTGGTATTGTTAGCAGTTTAACTTAATTTCTTAGATGCTGATGATGGGGGGAAGAAGGATGTTACCCTTACAATACATGTAAGGGCTATTTGTATTTTAGGTGGGCTTGTAAAACAAATCTCTGTTTTCTTGTGTGTAAAACTTGGTTGGGGGGCACCTGGGTGGCTCAGTGGGGTAAAGCCTCTTCCTTCAGCTCAGGTCATGATCTCAGGGTCCTGGGATCGAGCCCCACATCGGGCTCTCTGCTCAGCAGGCAGCCTGCTTCCTCCTCTCTCTCTGCCTGCCTCTCTGCCTACTTATAATCTCTCTCTGTCAAATAAATAAATAAAATCTTAAAAAAAAAACTTGGTTGGTTCTGTGAAGTTTTATTTTAAATAATGACTCTTGTATTGCCCTTTCTTTTTTTTTTTTTTTTAAATCTTTTTTTTTTTTTTAAAGATTTTTTATTTATTCATTTGACACAGAGAGAGAGAGTACAAGTAGGCAGAGAGACAGGCAGAGAGAGAGGAGAGAGGAGGAAGCAGGCTCCCTGCCGAGCAGAGAGCCCGATGTGGGCCTCGATCCCAGGACCCTGGGATCATGACCTGAGCCGAAGGCAGCGGCTTTAACCCACTGAGCCACCCAGGCGCCCTGTATTGCCCTTTCTTGATAAGAAAGTCTAATTGGTGGTGTGATTTTATTTTTTCTTTGCTTAATAAGGCTTATATGTTAGCAACTGGAAAGACACGGGTAGCTGGTTAAACATGTAAACACCAGGACATTACATTCTCTGTGTTTATGGAGTATTAGATTTTTGAGTGGCAAAATTCTCTTTAGTGGTTGCAAGTTTACCTAAGTATTGACCCATGTGAGATTCTAATAGAAGTGTCTGATTAAAGGGAGAGTAATGATTTTCATCTGTGATGGTCTTTCCTCTGACAGTAGTTTTTGAACTTTTAATGGCATTGAAAAGACTGGAGCCCATTTCAGGCATTTTAGTGGTTTACCTGTGTGATTATTTCATTGTTAAAGAATAAAAATCTAAACCTTACACAGTATTTATGGTATCTTAGTCTAAATTTACCAGATCCTTTTGCATAGTTTATTTGTTCTGTGTGCGGAATTCTTACTGACTCTAGAGAGGGACTTTTTTCTCTTTCCCTATAGAATGAGGCAGTTCCTTAATGAACTTATATTAAATTGATTAGTGCAGGAAGTTGTCTGAACATTGTATCTAGACTTTGTTTTCATTTTTGTTTTGTTTCAGGTTTTTATTAAATTCTTATTATTAAATTCTGGTTAATATAGAGTGTGATATTTTCAGGAGTAGAATTTAGTAATTCATCACTTAGATATGATATGCAGTGCTCATCATGATAAGTGCCCTCCTTCATACCCATCACCCATTTAGCTCATCCCCCCACCCACCTCCCCTCTGTTAACTGTCAGTTTGTTTTCTATAGTTAAAAGTCTCTTTTATGGTTTGCCTTTCTCTCTCTCTCTCTCTCTTTCTTTTCCCCACGATCATCTGTTTTGTTTCTTAAATGTCACATATGAGTGAAATCATATGGTATTTTCCTTCCTGTGACTCACTTCTCTTAGCATAATATACTCTAGCTCCATCCACAACATTGCAAATGGCAAGATTTCATTCTTTTTGGTGGATGAATAATATTCCATTGTGTATGGATTTGTATTTCCCTGATGATGAGTGATATTGAGTGTTTTTTTCATGTGTCTGTTAGCCAGTATCTAGACTTCTTTTGTAGTTACATTCTTGGGAGGAGTCTGTGTGTATGCCTAAATTACAGTTTCTAAAAGTACAAGCTTATATAGTATTCATTTACTGATTAATGAACTGATATTTATTATACACCTAGTGTGTGCCAGATATGAGGGGCAGGATCCAGTCTACTTGTAGAGACATGTATCAAACAGAGAATTACAATATGGTCAGGGATTAGTGCTATAATATATGTATAGATGGGATAAATAGAGATAGAGGTGGTAAACATGTAGATAGAGGAAAGAATGGAGAGGGTGTGTATGTATATATATATATATATATAACATGTTTATGTGTGATAGAGTACAAAGAGCATTTTATTCTCATAGAGGAAAGAGCAAGGAAATTTTTTCAAAGGAGATAACATTTATGTCGTTTTTTGAAAGCCATGTAAAATATACCAGCTAGCTCTAGTATTAGCTCAAGAGTGGACTAATTTATATTCTCCTGCTTGATTTTTCTTTATAGAACTTACCACCACGTTACATACTGTGTTTATTTCATTCATTTAATGTTTGCTGTATTAGGATGTTATCTCTTTGAGGATAGGGATTTTTGTCTTTTTTGTTTACTTCTATATTCTCAACACCTTGATAAGTTTCTGGCACATAGCAAGAGCTCAAGTCTATGTTGAATGAATGAATGAAGTTTGTGAGTTCTACAGTAATTGCCTTATTTTCTTTTAGTTTATTAAGACTATCTCTCTACAATTACTTCATGTTTTTTTTTCTGTATTTTTCATTTTATGCCCTTTACTCTCCCATTATAACATTCTATCTATATCATGTTTCTCAAACCCGCCCCTTCTTTTCCATCTCTCTTAGCTCATTTAATCTTCAGTATCTCTTGGGGGGTTGATAAATTCTAATTATTTTCCATGTCTCTATACAAGTCCCCTTAAATTTTTCTCCACAACCATCAGAATTATCTATCTAAAATGCAGAACTGACCAGACCATTTCTTTGCTTAAAAATACCTAATGGTTCCCATCTGTTTAGAATAAAATTTGTGCTCTTTAAATGGCACACAGGACCATCCATAGCATGGATTCAGCTACATAATGGTGAGTTCTCTTACCATCTTATAACATAATAAAAATTGGTCTATTCATTTTTCTTTGTATCACTAGTGCCTTGCAATATAAATAAAAATAAAGATAATAAAAATAAAGAATTGAATAAATACCTCCTTGAGTAAATGAATACATACAGATGTATATGAAGGAATAAATATCTACAGTAAGGAATTTCATTGAAAATACTTCATGTTTATTTGTATTTTTTTTTTTTAAAGATTTTATTTATTCATTTGACACAGAGAGAGAGATTACAGGTAGGCAGAGAGGCAGGCAGAGAGAGAGGAGAGAGGAGGAAGCAGGCTCCCTACTGAGCAGAGAGCCCGATGTGGGCCTCGATCCCAGGACCCTGGGATCATGACCTGAGCCGAAGGCAGCGGCTTTAACCCACTGAGCCACCCAGGCGCCCAAAAAATACTTCATGTTTAGATAAAAGGTGATATAAAAAATATTTTTACTCTAGCATTTAAGAACACTTTTTCTTTATACAGCTGATTTGTCTTTCTTACTACCCTGTTCTAATCCTCAATTCATTGTGAAGTGATTTACAGTGTCATTATTGAAGTAATCCCATTTCTCATGTCTTCCCTATCATTGCACTCTCAATCCCATCTCTAAATGTTGGCTTTTTTCTCTCTAGCTACTTTCCTTATTTTTTTCGAGATTTATATGTATGCATATATGTCCATAGCTACGTGTCTATCTTTTTGGTGTTCTGGCTATAAATTCCGTCTTTTAAATTTTGCATTCAGTTCTGAAACCCTGAGTATTAAATTACTTCTGTGAAATACACACTCAGAGACAACCCTGATCTACCTGTTTCCAACTTAAAATGATTTTTATTGCGACTATTTGTATTTCTCTTAATTTCCTTTTTCCCTGCACACTTAGATTGAAAATCTTCAAGAGCAACTTAGAGATAAGGAAAAGCAAATGAGCAGCTTGAAAGAACGAGTCAAATCCTTGCAGGCTGACACTACCAACACCGACACTGCCTTGACAACTTTGGAGGAGGCCCTGGCAGAGAAAGTGAGTGACTGGTTTGGACCCTTCATAGACACTTTTACTCTGCTTTCTCATTAATGTTAAATTTTCTCTAGTAATGAGACTTGGATATGAAAGGCAGAAGAAATCTCTTAGAGCAAAAGAGAAAAGAGCTTTCTGTACTATTGCTGTCATAGATAGTATAAAGGGATAGAAAATCCAGTTTGTTTTTGTCAACGTAAGTATCTGTTCCTAGGCAAGATGGATTTCACACTAGAGGGTAGTGGCTGAAAGTTTTCCTCTCTCCTTTCCTCCTTCTTTTCTTCCTCTTTTTTCTTCTTTTCTTTAATAGATATATTTATTTTAGAGAGAGGGGTAGGGGCAGAGGGAGAGAGAAACTCAAGCAGACTCCACACTGAGCAGGGAGCCTGATGTGGGGCTTCACCTCACCACCCTGAGATCGATCATAAGCACAGCCGAAACCAATAGTCAGACACTTAACCAACTGCGCCACCCAGGCGCCCCCAGTGGCTGAAATTTCTAAAGGCTAAGCCATACATTCCCATTTACTGTCTTCTGAACAAAAAGAAAAGTTCTTTTTATTTATCTCATCAATTAGAATTTGGGGATGTGGAAATATCACACATTGACCATTAGGAAGCAATATATAATAAATTTGTTCTCCTTTACTGTACTGTGTTGGTACCTAATAAAATTTCGGATTTCAGTTATTAGTAGAACATCCTTGTGTTTTTCTAGTCTTGGCCTTGCTACTTCATTTTGTGTTTATGAGCAAACCTAATTTTTCAGGAATGGTTGACTAAATACAGAAGTGGCCCAGCCAGTTAGGTGTCAGTGTCTTGAAAGGAGGTTTAAGGAATCTTGGTGGGGCATTTTAATTGGATTTTTTTCTAAAGGAATAGGGTCACTGTTCCTTAAGCCTCTTGGACTCACAGTCCTTCAGGCTGTGTGCCAGGGATCAAGACTTGATCCCTGAATATAGTCAGAAATAATAACCAGAAATATACTTAAATTGCTTTAACTTTCAGACTTACTGAGTATCTGTTGACAGAGGTTTTAATGGATTCTCCCTCCTTTTTTATGCTTTAATTCAACATACTGTAATTTCCCAAATGTCTTCCTTTTTTGGTATGCAAATTGTAAATTGTTTCCATTGCCTTGTGGGCAACATATGAATTACATATAAAAAATGTCTGTTACTTATTCACCCTTGGGTGTGTGTGTGTGTGTGTGTGTGTGTGTGTGTGTAAAGTTTTTGGATACTTGGGAATTGAATAAAGGGGATTTTTCCCAAAGAATACTTTAAGGACTTCTAATACTATTTGAGATCATAGGAAAAGAAACCTAGGGGAATCAAAAGAACAAAGCCACATCTTTGTTATTGCAAGAGAGGTAGGAAGGATGAATTCCTTGAAAAGTAGATTAACAACTTATCACTGTCTTTTGAATGGAGCATGAAAGTGTGAAATTTTATCAGCTGAAAGCTAAATTAGAGTCATACAAGAATGAAAGGAATTTTCTTACGGATTGATTGTGTTCTCTCATCAGGAGCGGACAATTGAACGCTTAAAGGAGCAGCGGGACAGAGATGAACGAGAGAAGCAAGAGGAAATTGATAACTACAAAAAAGATCTTAAAGACTTGAAAGAAAAAGTCAGCTTATTGCAAGGAGACCTTTCAGAAAAAGAGGTTAAGATCACCAAAATAGAATGATTTGGTTTGCTTAGTGCATTGTATGTATATGTTGTTGATGTTTACAAAATGCATATAAAATGTATTTGATAGAAGATTTTCTTAATATTCTTACAGCAGGCCTTTTCAGAAGACATTAAGGTGTATTTGGGGAAGCTTTGCAGAGACATAATAGATTGGATCATTCATTTCTTAAGTCTTTAGCTTTTTCAATATGTTATGAGTTGGTTTCCTACTTGTTAATGACATTTTTATAGATCCTAAAATAACTGAAGCAGTTACACATGGAAAAATACTGTGCTAATGGTGATAGATAAAAGAAAATGCAATGGAGGGCTGCTTATTTACAATGTCTCTTAAAGTGCATCTCAGTATTGGCAGAGAAATCAAAGGGATTGCTGACCGGTTAGGTTACTTAATATATTTTGGTCTTGCTTTTGGAAGATCCTGTTAATGTGACTCAGATAGTAAAAATACTGCCTTGTGATCATGTCCTAATGCTTGAGTTTTAGGGACACTCTCAGGTTTTCTTTCTAGTTATCTTTAAGACAGTTTATGGAAATTTAAGTTTCTAGTGGAACTTTCCTTTTAAAGGGAAAAGTATTTTATATTTAAGTCAGTGTAGCTACTGCAGTAACTAGTAGTGAGTACTACTGCTAGTGACTAGTTTCATTCACGAAACTTGATCTACTTCCATTTATTTTGTGGGAATGGATATGTATTGATAGAACTCTCTAAATCACACTTCAGTTGGTATTGGGAATTCAACTTACTTTAGTTATGATTCAAAAGCTGAAGTTGACGTTGTTTTATATTTCATGAATGTTCTTGAAATGGAAATGTCAGTATATAGTAATAAACTACAAGCCACCAAGATAATAAATTTTAAAATTTACATTTCCATTTTGTTGGTACTGAGTATTTATTCTAGATGTGTGTTACTTCTTTCAGGCTTCACTCTTGGATCTGAAAGAGCATGCTTCTTCCCTGGCTTCCTCAGGACTGAAAAAGGACTCACGGCTTAAGACACTGGAGATTGCTTTGGAACAGAAGAAGGAGGAGTGTCTGAAAATGGAATCACAATTGAAAAAGGTTAAAGAAAATTTTTCCACTTTCTTACTTTGCTTTAAATAAGAACATAGTAGAGAGCTCTGCAGCGTTCAATGTGTAACAATTTACCAATGATGTAATAATCCCCCCCATCATTTACCAATGATGTAAGTTCAAAATATCATTTATACCTTCATCAGTTCTCTTGATGTTCTTGTCTTGTTGTATTTTACTACTGAGAATCCTCAAACTCTTAGAAAATTGACGGATCAGCGAAAGATTAAAAAATGCAGCCCCTTTATGGACAAAGTATAAGACGACAATGTAAAAATCTTAATTTTCTGATATATTCCTTCCATTAGCATTGAGCTTCCTAGAAGGAGATAATTTAGCAATGATAGTCACCCATACTGGCAAGTATTAGGATGTGTTACAGATATTTTTTTTTCCATTTCTTTGATTTATTTCCCTCTAAGATTTATATGGCAATTTGTAGTTTTCAAACGCTTTCGTATTTCTAATCTCTGAGCTACCAACTCTGTGAGAATTGGAGCTATGACTTTTGAGCAGTTACATTAACTGAGGCCAGTTCATATTGATGACTAATATGAAAGGGTGCAGCCTAGTCTCGACACTTTAAGTCTTGTTCTTTTTCCATATATTGGGTGTATTCAACATGATACCCTTATAGCGGAATCTTCATGTGGGTTATGTCCAAAATAAAATCATGTTTTAGGCTAAAGAAAGGCAGATAATCTAATATCTTAAAGTTACTTGTGAATAAGTAGGAGAATTCTATTTGTGAGATTATGGATTTTGATTATGACCAATTCAGATTTGATAGCTGGCTTTTTTTCATCACTGAAAAGGTGGAGGTAATTTTCTATTTAATACCCGAATATCAAAGGTGAAGCTGCTTATATGTATTTAGGGTTATAATATAGAGTGGTAACCACTCCCTGTTCATGACAATCCCACATTTTCTTTCTATTTATTTTTAACCTCTTTGTTACCATAGTCTCTTATATCTTGGACTTTAGGTTTATGAGAAAAAGTTATCTTTGGGTAGAGGAGGTTGATGGGTTTCCCCTACTTTGATTTATTACCTATTTTACCAATGGCCAATTTTCTTTTCATATGTTCCTTTCATTTTAATTCGTTACTGATGTTTTCCTATTATATTGCTTTCACAATGCCGAACTCTAATAAGGAGATTGTTACTGTAGTTTTCCGTATGTTTCATTTGTTTTTTGCTTTTTCTCACCTTTTTAAATTGAGCATTTATATAATTCCATTTTCTTATTCTTTTTAGCATATCAGTTATATTTCTTAAAATTTTTCAAGTGATTATCCTAGAGTTTGCCATATACATCTTAGACTTATCCCCCAACTTTATTGAGATATAATTAACAACTAAAAATTGTATATATTTAAGGTGTACAACATGATGATTTGTGTATATATTGTGAAATGATGAGCACAAACTAGTTAACATATTCATTACCTCACATATTACTATTTTATTTTTTTGCATTGAGAGAACTTTTTAACACTCCTAGCAAATTTCAAGTATATAATACAGTATTATTAGTTTTGGTCACCACCCTATACATTAGATTTCAAGACCTTATTGATCTTACAACTATAAATCTGTACCCTTCTTTTGATTAACATGTCCTCCCTTTTCCACCCTCGAGCCCCTGACAACCACCATTCTGTTTTGTTTCTATGAATTCAGCTTTTTTAGATTCTACGTATAAGTGAGACCATGCAGTATTTGTCTTCTGTGTCTAGCTTAATTTCACTTAGCATAATGTCCTCCGTGTTCATTCATGTTGTCACAAATGTCAGGATTTCCTTTATTTTTATGATTAAATAAGATTTCAGTACATACACACATACACACACATATACACATTGTATTTCCTTTATCCATTCATCTATTGATAGACACATTCTTTCAATATCTTGGCTCTTGTGAGTAATACTGCAATGAACATGAGAGTTCAGGTATCTCTTTGAGACACTGATTTCATTTCTTTTGGATATATATATCCAGGAGTGAGATTGCTGGGTCATATGGTAGCTCCATTTAAGAATTTCTGAGGAACCTTCATACCATTTTCCATAATGGCTATATGAATTTGCATTCACACCAACAGGGTACAAGGATTCCTTTTTCTTCATATTCTTGCCAACTCTTATTTCTAGTCTTCTTGATGATAGACATTCTAATGGATGTTAGTTGTTATCTCACTGTGGTTTTGATTTGCATTTCCTTGATGGTTAGTGATGTTGAGCTACTTTTCATGTACCTCTTGGCCATTGGTCTGTCTTCTTTGGAAGAGTATCTATCTGTTCCACATCCTTCACCCATTTTAATGAGATTATTTGTGTTTGTGCTATTATGTTGTATGAGTTCCTTATATATTTTGAACACTAATCCCTTGTCAGCTATAAGGTTTACAAATATTTTCTCCCATTCCGTAGGTTGCCTTTTCATTTTGTTGATAGTTTTCTTTGCTGTATAGAAACTTTTTAGTTTGATGCAGTCCACCTGTTTTTGCTTTTGTTGCCTGTGCTTTTGGTGTCATATCAAAAAAACCATGCAGTAAACATTTTTAATCTAATTTCACTTTCAAAAAATGTTATCCCAGTGTATTTGTCATGCAGGTACATACAACAGAATACTCCCAGTTCCTTCCTCCCTTCCCTGATGACATTGTTATCATTCATTTCATTTATCCGTGTACGATAATCACCCAGTACATTACTATTATTACTTTTTTTTTTTAAGATTTTATTTATTTATTTGACACAGAGAGATCAGATCACAAGTAGGCTGAGAGGCAGGCAGAGAGAGAGAGAGGAGGAAGCAGGCTCCCTGCTGAGCAGAGAGCCCGATGCCGGCCTCGATCCCAGGACCCTGAGATCATGACCTGAGCCGAAGGCAGGGGCTTTAACCCACTGAGCCACCCAGGCGCCCTACTATTATTACTTTAAAGCATTACCTTTTAGGTGAAGAGTAAGAATAATAAAAGATGTAGTTTTAGCTTTATTCCTTCTCCAGTTCTCTTTCTTTCTATATGTGAGTTTCCAACCTATGTAATTTTCTTCTGCCTGAGAACTTTTTTTTTCTTTTCGAGAGAGAGAGAGCATGAGTTGGGGAGGGCGGAGTGGCAGAGGGAGAGCAAGAATCTTAAGCAGGCTCCACTCCCCCGGAGTGTGGCTCCATCTCATGACCTTGAGATCATGACCTGAGCGGAATTCAAGAGTCGGATGCTTAATCGACTGAGCCACCCAGGTGCCCTCTGGAGAACTTCTTTAAATATATTTTTGCTGGGTAGGTCTCCTGGCTATGAATTTCTCAGTTTTTATTTGTTTAAGAAAGTCTCTATTTCTTGTTCACTTTGGAGTGATAATAACACTGGATATGGGTTTCTAGATTGGTGGGTTGTTTTTTTTTTTCTCTGTAACACCTTAAAGGTTTCACTCTGCTTTCTTCTTAGTGATTTCTGATGAGAAGTCTACTGTAATTCTTAACATTGTTGTTCTATAGATAAGACTTTTTTTTCCCCTCTGACTTCTTTTAAGCTTTTTTGTCTTTCATTTTCTACATTTTTAATATGATGTGCCTATGTAGAGACGTTTAGAATTTATATTGCCTGGTGTTCTGAGCTTCCTGATTTGGTGTGTTTCCTTAACTTTGGAAAATTCTCAGCCATTATTACTTACAATATTTCTTCTTTTTTTTTTTCTTTTCGTATTCCAATTATGTGTATGTTGCACCTTTTGAAATTGCTCCATAGTTCCTGAATGTTCTGTATTGTTCTTCTTCTTCTTATTTTTTCTCTTTTCATTTCATTTTGGGAAGTTCTCCCTCCCTCCCACCTTCCTCCCCTCCCCTCTCCCTTTCCTTCCTTCCTGCCTGCCTGCCTTCCTTCCTTCCTTCCTTCCTTTCTTCCTGATTTCATTTGATAGAGAGCACAAGCAGAAGGGGAAGGGGCAGAGGGAGAGGGAGAAGCAGACTTCCTGCTGAGCAGGGAGCCCAGAATCCTGAGATCATGACCTGAGCTGAAGGCAGACACTCAACTGACTGACCACCCCAGCATCTCCATTTTGGGAAGTTTCTATTAACCTGTCTTTAAGCTTGCTGATTCTTTCTTTTTTTTTTTTTTTTTTTTTAAAGATTTATTTATTTATTTGACACAGAGCGAGAGAGAGATTACAAGTAGGCAGAGAGGCAGGCAGAGAGAGAGGAGGAAGCAGGCTCCCTGCTGAGCAGGGAGCCCGATGCGGGCCTCGATCCCAGGACACTGAGATCATGACCTGAGCTGAAAGCAGAGGCTTTAACCCACTGAGCCACCCAGGCGCCCTTGCTGATTCTTTCTTCAGCCATATCCAGTCTACTAATGGGTCCATCAAAGGCATTAATTTTTCTTATGTTTTTTTATACCTAGACTTTCATTTTGATTCTTTCTTAGAGTGTCCACCTTTCTGATTATATTATCCATCTGTTCTTGGATATTGCCTACTTTTCCCATTAGGGACCTTAACTGTTAATCAGTTATTTTAAATTCCCTATCTGATTAATTCCAACATCAATGTCAGATATCTGAGTGTGGTCCTTATGTTTGCTCTGTCTTTTCAGACTAGGTCTTTTCTTGCCTTTTAGCACACCTTGTAATTTTTTTGTTGAAAGCCAGATATGTTGTATCAGATAGTGGGTAAGTAGGCATATGTGTAAGGTTTTAGTCTGGCTAGAAGTTGAGCTGTATTTAATGTTTGCTGTAGCTGTAGGTGCCAGAGGCTTCGAATTCCTCTAGTGTTCTCATCTCTGTTGACTTTGAGTTTCTCTCTTCAGATAGAGTCTGCATCTTGTAGCTCTTTCAGCCATTATCCTTTTGTTATTATACTGGAAACCTATTGGTGTGGTGGTGAGGTGTGGGGGAAGATAAACTTTCTTTAGTCTAATGATTAAGTCTTGGTCTTTTATGAGTCTCTGTCCCTGGCTGTGACCTTCACAAAGGTTTTCCCCCTTAGCTAGCAGGGGTTAGAATGGGAGAAATGCCCATTTGCCAGGTGAGATAAAATTCTGTTAAAATCTTTACTCCTGGAGAGTCTGCCTTTGGGTAGAGTACAATTTGGGCATATTTCACAGTTATTGCTACCCACAGCCTTACCAGAACCACAAAGGGATTTTTGTCAGTTTCTCACTTTGACAGCCTGGTGGGGTTCCTGGATGTAAAGTCCATTAAAATAAGGTGAGCTTGCCCTAAATTTGCAGCTTCTAGGACTTTCTCACTGTCATGCTTACCTGCACTCAGCCTCTAGTAATTCCTCAAAGTCTCCATTGAAGTGTTTCTACCAACAGCTTTGCTCCAGGTGGGTAGATCTTAACTATGACTCTCTGGATTTGCCTGCGTCTCTTTGATTTTGGAGTTGTAGTTTTCCCTTTGACCTCAGTTCTCTGATAGGTCCAAGAAAAGTAATTGATTTTCAGTTTTTTAACTTTTTCTTGGTTGGAGCTGAAGTTACACCAGTTTTTCATATGCAACAGTCCAGTGCATTTTTGTTTTGTGAAGATATATATATGTGAATTTTGCTATTTAGAATAACATTTAAGACCTAAGATAAAAATACAGTTATTGCCTATATTTGGGAATCAACTTTAATTTTATTAATTAACACATAAGTATTTATGGATTCAGTAGGTTACCTATCCCAAGGATTTTAAGAGTATATAACAGAGGTCTGAATTAACAGTATACATGGCTATTTATTAATTAATTTATTTATTTATTGTGGGGGGTTACATCTGCATGACTTGGGGGAGAGGTGGAGGGAGAGGAAGATAAGCAGACTTCCCACTGAGCAGGAGGCTTGATACAGGGCTCAACCCAGGACCCTGAGATCACAACATGAGCTGAAATCGAGTTGGAGGTGCAAGTGACTGAGTACCCAGGCGCCCCCAATACACATATCTTATATAGCTTTTTTAGTTGTACTAGATGTCAAATGAACTTGAGTATTTTATATTATCAAAGTGTTTCTAAACTCATTAATTTATATTGGAAATTGCCTTTCAAGAAAGAAGAGAAAAACCTTTGACTTTAAAATATGTCTTAGAATAAATGAGAGTGTATTTCCTAATGTAAGACTGAGTTAAGAATTAAGCAATAAGGGGCGCCTGGGTGGCTCAGTGGGTTAAAGCCGCTGCCTTCGGCTCAGGTCATGATCCCAGGGTCCTGGGATCGAGGCCCACATCGGGCTCTCTGCTCGGCAGGGAGCCTGCTTCCTCCTCTCTCCTCTCTCTCTGCCTGCCTCTCTGCCTACTTGTAATCTCTCTCTCTGTGTTAAATGAATAAATAAAATCTTTAAAAAAAAAAGAATTAAGCAATAAGATGTAATAAGACTCAGAATAATTGTTAAATATTGTGCTTCAGAGTTTATCTCATTCTAGTAGATATATACTTACCTAGCACTATTACATTTTAAAAGCAGGGCAGTGAAATAGAGAAAGACAAATGCCATATGATCTCACTTATACGTGGAATGTAAAAACAAAAATAACCTGAACCCATAGATACAGAGAACAGATTGGTAGTTTCCAGGAAGGTGGGGGGTAGTGGTGGTGTGTGGGTGAAATGGGTGAAGCAGGTCAGAAGGTAAAAACTTCCAGTTATAAAATAAATAAGTCCTGGGATGTAATATGCAGCATGGTGATTATACTTAATAATACTTTACTGTAAATTTGAAAGTTGCTAAGAGAGGAGATCTTAAAAGTTCTAATCACAAGAAGGAAATTATTTGTAACTTTGTAGTCATAGATGTTAATTATATACATTGTGATCATTTCACTGTATACTATACATACATCAAATCATTATAGTGTACACCTGTAACTAATATAATGTTATATGTCAATTATATCTAAAAAAAATAGAGCCAAATATCGTCAGATGGTTTTTTGGTTTTTTATTTGCTACAACTTTCTTTCTTTCTTTTTTTCTTTTTAAGATTTTGAGCGCACAAGCAGGGGGAGAGGCAGGCAGTTTAGATTCAGTTGTTTAGATTCCACATATAAGTGAGATCATAGAATGTTTCTCTTTCTCTGACATACTTCATTTTGCCTAATGTTCTCAAGCTTTATCCATGTTGTTAGAAATGGAAGGAATTCCTTCTTTTTTAATGGGTAAATAGTATTCTATTCTGTATATGTACCATGACTTCTTTATCCATTCATCCATCAGTGGGCACTTAGTTTGATTCCTCTCTTGGCTACTGTAAATAATGCTGCAATGAATATTGGGGTACAGATAATCTTTTCGAGATAGTGATTTTGTTTCCTTTGGATATATACTCTGAAGCAAAATTCCTAGATCATGTGGTAGTTCTGTTTTTAACTTTTTTTTTTTTTTTAAAGATTTTTATTTATTTCACAGAGGGAGAGAGATCACAAGGAGGCAGAGAGGCAGGCAGAGAGAGAAGGGGGAGCAGGCTCCCCGCTGAGCAGAGAGCCCGATGCGGGCCTCGATCCCAGGACCCTGAGATCATGACCTGAGCCGAAAGCAGAGGCTTTAACCCACTGAGCCACCCAGGCGCCCTGTTTTTAACTTTTTGAGGACGCTTCATACTGTTTTCCATAGTGACTCTTATCACATTACATTCCCACCAACAGTGTATAAGAGTTCTCTTTTCTGTACATCCCCACTATACTTATTCCTCTTTTTTTTTCTTGTCAAACTATTCCAAAAAATAGAGAAGAAAGGAAAACTGCCAAATTCATTCTATGAGGCCAGCATTACCCTGATACCAAAACCAGATAAAGACTCCGTGACAAAAGAGAACATGATGAACATGAATGCAGAAATTCTTAAACACTAGCAAGGGCGCCTGGGTGGCTCAGTTGGTTAAGCGACTGACTTCGGCTCAGGTCATGGTCCCGGAGTCCTGGGATTGAGTCTCACATCGGGCTCCCAGCTCCCACTGGGGGTCTGCTTCTCCCTCTGGCCTTCTCCCATCTCATACTCTCACTCTCTCTCTAAAAAAATAAAAAATAAAAAATAAAACACTAGCAAACCACACAACAATGCATTAAAAAAATATATCATTCACCTAGTCAAATAGCATTTATTCCTGGGTTACAGGAGTGGTTCTGTATTCACAAATCAATCAATGTGATACACCACATTCATAAAAGAAAAGAACCATATCATTTCAGTAGATGGAGAAAAAGCATTTGACAAAGTATAACATCCATTCATGATAAAATGCCTTAACAAAGTAGATCTAGAGGGACTATACCTCAACATAATAAAGCCTTATATGAAAAACATGCAGCTAATATCATCCTCAGTGGGGAAAAGCTGAGAGCTTTTCCTCTGCATACGGTCAGGAACAAGACAGAGATGTCTACATTCATTAGTTATTTAACATAGTACTAGAAGTCCTAGCCACAGCAGTCAGACCACAAAAAGAAATAAAAGGCATCCAAATTGGTAAGGAAGAAGTCAAACTTTCACTATCTGCATATCACATGATCGTTTGTGTAGAAAACCTGAAAGACTCCATGAAAAAACTGCTAGAACTGATCAACGAATTCAGTAGTCTCAGGGATACAAAATAAACATTGATAAATCTGTCATATTTCTATACACCAGTAATGAAACAACAGGGAAATTAAGGAATCAGTTCCAATTACAGTTGTACCAAAAACAATTAAGATCCCTAGAAATGAACCTAACCAAAGAGGTGAAAGAATTGTACTCTGAGAACTATAAAACATGATGAAAGAAACTGTAGATGACACAGAGAAATGGGAAGACATTCCATACTTATGGATTGGAAGAGCAGATATTGTTAGAACATCTGTACTACCCAAAGCAACCTATACATTTAATGTAATGCCTATCAAAATACCCAGCAAGGGTGCCTGGGTGGCTCAGCTGGTTAAGCATCCGCTTTCAAAGAAATGGAACAGATAATCCTAAAATTTATATGGAACCTGAAAAGACCCCGAATAGCCAAAGGAATGTTGAAAAAGAAAGCCAAAGTTGGTGGCATCACAATTCCAGACTTCAAGCTCTATTACAAAGCTTTCATCATCAAGACAGTATGTTACTGGCACAAAAACAGACACATAGATCAGTGGAACAGAATAGAGAGCCCAGAAATGGACCCTCAACTCTGTGGTCAACTAATCTTCAACAAAGCAGGAAAGAATGTCCAATGGAAAAAAGACAGTCTCTTCAACAAATGGTGTTGGGAAAACTGGACAGCCACATGCAGAAAAATGAAACTGGATCATTTCCTTACACCACACACAAAAATAGACTCGAAATGGATGAAAGACCTCAATCTGAGAAAGGAATCCATCAAAATCCTTGAGGAGAACACAGGCAGCAACCTCTTCGACCTCAACCGCAGCAACTTCTTCCTAGGAACATCACCAAAGGCAAGGGAAGCAAGGGCAAAAATGAACTATTGGGACTTCATCAAGATTAAAAGCTTTTGCACAGCAAAGGAAACAGTCAACAAAACCAAAAGACAACTGACAGAATGGGAGAAGATATTTGCAAATGACATATCAGATAAAGGGCTAGTATCCAAAATCTATAAAGAGCTTCTCAAACTCAACACCCATAAAACAAATAACCCAGTCAAGAAATGGGCAG
>LNAC01000239.1:2327164-2483715 GCA_002007465.1 Ailurus styani | reverse complement strand
ACACACACACACACACACACACATACACACATACATACACCACCAGCTTTTTCCACAGAGCTAGAACAAACAATCCTAAAATTTGTGTGGAACCATGGAAGATCCCAAATAGCCAAAGCAGACTTGAAACAGAAAAGCAAAGCTAGAGGCATCACAATTCTGGACTTCAAGTTATATTACAAAGCTGTAGTGATCAAAACAGTACGGTGCTAGCACAGAAATAGAACAGAATAGAAATGGAACAGAAATACTTCTAGCTTAGGAATTTATACCCTGTATGTGAATTTCCATATTTTATGTCTTTAGCATGAGATAATAACCTCAGAATTATTAAGGAGAGCATTGAAATTCAGCTTCTGAATTACCAGAACTGTAAAAAGAGCTAAATTCTTTTTTTTCCCCTCTGGGGAGAAATATCTCTTTCTGGCGAATTTTTTTATTACAAGTTTTTTAAAATGATATATTTTTATCTTTTACTTTTCTTTCTCCTTGCTCTTTTCTTATACCATTTCCTTCTATCTTTTATTCTTCTTTTCTTACTGAGACTTTTCCCCCCTTTAGGATCCTGAAATAGTATTAAGCCACCCATTCCATTCGGACCAGTAAGTGATGTGACAGAGTAGTGGATAAAGCCCTGGTTGATGTTTTTTCTATATTTTTTATGAGTGGTTTTTTACTACTCTGTAGAAAAAGAATGCACTTGACCTCCTCTCTCCCTTCCTCAAGTAGAAACTCTAGATTTTTAAAAAATGACTCTTTTCTAAAGTATATTGGGATGAATACAAAGTAGAAAATTTTCTGTAAGATCAAAATTTCCTCCTAGGCATTGGGAAGTGTTTGCATTTCTGCTGCTTTTGCTTTGTTTTTTTCTTAATGAGTTAATTCATTCATCAGGGTTGCCTCTCTTTCCTCTTGATTTTACTCTGTTGTGGCTTTTAACCATACCAGTTTAGGTTAGAATTTTGCTAACACATTAAAATACATGTCTGCCAGTGGAATCTTTTTTAAAGGCCACTGTTAGTAACTAAATTTTCCTAACCGATTAAACCTGAAACAAAAGATGCTGGTAAAGGTCTTGGTCTTAGAAGTATAGCTTTTGCTTTGACAAAGCATTTAGCCCAATTTATAGGAACATTTCTCTTTTACTCAAGGTATTTTGCATCAGAGCTTTCTGAAGTATTTTCTAATAATATGTGTGTACCCCTTTAATATTTTTTTTAAAGATTTTATTTATTCATTTGGCAGAGAGAGAGAGATTACAAGTAGGCAGAGAGGCAGGCAGAGAGGAGAGAGGAGGAAGCAGGCTCCCTGCTGAGCAGAGAGCCTGATGTCGGCCTCGATCCCAGGACCTTGGGATCATGACCTAAGCCGATGGCAGCGGCTTTAACCCACTGAGCCACCCAGGCGCCCCCCTTTAATATTTTTAAAAAAGGTTTTATTTATTTATTTGACAGAGAAAGAGACAGCGAAAGAGGGGACACAAGCAGGGGGAGTGGTAGAGGGAGAAGCAGGCTCCCCACAGAGCAGGGTGCTTGATGTGGGGCCCAATCCCAGGACCTGGGACCATGACCTGAACTGAATGAAGGCAGACACCCAACGACTGAGCCACCCAGGCACCCCTACTCCTTTAATATTTTTTTCAAACCATTTTAAAGAACTAATTATGTTTTAGTGTCTGTTAAAAAAGGGAAAATAAAACATTTTCACCTCTGCCTTCTCTTTAAATGCATTATACATGCATGGCTCTAGAGATTCAGGAGGATAATTAAAGACTTGATAATTAGTTTTTTTTTTTTTTTAAAGATTTTATTTATTTATTTGACACAGAGAGAGAGATCACAAGTAGGCAGAGAGGCAGGCAGAGAGACAGGGAGAGGAGGAAGCAGGCTCCCCGCTGAGCAGAGAGCCCGATGTGGGCCTCGATCCCAGGACGCTGAGATCATGACCTGAGCCGAAAGCAGAGGCTTTAACCCACTGAGCCACCCAGGCGCCCGATAATTAGTTTTTAATTATTGAAATTGCTTTGCATTCCAAAATGCATTGGAGGTACTAGTTACATTTGCAACAGTGTTCTGAATAAAAATGTTTTTTTGGTTCTAAATGGGATTGTTGATTTCTGACTTTGTTCCATGTTATCTTGTGAAATCCTGAATCCTTATCTTAGGAAGGTACCTGTGTGTAGATAGCCATTGTTATTTTTTTAAGATTTTATTTTTTTGACAGAGAGAGATCACAAGTAGGCAGAGAGGCGGGGTGGTGTGGGGGGATGCAGGCTCCCTGCGGAGCAGAGAACCCGATGCGGGGGCTCCATCCCAGGACCCTGAGATCATGACCTGAACTGAAGGCAGAGGCTTAACCCACTGAGCCACCCAGGTGCCCTGATAGCCATTTTCTTAATCTAACTTCATTTTTGTTTAAGATTTATTTATTTATTAGAGAGAGATTGAAAGAATGTGGGGGGGAGGGACAGAGGGAGAGGGAGAGAATCTTAAGCAGACTCAATGCTGAGCACAAAGCTGGATGTGGGGCTCAATTTCACGACCCTGGGATCATGCCCTGAGCCAAAACCAAGAATCGGACACTTAACCGACTGAGCCACCCAGGCACCGCGTAACCTAACTTCATTTTTATGGCATCACATTTGTAGTATCTATATGTCTGTGTATGCCCAGGCCATGTGACTCATACATGCTTGGTAAAGCAGTATATAGGAAAAGGGAAGGGAAGTAAGGGTCAAGTGGGAATTAGAGCTTACCATTGGCATTGGGTATAGTAACATCAGCAGTGAATCTCTGGTGATACCTTTTTGAGAGAGATTGGAGAGATCAATAATAGATCAATAGTAGTCTAATGGCTTGTTTGTATGTCTGACTTAGACTCAAAAAAACATGTCATGTGATTTTGGCCTAATATTCAGATATGTACAGTAGTACATCTAAACACAAATCCATTTGAGATCCATGACAATTATTTCTCAATTTATTACTAATATTTTGTCTATATAATATTTAAGCAGGGAAAAACTTCATAAACTAAAGACTAGCTATTAGAGATTTGATAATGCTCTATTTAAATTGAAATATAGATGGTCCTTTGGGACATGGTTTGACCGCTGCCCTACGTCTGATAGAATTTGAACACTTTTCTTTGTAGGCACATGAGGCAACATTGGAAGCCAGAGCCAGTCCAGAGATGAGTGACCGAATACAGCAATTGGAGAGAGAGATTGTCAGGTATAAAGATGAATCTAGCAAGGCCCAGGCAGAAGTTGATCGCCTCTTGGAAATCTTGAAGGAAGTGGAAAATGAGAAGAACGACAAAGATAAGAAGATCGCAGAGTTGGAAAGGTAAGGATGGGCAAGCTGAATGGTGGATTTACTATGTTAGAAAGGTTAAAGTATGGTTTTAAAACTGTACACTTTTGGGGGCATACTTGTTCAGTATATCTGCCTCTCGGAATTATGTTCTTGAGTGCTTGTATTATTATTTTTTATTTACTTTTTATTCTAAGTCATTGTAAATTCATTGCTGCAACATCTGAAGGGCAGCATCAAATGGGAATATATTAAGAAGCTGTGGACATTAGCATCACTGATTGGAAAGTGAGAAGGTATTCATCAGTGGAGAAATTAAACTTTTCTAGTAGCTAATCATGAAAGTACAAGTACCTACTTGCTTTTTAATTACTTAAATATTACCTACAGAGCAAATGAACCTCAAGTTCAAGGAGGTAATATTTTTTCATTGGCTTTAGACCATTTTATTAGCCCGATGCTCCTTTTGGCTATGAATTTTTAGACTTTACATAATTCATATTGTGGAGAAGCAGGCTGTTACATCAGTGCAAAGGTCAAATTTAGAAGATGCAACATTTTGAGGATAACTTAAGAGACTTGGACACAAGTTTTATGACTTTGAATTCTTCAAAATGAGCTGTGTTTATAGATCTAGCCCTACTTTCTTGGAATTTTCTGTCCTTTTTTTCTTTTTCTTTTTTTTTTTTTTTTTTGTAATTAGGATGTTTTATACCAAAGATTAAGTATATGTCTTTTGACCTCTTTTATAGCATGTATTTAACATAAATTTACAGGTACATAGAAGTAGTTCTTCTAGTAGAACTTCATTAATCACCCATATTCTTCTAAATAGAGACAACAGTGATAGAATGAAGTCATTAACCTTTGTGGCTTCTTGGAGCTGATTCTTAGGAATATTTTATTTTCATGTTCTTGAAGATTGGGAAATACGAAATGACTTTCTTAAGTTGTTCATGAAGTTTCAAATTTTTGGGTGACGGGGAGATTTGATATTCCCCCGTGGAATTGATTTTCCTCCTATTCTGTACCCATATAGAATTTTGATTTTCAGGAAACTGAAACAATAAAGTCTAACCCTCACAATTTTTCTTCGCTGTTACTGATTGCATACTCACAAGATTCTTCTTACTTTGATATTAACTCTATTAATATTTTCTGGTTCTGAATAAGACAAATGGGTAGAATCTTTAGGTCAGAATTAAAAATTACCAGTCTCAAGATGAGATTATTGTATTTTTATATGCCCTTTTTCATGTTTGCACTGCAGTTTGTCCCCCAGCATACATACACTTACATACTCACATGAACACATGCCTCTCTGCTTTTGTGTTGGGCTGAAGTCAGCAGTGCTGTATAGGTTTTAAAATGTAATACTTTTATGGATTAGTGACTTCCCACGAAATACTTTAGTATTTCAGAAGAGAAATTCCTTGACCAAGTTTCATTTTTTGGTTTGTTTTCTTTTATTAGAAATCTACATTGAAATTATTGCTTTTTATTCCAGGCAGCTTGCTTAAAAAACTTCTTGATTCATTTTTGGACCTAATACTGATTTTTGGAGTTGGGTGTGACTTGAAACATAGTAAGAAATAGGATCAAATCTCTATTTGATACCCAAAGCACAACAAATTGCTTTTATTAACCACTGTATTTCTCATGTTTTGAGAAAGTTATAAATGATCTTATTCTTTCTACAGAATATAGCTTAAAAGGTTGAAAAGTACTGCACAGTTTTAGCCTCTGGCCAGGTAGCACTGTAATTTTGTTTTGGGATTTGACACAGAGTTTCTTGGCTACCAAAAAAAACCTAAGTTTTTAAAACACAGTTTTTGCTACTGGCTTTATAATTTGTTGCCCAGCTATATAGTTTAAGATCTGAATAATAGTCAGAGACAGGATTATATCATGCCTTTTGTTCTCCTGTTTAGTACTGATCTGCATGTGTGTGGCTGCTGTGTTTCTTACTAACCGTTTCCTTCTTGTGTTGCCATCCCACTATTTCCTAATGTGTGGGTGTCTGTCTCCCCATAATTTATCATTTGAATTTCTTCACCTTTCTTTTAATTTGTATTATCATGGTCCTAATCCATTGGGGTTTTGGTCTCTGTGTGTCTCGGTGTGTGTCCCCTCTTGGCCATGCTGTTTCTCAGAAAGCCAGTCTCCTGCAGTTTGTACCTGCCACGCCAGGTTTCTGTCCCTGCACCGTCAGGGGGGTTTGTTTGGGACTTCCTGGGAAAGTGAGTGTTATGTAAGGCTACAGTTCTGTACTAGACCGAATTGCTCCTGCTGCTCCTGCTACTGCTGAGGCTTGCTGGGAATTTTGCTTGATCAGAATTAAAGAACAGCCAGTATGTGTCAAGTTGAACTGTATCTCTTGGGTACTTTGTTTTGTGGAAAAAGTACATGTTGTCTCTGGTAAGATTCTGATATTGTTGATAATGATTGTCTTCGTCTTTGTTTCTAGCCCATCTTGTATGGGGTTGTTCTAATGCTGGAATGCCCTTTAAGTAATGTCTCCTTACTAGTGTGATGGTAGTGCCACACCATAACTCAGGATGTAGAATTCATCTCCAAGGTTCTACATGCAAAGGGGGGAAAAAAAAGTGGGCTGTTTTGATCATTGAACTAGAGAAAATTCTTAGTAACCTTTGCACATTTCCTAGTGATTCTTACATAAGGATCTCCAGTGTTAAAAGGTTTAGATTAAAGTATTCATAAAGAATTCCCAGACCTGTTCTTTGTGATCTAGATAAAAATGAATAGTCCCTTACGTTGTCCTTGTAGGACAATAGTAGCTCCTGTTAGAAGATGATTTAGTGTTGTACCACTCTGCAGTTTTTAAAAGGATTATGTAAGCCCACCCATATATCCTCACATATAAAATATTTTCCCAATTAAATATAAGAAATATTACTTTTAAATTCATACTTCATACTGTGGTGTATATAAGTTGGGAGTGCAACCAGAGAGGCAGAAGTAGTAGGAAATATATATATATATATATATATGATATATGATGTCCAGAAATTTATTACAAGGAGATGTCTTGCATGATTGTGAGGGACTGGCAAAGAAAGTCTGAAATCTGGACAGCTAGCTGACAGGAAGAGAAGATCACCAGCAGGATAGAAATCCCATGGGCATGGTCAAAAATTCTGCCAAGTCCATAAGCAGAATTTTTTTTCTCTCCTGGGGAAACCTCAGCTCTGCTTTTAGAGGCCTTCCAAAGCATTCAGTTATGCCCACTCTGATTATCTGGGATAATCTCCTTTACTTAAATGGATTAGAAGATTTAATTTTATCTGCAAAATACCTTCATAGCAACATCTAAATTAGTGTTTGGTAAGTATCTGAGCACTTTAGCCTAGCCAAGTTGACATTTTAAAAAGTTATCACCTGGTGGTTTTGGATAGTCTTAAAAAATCAATTTAAGGAAGAACAAAAACAAAAATAAATAAACCCTAGAGCTTTACCTGTCCTTATATAATTAGATCAATTTAGATTAGCTTCAGGGACCCTGAATATAATTAAGAATTTCGCTTCTAAAGTGATCATATTAGAGTTTCTATTTAGATTTATTATAGAGAGGTTTATCTTTGGCATAATGTTTAAAATATTGAGAGAAGAGTAATGTAGGCTGATAGAATTCTGATTTAATACCTTCTCAGACTTCAGCAATAATTGTTTAAAATTTTTTTTAATTAAAGCAATTGTTTTTATTGAGGTATAATTGGCATATGACATTATATTAATTTCAGGTATACAGCATAATGATTCAGTATTTATGTAGATAAAAATAATCACAATAACTGCAGTTAACCTCATTTACCATACACAGTTAAAGAAAATTTTTTTTTCATGTGATGAGAACTTTTAAGATCTATTCTCTTAGAAACTTTGAGATATACCCTATAGTATTTTAAACTTATAGTCACCATGCTGTATGTTATATGCCTAGGAAGATTATACCTTTTGATAAACTTTAACCATTTCATCCCCCCTCAGTCCATTCCTCTGGCAACCACTCATCTCTTCTCTGTAACTGTGAGTTCATTTTGTTGTTGTTGTTGTTGTTATATATATTTTAACTGAGATAGAGTTGACATACAATTTTATATTAGTTTCAGGTAAACAACATAATGACATTTATATACATTATGAAATGCTCACCACAGTAAATGTAGTGACCATCTGTCACCATTCAAAGTTATTATATTAATGACTGTATTCCCTGTGCTGTATTTTTCATCCCAATGACTTAATTCTTTTATGCTGGAAGTTTGTACGTTTTTTTTCCCTTTCATCTATTTCACCCATTCCACCTTCCCCCTCCCTTTTGACAACCACCATTTTGTTTTCTGTATTTATGAGTCTATTTCTGTTTTTTGTTTGCTTTGTTTTTGGTATTTGTTTTGGTGGTTGTTGTAGCGTTTATTTTTTTCTGTTTGACTTATTTCATTTACCATAATACCATCTAGGTCCATCCAGTTGTCCCAGATGGCAAGATTTTATTACTTTTTATGAATGAGTGATGTTCCATTAAAAATACACGTACCACACATCTTTTTTATCCATATATCGATGGGCACTTAGCTTGCTTCCATATCTTGGTTCTTGTAAATAATGCTGCAGTAAACATTGGGGTGCATGCATCTTTCTGAATTTGTATTTTTTTTTCTTTGGGTGAATACCCAGAAGTGGATTACTGGGTCTCATAGTATTTCTTTTCTTTCTTTCTTTCTTTCTTTTTTTTTTTTTTAAAGATCTTATTTATTTATTTGTCAGAAAGAGAGAGCACAGGCAGGCAGAGTGGCAGGCAGAGGCAGAGGGAGAAGCAGGCTCCGTGCCCAACAAGGAGCCTGATGCGGGACTCGATCCCAGAACCCTGGGATCATGACCTGAGCCGAAGGCAGCTGCTTAACCAACTGAGCCACCCAGGTGCCCCTCATAGTATTTCTATTTTTAATTTTTTGAAAACCCTCCATATTTTCTTTTTTCTTTTTTTAAAAAATATTTATTTATTTATTTGACAGAGAGATCACACAAGTAGGCAGAGAGGCCAGCAGAGAGAGAGGGAAGCAGGCTCTCCGCTGAGCAGAGAGCCGGATATGGGGCTCCATCCTAGGACCCTGGGACCATGACCTGAGCCGGAGGCAGAGGCTTAACCCACTGAGCCGCCCAGGCGCCCCTCCATATTGTTTTCTACAGTGACTGTACCAGTTTGCATTCCCACCAACAGTGCACCAGGGTTCTCTTTTCTCCACATCTTTACTAAGACTAGTTATTTCTTGTCTTTTTTGATACTAGCCATTCTGGCTGATGTGAGGTGATATCTCACTGTGGTTTTGATCTGCATTTCCCTGATGATTCATGGTATTTGAACATCTTTTGTCAGTTGGCCATCTTTATGTCTTCTTTGGAAACATGTCTATTCTATCCTCTGCCTATTTTTTTAAATTGGGTTTTGTTGTTTTTGACTTGTATGAATTCTTTATATATTCTTGATATTAGCCCCTTATCAGATATATCTTTTGTATGTATCTTCTTCCATTCAGTAAGTTGCTTTTTCATTTTGTTGATGGTTTCCCTTGCTATGCAAAAGCTCTTTGATTTGATATAGTCCCAATAGTTTATTTTTGCTTTTGTTACCCTTGTTAGAGGGGACAGATCAAAAAAAAATTGCTAAAACTGATGTCTAAATATTTACTAATTATGGTTTCTTTTAGGAGTTTTATGGTTTCAGGTCTTACCATTTAGGTGTTTTATCCATTTTGAGTTTTTTTGTTTTTTTTTTTTAATGCGGCGATAGAAAGTAGTCTGGTTTTAATCTTTTGTATGTAGCTGTTTAGTGTTCCCAACACCATTTAGTGAAGAGAATGTCTTTTCCCCATTGTATAGTCTTGCCTCCTTTGTTGTAGATTAATTGACTGTATAAATGTGGGTTTATTTCATGGCTCTTTATCCTCTTTCATTGATCTGTGTGTCTGTTTTTGTTCCAGTGCTGTACTGTTTTGATTCCTATAGCTTTATAGTATAGTATAGTTTAGTATAGTATAGTATAGTTTAAAATCTGGGCTTGTGATACCTCCAGCTTTGTTGCTTTTTCTCAGGATTGCTTTTGCTATTGAGGGTCTTTTTCGTTTTCATATAAATTTTAGAATTATTCTAGTTCTGCGCAAAGTACATTGTTATTTTGATAGGGATTGCATTGAATATAGATTGCTTTGGATAGCATGGACGTTTTAACAATGTTAATTCTTTCAACGCATGAGCATAATATATCTTTTCATTTGTTTGTGTTTGGGAGTATCCTTGAACTCATCTTAGGAGTATTTTGGAAATTGTACTTCCCATTATGTGATATAGTACATTTTCTTAAAGTTTAAACTATGTCGAAATACCATTTTCTATAATTTGCCACCCAAAGCATTCAGACAGTTATAGTTATTTACAAACTTATTTCCCCCCCTTTTTTGTTTTCTTTTTAAAGTGTTTCAATAGTAGAAGCAACCGTTTTGAAAAGATTTCAAGTTTTGAGAAGTCAAACAAGGATTGAAGGTGCTAGAACAGAAGCAGCTTAGAGGCCTTGACCGAGGTTGGGCTATCTTTGTCTACCTGATACTTTGTGAATCAAAGATTAATTTCCTTGCTGTTTTAATTATTGCCTCAAATTAGGAGTGATTCCCTTGTCATGCCAACTTTTAAATAAGGCAGTAATTTGAGGACACTAGTTAAAGCAGTTGCAAATGATTCTGCTGTGCTGCTGTTTTCAGATATGTCCACACAGGTGTCAGTGCTGCTTTACCTTTGTTTCAGTCCTCTCTTTCTTTGTCTCTTCTCTTACTTCATCCTCACCCAAATGCCTAGAATAGATCTTGTCCCTTCACTCTTTGAAAGGGCCTTCATTATACAAGAGATTTTTGCCCTCAATCAGGCAACTAATTTAAAAAGGGATATATTTTGACCTTTTAAAAACAAATTTTTATTGTGGCAGAAATGGCCTTATTTAACTTTGAAATGTGGCCATTACTTTTACCTTATTTGTATTCAATGATCAATTCTTTTTCTGTTCTTTATTGGAAACATTAAAAAGCAAACTGGCACATATTTTGGGTGGAGATTTCCTGTAGGAACTCTGGAAGCCTTGCATGTCTTTCTTTTGGTATTTATCAGGTAGATCTTACTTTTCTTAGAAAGATGCCCCCCAAATTTTAATGTACTTTATTTAATAGTTGTATTTGTTAATTTTAGCCGCCCCTTCTTGCATCGTGACTTTTTTGTTTGTTTTTGGATAGGGTTCTTTTTTATATACAGATTTTTTAATATAGAGTTTTTTTATAATAGATATTATATTATAATAATATAATATAGAGTTTTTTTAAAATAGAGTTTTTTAAATACAGATAAGGAAGCTGGGGCACAGAGAGATTATTAAATGTCTGGTCCTCTGTCACATAAGTAAGTAGGTGATAATAGAGCTGTGCCTAAGAATGCCTGAAATCCAGAGTCTTTCCCTTCCTTTTTTTTTTTTTACCCTAACCTCCTGTGTTACAATTTTTATTAATGAGCTTGCCTTCTAGAAGGGGAAGATAGAGACATCTGGATGATTCAGTGGCTGTTCACTTGAAGATCTTGCTAAGGTCAAAGACTTTTCCCACATGTTGGAATGCTGTCTTAGAGGACAGGTACTTTGGAACTGGCACGTTGGTTGCTTTGTCGCCAGGTGCCAGTTTTTCCATGTCTGACTTTTAGCCTTTCTGTCAGCCTGGACTCAATAAAGGTATTTCTGGCCCTAGAAGACTAAGACTTCAACAAAGAACAGCTGTTGTCTTTTCTTTTGTGATGGTGCTAGCAGAGGCATCTTTCCATGGCTTGTGTAATAGCTGGAAATTTCAGTAATAAGGTTTCAATTTAAGGTTTGGTTGAGCTCTCCTGAGAAGTAATACTCACTGTCCCCAATTAATATGTACCCCTGGATGTAGGATTATCTTTTTTTTTTTTTTTTTTTTTAAAGATTTTATTTATTTATTTCACAGAGGGAGAGAGATCACAAGGAGGCAGAGAGGCAGGCAGAGAGAGAGGGGGAAGCAGGCTCCCTGCTGAGCAGAGAGCCCGATGCGGGCCTCGATCCCAGGACCCTGAGATCATGACCTGAGCCGAAAGCAGAGGCTTTAACCCACTGAGCCACCCAGGCGCCCTGGATGTAGGATTATCATAGAGAAGGGACTTCTTGAACTTTGTACTCTTCAGTGTGGTCTTTTAATTTTTAAGACCAACGTTAAATCACAATGACTTGAGAAGTTGTTTGGAACACTGGTAGATAATATTGGACCCTAGACTCTTGATTTCAGGTCCTGGAACTCTGGTGTAGAGACATGAAATAGAGAGGGAAAACCAGGATACTGCTACTGCTGCCATTCTAAGGAAGCAAGAGAATCGGAGTCAAGTTTTGTTATTCATTCATTTACATACACACATATACACACACATTATTAGGCAAGTCCTATAAGGACTTTTATTGGAGGAAACAGTTTTTTCACTGTTTGATGGTTAATTTTCTTTGCTAACCATCTTTTTTAGACCTCATCTTGAACTATTAGTTCGAGGCTCATACATCATGACTAAACTTAAATATTGTGGGCTAGCAAGAAAACCTAAACTGCATGTATAATATTATTTCTAAGAGAATTACATACTGATTTATAAACAACTGGCTTTATTTAAAAAGTTGAGTATATCTAGTCATAAGATTTAGAACCTCTAAGTTGCTTTTGTCCCCCGACCCCGCCTCAATTTTTTTTTTTCTTTCTAAGCGAGAGTGTTCTCTCTTTGCTCAGAATTTAGGCTCATGGTATTTAGCCTCTGAATTATCTGAGCTGCCAAAGTAGTAACTTAATCTCATTTTGGTAAGTGAGATAAATCTGTACTTCTGTGCATCAAGATCAATGCACTGAACTGAGCTTCGACACCAAGATTGGCATTGTTTTCCTATCCTGTCAGGAGTGAGATATAATCTGGGGTGTTATTTGCATGGGTGTATGTGTAAGAAGAGAAAGAACTTTTCTGGTGGTATGTGGAGAAATTAGGGAACATAGTTGCTAGGCTTAAATACCATGGCTCAAGGATTTGGCCTTTTGTTTTTGATTGGCTTTTAAAGATTACTAGTGTCTGAAATTTTATATAATGAAAATGGAGTTGTCTTTATTTTTCATAGATCTCCTAAAATGTTTTGGGAAATGTGAATTAGTTTATAGGATGCTATTTAAAATTTTTCTTTTGATAATCTTAGAATTACCTCTGTTTTTGTAAAAAAAGATGAACCTCAGAATTAGGAGATGAGTCCTTTTTTCTCACCTGCTTTTTCTTATTCTTTTCTCTTTGACTAAAATTTTCTTTTTCTGTATTCATTTTTGGGAATCTGACCCCTTTTAACTATTACCTTTTTGGAAAAGAAAGCTAGCTTGACTGACTTCCCTGAGGTATTAATTTCTCTTTTCTTAATTTGTACTATTCTTAACAGTGTCTATCATGTTCTGCTCTGTGACTCTGCATTATTGAGGGCCTAATCAGTATATAGATTGATACAAAAAGAGCTCCTTTCTTTTTTTTTTTTTTTTAAGATTTTATTTATTTATTTCACAGAGGGAGAGAGATCACAAGGAGGCAGAGAGGCAGGCAGAGAGAGAGAGAGGGGGAAGCAGGCTCCTCGCTGAGCAGGGAGCCCGATGCGGGCCTCGATCCCAGGACTCTGAGATCATGACCTGAGCCGAAAGCAGAGGCTTTAACCCACTGAGCCACTCAGGCGCCCAAAAGAGCTCCTTTCTTGTTTCACTGTCTAATCATCCCAAACTTCTTCCATTTTTATCTTTCTATCACCTGTATATTCAGACCTTTCATTAGTCAAACAGATGGAGATTTTAGTCCTTTATACACTTATTAGTGATATTGCAAATCTTATTTTTTACTCATTTCTTCTATATGTTTGTAATGTGCTTACAGTCGTGCCTGTACTTTTCCTTCTGTAAAAGTATAAGTAAATTCGTATCTATAAAATATTTTTATATAATTTAAAATAATCCTGTGGGATTATTTTTTTATCTGTAGGTTAGGTAGAAGTATAGATAACCTCCTACCTCTTTTGTCACAATGAAACACCAGTCGTAACTTTTATTTTTACATTTTAACATCTCTGAATCTGGGATATGTGTGTAAATAATGGCACCACATAGTTTAATTAGTATAATTTTTTTTTCATCTTAGTGATACATAAAGTAATGGTGCATCTTCTGTCCTTGGTGAATTGATATTGAAGATGCATGCAAAGAGAGTGAATAAAATTGTTTCAGAGATGTGGATGTGGAAGATAGTATTTCCAGATGAACTTTATTTTCTGATGTGTACCCCATTTTAAATGTGTGTAACCAAATGAATTTATTTACTGTTATAATTAGATATTTTATTGTTTTACCTACTTCCTGTTTATGTAGGTTGACTTAAAATTTTTTTTGGACCTTTTTATTGGGAAAATGGGCTTTGTGTTTGTGATTGCTTCATATTGGTATCACAGTATATTTACCCATCTACACAGTATAACCTAAAAATGTAAACCTACATATTTAGTCTTCATACTTACAAATTTTTTTGGTAAAGAAATGTCAAATTAATACTCATTTTAAGGTCTTCAGATATCTTCTGTCTAAAAATTAATATTAAGCTGTATACAGCTTTGGCATAAACTAGTATACAATTCATGAGGCAAATGGTTCCTTAGAGAAGAATTTCCTTACTTTTAAATTCATGGTGATGTATCTTTGACCCGTGAAGTTCAGTGTCAGAAAATGTGGTCTTCATGTAGTTTGAGTAGAAGAGAAGTGACTGCTGCTTCAGGGGTTGTGTGTTCTTGCTTGAAGGAGAATGGGCTGTGTTTAAAAAAAAAAAAAAGGAAAGAAATATACTAAGAATATGATAACTGAGATGACTGGTTCTTTATCTGATCCTGCTTGCTTCAGCTTGCGTTCTGAGGAAGCTGCTTGTTTCTTTCTTTTTCCTCCTTGATGAATTTCACTGATTTAATTTAAAAGAAGAAAGAATAAATCACACAGCTTTGCATAGTCAATTCTATTAGGTCATCTTGCCAAAATTTCTTGTGGGCACAGCACCTTGTAATTTGTTAGTACAGTCTTTAAGGAATTTTTGTTTAGTGGTTACCTTAAGTTTTTACATAAAGGGGCAAACATTAGAATTCTCTAGACTTATTCTATGTGCATATTTTTTTCTTCCACATCAATTTCCCAAAAGCTGTAGTTTGATACCAAAGTGAAATATGACTCATGAACAATGAAATAGGTAAAGTTGCTCACTGTTGATAGGAGTAAGCTTAATTTTTTCCCCCACAGATTTACCCAAGTCTTATTTAAACCCTTGCAACAATAGGAAATGTCAGTGTCATTGTTGATCTAAAGTTATTCTGATTTATTGTGTCATAACCAACAAAGATCGAAAAGATAATTGGGAACAGTCATTTAGAGATTGGCCTATTTTTGCATTTGAACATTGTTTGCATTCTCTACTGTGTTAAATATGCCAAAGATGCATGGATATATTTTATACATTCCCTTTAGGAATCTGTAAGCATCACAGAACATATAAAATATGCCCAGGGAGATGTCAGCAGACCCACGTTTTTATCCTGGATCTGCCACTTACACATTGTGTGATTGTGAGGAAGTCATTTTTCTCTGGTTTTCATTTCTCTTTATTTTATAGAATTGGTATAATAAATTTTGTCATCCTTACCTTTCACTATTTTCACAATGACTTTTAAAAACTGTGATTTTAAACTGAAACAGAAAACATTAAAGTACAACTTGAAATGGTGCTTGCATTCAAGAAATGGACCTTTTGTTTTAGATTCTGAAAGTAACATTTAGATCCTGAAGACAGTCTGGACATCACTGGCCAGTAGAAGTCTAAGTATTTGTAGGATAATACTAACCTCAGTGAAATTGATTAATTTTTGAAAAGGAAGAACTGCCTGTTGTTATAAAAAGCAATAATGAACCACCGGGGCTTCATGCTATGTAGGAATATTGAGCATGGCAACTTGGCATCTCTAAGTGCTGAGCACTATTAGAAATGGAGTGATGTTTATAGAGCTATATATTCTTGTTCATTATTGCTTTTAGATTGCACCATTTGAGGTAGATTTTGGTAGATTTGGAATGAGAAAAAAATTAGGTTCTAATTAGGAAAAAGTTACTGTTTTCACATTTGGGATCATTATTTCAAATTCTTCCTCATCAGTTAGAATTCTGTATTCTATAGAATGATTGAAGTTCTTGATGTTTTTCTGCTTTTGTTGTGGATGACTTGGATCCAAGAAATGGAGTGGGAAGTGGGTAAAGGAGTAGTCAGTTATAAGGTGGGTATGTGTAATATTAAGATGATTGAAGTTGTGAAATCACAGCTACTTAAATGAAAAGGGGGAGGTGCTGACCCTCTCTTCTTTTCCTTTGTGTTTAAGAAATTTTTCCCCCTGCTTCAAGAAATAGTAAATTTTAGTCAAAAGATTTCCTTGAAACTTACATTAAAGCACAATGGTGTAATCTAATATGAAACCACAGTTGTTGAGAGTTGAAAATCTGAAATTACTAATTTTTAGTGCCTGTGCAGAATCTGTTTTACCCCTTTCCCTTTCTAATCCTGTGCTTTTATGTTTTGTCCGTGACTATGAATAACATTATTTCCTGAATATTGTCCTTATTAATTCTTTCTAACTTTCTCTTTCACATTTCCTTCCTGGATTTGCTGTTTTCTTCAGTCTCACCTCAAGGTCAGTATGCTTGTACTAAAACAAAGATTAAGAGCATGGTATACTAACATTGTCTTGAGCTTTAACGAGGAACTGAAATGATAGCACTTACCCCAGTAAAGATATGTCTAGAAATCTAGTTATGAGTGCATAAAATGTCAGAAGTTTTAGGTTTACCAGAAGAGTGGATTCAAAGTTAATGTGCTACAAAAGATCAGGTAGTCAGAAAGCAAGAATCAGGCTGAGCAGGTTTTGACTGAGAGCGAAATGAAGATGAAAGGAGTCACCACGGGAATGAGAAGAAAAAGTGTTTTAATATAATTAAAATTTCATCAGAGATATAGAAAATGCAGCATGAATGTTGGAGGGAAAATTGCCATAGTCTGTGGATTTTTAGAAGAATCTTGAAATTATTTTACATACACAATCCTATACACCCTTGAAATTTTGGTTTTGTTTTGTGATTCTGCCAAATGGTAGAACAAGTGATAACCGAAACAAGCCAGCACTACTTGGATTTTTAAATGCCAGAGGCACTAAGGTAGAACCTTTATGTATTTTATTTCAGTTGACCTTCCCAGCAGCTATGTAGAGAGATTTATCATTTCCATTCTTTAGGTGAATAACGTAAGTTCCAAGTCTGTTAAGTAATTTGTCCATCTTTATTAGGAAGAAAAACTAACAGGGCACAATTGGAAATCTGAATCTTTTTTTTTAAAGAGGGAGAGGGAGGGACAGAGGGAGAGAGAAAACCTGAAGGAGGTTCCACACCCAGTGTGGAGCCCGATGTGGGTTTTGATCTCACAGCCCTGAGATCATGACCTGAGTCTGAGGCACCCAGATGTCCCAGCAACTTGCATTTTAGAAGTTATTTCTTTTGCATGTGAGCATGAAAGTGTAAATGAAGGCATGAGAATTTCTGATATGGTTCCAAAAACGATATGGTTAATTCCATATGCATTTTACCTGGCTGCTGTTTTCTAGTAGTAACGTCATCATATATATTACTGTTTATAAAAGCACCTGTCTTCTTTGAGTCTCACAGATAGTGTATGTGTTACATAGGACACATTATCATTCTGGTGAGGAAAGAAGATTAGGGAACATGATTTCTCTAGGGTCAACCAACTAGTAAGTGGTGGAACTTAGATTTGAAGCTAGATCTTCTCATTTCTACCTAAGGACTTCATGTATTCTCTGTACTCTGTCATCAGAATTAGAATATGAGTTATAGAATCCCAGATGGGTTGAATTGTCTTAGGTAGATTTTTCATCTGTGGTGTTTTCATCTGTAAAATTGGGATAATTATCTAATTTAAAGGGTTGTAAACACTGAATGAGTTCATATAAATAGCACTTAGAACAGCATCTGGTACAGGGTAAACAATCAGTAGATAGAGCTATTATGTTACTCCTTTTTGCCTTTTTCATGGAGTCCTGTTTGATCCAGCATATGATAGTATGATATGATGTATTTCAGGTTCTTTAAAACACTATGCTGTTCTTATTGATTCTTAACCACGGTTAATAGAAAGTGCAAAGTAGGGACACCTGGGTGGCTCAGTCAGTTGAGTGGCTGCCTTCGGCTCAGGTCATGATCCCAGGGTCATGGGATCGAGTGTAGCATCTGGCTACCTGCTCTGCAGGGAGCCTGCTTCTCCTGGCTGCTGCTCCCCCTGCTTCTGTGCTTGTGCTCGCTCTCTCTCTCTCTCTCTCTCTCTGACAATTAATAAATAGATAGATAGTGTAAAATAGAATCTCAGTGCAAAGTTGTGTATGTGTAGAAAATGTGAAAAGGAGACATGTTCCTTCTGTAATGATATTTTAAGAGTCCACTTATATTTTTAGGTGCTACATTTCTATTAGAGGTAGAAAGGTAAGATGTTGAGGCGTTTCAGGAAAAAGGTTCTCTTTCCCATTTCTACTCCCTGGTATTTCTTCTCATTGTTTAAATTGATGACCTAAATGATATTTCTGAAGAAGTCCCCTTACCTTTGACTCATTTAAGAATAAAACAATTTGGGGGTGCCTGGGTGGCTCAGTCGTTAAGCGTCTGCCTTCAGCTCAGATCACGATCCCAGGGTCCTAGGATCAAGCCCTGCATCCAGCTTCCTGCCCAACAGGAAGCCTGCTTCTCCCTTTCCCACTCCCCCTGCTTGTGTTCCTGCTTTCACTCTCTCTCTCTCTCTCTCAAATAAATAAATAAATAAATAAATAAATAAATAAATAAATAAAATCTTTTAAAAAAAAGAATAAAGCAATTTATGTGGGTTGGAAGTACAGTAACAACCAAAATTAGCCCTTCTTTTATACTTATACTGATCTAATTTATGAAGAGGTGTCTTCAGTCAGATTTATACTGTCGTCTTCCCTCTCTCTAAGCAGATGACCTCCTGTCTTTTGCCTGGTAAATAGAACTTTAGGGGTATCCACAGTCCTGGGTTTATGTTTTCACTCATGTCAACCTTCCTTTTGTTTCAGTGAAATCATGTTCCAACTCTTTGCCAAGGCCAAATTTTCCTATTCTCTTTTATTCCTTCCCTCTTCTCAGTTTTTAAACCTTTGCTCCATAAATGAAGTTCACCTCCTTATTTCTATTCTCTTCCTTTCCACATTATCCCAGACGTAAAGCATATACTCGTTTCCCCCATCCTTAAAAAGAAACAGAAGTAATTCTTTTCAGTATCTTTTCCTTTGCCTCAGTTCAATACAGTATCTTATTTTTACCTTTTTTTCTGCTGACTTGCACAGTTTTTGAAAAAATCATCCATGCTCCCTGCCTCCACTTTCTACGCTCGTATTTGTTTTCCAAATGTAATCTGGACTCTTTTCTCACTGCTGTGCTAAAATGGCTTCAGTGATAGGCCATTGCCAAGTTTGGTGACTTTGTTTATCTTGGGTCTATTGACCTTTCCGGGGTGTTAGATATTATTGATTATCTCTTTTCTTTTAGAAAGTTGTCTTTTGTAGTTTATGTGACATTGTTTTCTGCTAGCTCTCTTAACACCTCATTGATATTTCTCAGTCTATCTTGCTTTTCTTCTTCCTCTTTTTTTTTTTTTTAAGATTTTACCTATTAAAAAAAAAAAGATTTTACCTCTTCATTTGAAAGAGAGAGAGGGAGAGAGAGAGAGAAGAGGGAGAAGAGACTCCCCGCTGAGCAGGCTGAGCAGGGAGGCTGATGCAGAGTGGATCCCAAGACCCTGGGATTGTGATCTGAGCCAAAGGCAGACGCTTAACCGATTGAGCCGCCCAGGCACCCCTGCTTTCCTCCTTTTTACATGTTCCTTAACCCTTGGGCTTTCTCATATTCTTGTAAAAAATTTCATTTTCATTTACATTATTGGTTACCTGCCTTATTACTACCAAGGACTCAGTTTTATTTATTTTGTTTTAAGTTTTTATGGAACTTCTATTTCAAACCGTACTTACTACAGAACAAATCTTACATTGTTTGCAATAAAAATAGCAAACACAAATACTGCATTTAAAAAGCGAATTTCCCATTTTCTACTATAAATGTTTTTTCCACATAGTATAGTGAAGCAGTATGGGTACCACTTAAGTAATTCCAGGTATGGTACAGTCTGAACACAGTTCAGCTTTAGTAACAAAATACTGTGAAACCTTGTGTTTGGAGAACTTTGATCTCTAACTTAAACATCAAGTGGACATATTTTTATGGGGAGATTTTACCATTTTTGCCCTTTTGTATGACAGGTTTTGGTCTAAATATCTCTAGACAAAACCCTGCCCCAGAAGAATTTGTCTGTGGAAGTCACTGTTGTATGCATAATTCTCTGAGTTCCAAGTTATGCTAATTATAATTTTGTTAGGTGGTTCATTGTAGTAGTTTTTACTCTAGCAGTGAATGCCATTAAACTATACTTACTTCTAAATAAATTTATTTTCCAAGGAATACAAAATAAAACAGGTTTTTTTTTTCCAGTGGCAAAGATCATTTTGGTTGTGGTGTGTAAAGTCTTTCTTTGCTTCAGGTTGGAATTTGGTGCAGTATTTTTTTCTATACAGAAGCATTTTGCCATTTTAAGTATGGTTTTGCCAAGTCCAATTGAGCAGATCGTTAAGAGAGTATTAATGGTTTAAGATTGGATTGGATATTTGGATAACTTCATTATGGGACCTTGGACAGGATACTTAACTCTTATGTGTTTGTTTTAGCCACCTATTTTGTGTTAATAGTGACATTTAAGTGTAGTGTTTGTTTTTTAAGCATTTCTGGTATGGACAGATTTGTTTTCTCTCTTCTTCTCTTGTTCTCTCCTGCTTTCTGTTTCTCTCCTATTTCCATTTCGTACAAAGCAGAGAGATTTTTATTTAGAGTGATGATGTCTGAAGATTCATTCTCTAACCTTAAACATATATACATGTCTTTAGTTACTATTCAGTGACATTATCCCCACAGAAGAAATGCAAAGAAATGATTCCATGAATAGACGAAAAGATATGATTTGATTCAGAATCATTAACTTTTTATTTAGTAGCACCTTTGGCTAAAGGCTAGGCATTCAGTAGGTGAAGCCTATAAATGTCATGTCTTTTAGTCACTCTCTGGTCTACACAAATTGAGCTCAATATTATTATTATCCCTAATAATATACATATTATATCCCTAATAATATAATAATATAATTATTATTCTCAAGCAGTGCCTGTTGCAGACTTGTCTTCAAAGCAAATATGTGGGATACTTTTTATCAACTGCATTTAGATCAGAGTCCTTATATTGTTATGTAATAAAAGTTAAATACTTTATGTCCTGCTCAGATGCATTCCTGTTGTTACAGTCTCTTTCATCTAATTTGACGGAAGAGTTCCGCTTTGATTTCTAAAGTCTAACTTAGTCAGTGAGCCATTTCTGTGATTGCACATCTTAAGAGTTTTTTTTTTCATTATTTTCTAATAGGCACTAAAACCTCCTACGATAATATATACAAAAAGAGGTATAACTACATTTGGAAGGCTTCGTTATTTTCTTTTTTGTTTTTAGCTGAAGTGTTCAGGATTTTGAGGCCCAAGAGCATTTCTGACCTTGTGTGATCTACTTACAAGGAGTTTGATTTATAGACAAGAGTTTATAATCTAGGAGAATGATCTGTTTTTAATTGCATTTTTTGATTCTACTTGTCATTCTTTTGGCTTTCTTAAACAGCGTTATTGTTGAAGAGTGTCTTTCCTTATTTTCTTTCCTTTCAAGCAATACTATTGCTTATATATACTTATACTTATATATACTTATAACACTATTGCTTAGTCTTTTTGTAGTGGGTTATGCAGTGTAGCCACACCTCCATTAACTTAATTCTTCCGAAATATAGTGTTACTATTTTGAATGATTCATTGGTAGGAAAAAAATGTATGAGCACATACTTGTGCTGATCTACCTAACTGTTCTACTGAAAAGTATTGAGTTTTGTGCCATCATGATTGATAAATGGTAAACATAGTTTTTCTTAGTAGCAGCTGTAGATAATTACCTGGCATTCTGTACATGAACTAAAGATGGCAAATTCAATAGAGAAGGGAAGAAAGGCTAAATTTACAGTTAGTTAAAATTTGAATTTGTGTATGGTTGCCAGATTTAGCAAATACACATATAAGATACCAGTTAAATTTGTATTTCAGATAAACAGTGACTACTTTTTTAGTATTAATGTGTTGTAAATACTGGGGCATACTTATACTAAAACATTGTCACATATCTGAAATATAAATTTGAAAGGACTTTCAATATTTTGTCTGACAAACATCCCTCCCAATCTCATTCTTTATCTTACTTCAGATCATAACAACGGTGTGAAGTAGATGGTATTTTCCTGTTTTATAGGTGAGAAAATTGAGGTTCAGAGGAGTTAGTGGACTTATTCAGGATCATTGGTATGATATAGCAGAGTTTTTAGTACAAATTCAGTTTCTCTGATTTCATGTTTACCTTAATTTTCCTCTCTTTCTTGTTTTGTATATCTTTGTGAGATCCAGATGCAATCTGTAGATTGTAATATAATATGTTTTTAAATATATGTTTTTACCTCCTCGGAGTATGGGGGTCAGAAGTTGGATTAATTGTGTTATCCTTTGGTGAGAATTGCTACTCTTTACCATTCCTAACCTGCTGTATGAGATATTTCTTCAGTAGTGATGGGATTATTTCTGGGTGTTGCCCTGATGATTCATACAACACTTTCAGCTTTGTTGAAGAAAAGCTCCACAACGACTTATATTTTAGATAGTGTGATTTGTTTGGTAAGGTAATTTAGAACCGTGCTTCTCAAATTTTAAGGGTGTACAAATTATATTGGAGTTTGTTAAAATGTCATTCTGATGTGGTGGGTTTGGATAGGGCCTGGCCTTTTTACATCTCTAACAGCTCTCAGGCAGTGCTGATGCTGCGATTTACAGACCATGCTTTGACTGGCAAGGCTTTAGAACACTGGCTACGAATGAACTGTTTTGGAATTGATTTTTATCCTTTTAAAAAAAAATTCACATTTAACATTATCCCTGTTGATTTCTTTGTATCAGCTCATATTTGAACTTATAAAAATCCATTTTCCATTGATTTCAAGATAGTAATGCCAACCCTTGCCTCTGTTAAAGACCCTCTGGGGTGTCATACTGGCATGGGTACAGAGGCAAGTGAAACTCTTCAGGATACTAGAGCAAAAACATTGTTTTCATTGGTACCTGGTAACAGGTACCAATGTTACCTTGTCACTTATATATATAAAAACATGTCGAGCAGCATAATGGAGTAACAGAATTGAAAGTGGAGCAAGGGGAAAGGAGTGGGTCACAAAACTTCAAGACAGTTGGCTGGCTTGGGTACAGGTTACACTTTTGCAGAAACCTTCCTTCCAACCTCCAGTTTCTATTATCTACAGGACTTCGAGTTCTCAGAATTTGAGATTGTAGCCTGGGAGATAAAGATAAGGAATCAGGGGTCTTAGTGGGCAGCTGTAAGATGATTTGGTTTATTTGCATGCACGTTGATATTATGCTGTCTTTAAAAAAAAAAAAATTAAGCTGAAGTGTTTCTCCATTGTTGGTGTTTGGTTGGGGTGTTTATCTTGGTTTAGAACATTCAGTCACACACAGACCCCCACCCAGCCCTTCCCACCACCTGCCAAGTAGAAAAAGCATCTCTGTAATTTGGGAATTACAGAAGGTTATGTATAGGGAATTTGGGATTTAAATTTATGTATTAAAATACAATAAGGTAGATATGTGTGTTTGTGTGCATGTGTGCATGTGACAGTGAATGTCACTAGCTTTTTGCCATGTGCCAAATCCTATGCTGTGCATTTTTCTTTTATTTATTTATTTATTTATTTACTTACTTACTTACTGTGCATTTTCATACATTATCTTATTCTATGTAACAACTCTATATCACCAGTTAAAATCCAAAAAACAAAAACCCCTGAAATTTAAAGAGCCTTTGATCACATAGGTAATGAACGGTAAACCTGTATTTAATCCAGAGCTCTTTTAACCTCTTCATCGTTATATTCTCATCAAGGGCTCTCACATCCCAGGCCACCCTGCACATGTTTTGAGATTTATGAGTTTACCATGCTGATGTTACGATTTTGTACTTTCATTTCAGTGAGTATCTAAAACCCAATTTATGTACATACTTTGGATCATCTGGGTGAAATCCTATAACTATCACATTTATCCATATTCACTCATTTTGTGGTTATGATCTCATTGTTATCAAGTATTACTCCTGTAATTGCTATGGACCATTGAGGAAAAAAGGTGGCTTTTATTGCAGGCAAAGTTCAGATATAGGAAGCAACTTGTCTTTACCACTTTGACAAAGTAAAGTTTGGGGAGAGTTTAATCTTCTTATGACTCAAAAGCACTTGGACCATAGTAGTAAGTACCATATATGCATCGTGAGCAGTGATTTGCCTGCATAGTAAATCAATATTGGCAATTTGAATTTCACTGTATATTTTAATTTTTTCTCATATTTAATCTCTAACTCTACAGTTAATATTTGTGTATTTCAAGTATTATAATTTATGAGCAGAGAATCGAGAAAATACTTTCCTTTACACGTATGCTATAATATACCATATTGTAGTTCAGGTGCAGACCCTTCAGTCATGGGGACGAAGCAGTTCTGCTCAGAGGGAGTGCTGGAAATCTTTGCCAGGATGCTACCATTTGAACTTCATCTTGAAGGATGAGTACTTGTGTGCTAAGCAGAGATAGGGTAATGACATTAAGACATCTGAAAAGCCCAAAACAAAAACACTGTAAAACAAAAAACTTACTGCAGGGGGAAATAGAATTACAGACATATTTCTGTGAATATGAATAGAAATAGAGATGATCGTTAAGGGCCCTTGCTGCTAATTAAGGGAGTTTGGATTTTATTATGAGGTCACTATGTCTCTAACAAGAGCAAAACAGAAATATAAACTAAACTTTTATAATTCACTGTGGCATACTGACTTTTTATAAATTAAATCATGTTTTGTGTACAGTCAGAACTCATGGTTAAAGACCCCTTGGAAGAGGAATTTAAATGTTTTTATAATGAAAATAAAATGTAAATTTTCAGATTCATAAGTTACAATTTTTATTTATTTTTTGCCTCTCTTTCTTCCTCTAGCCCACCCTTTATTAATGCAATCAGAAACTTTAAACTTTATTCTTTCCTTCCATTTCAGTGGAATGCTTTGGTGATTAATAGTCTTCTACCCAATTGATTTAATAATTTTCATTGTATTTTACCCAGAATTTATGAAGTTTGCTCATCCCTACCTTTTATTTGCACCAGAGAAAAACTTATCATTATCTATTCAATATATATGCCTTTTATTAATGCTGTATTAATGCCTTGATTCCCATAGTAGCCTCCGGCTATTACTTCTCCATGTGCATGTTACAGGGAAATGTCGAAGTTAATTTAGTTTTTAAGCTGAGCCCTGTGAAACCACCAAGTAAAGAAATATGAACGGTGTCCTCTTTCTGGACACCAAGCTTGGTATACTGTTGTGTGGTGTGATTAAACTGTAGCATTCACAGCGCTCATCATTGACAGAGCCTTGGGGCAATGAAAGTAAATGCCTTAATATCTACAAAGCACTTTTCAGATGGAGAGAGGGAAATAAGAGAGCAAGCAGTAAAAAGCTATATGTGTTTCATTGTTCTGTTCATGCTAGAATGTTACTTTTCCTATGTCATGGGGCCAGCAACCTCCTAGGTCTGACTTCAAGAAAGGTTGTATCTCTGGTTCAATCTGTGAGGCCTGAGGCATAGAAATAGAAAAATATGAAAGGGAGAAGAAAAATACAGTAGTGGTGTTGAGGAAGAAGAATAAAATTGAAGAGAGAAGAATAAAATGGAAAAGAAAAAATAGAAGTGAGGCCTGAGGATATATATGTTTCTCTTAGTACCAAAACTTTGTTCAAAAGGCTAATGTTATATGTCTTTTTTTAGACAATGATAGAAATTAAGATAATGCATAAAATAAGTGGATGCTCTCCATAAAATGCTTGTGCTTTCTTGTGTCATTATCAATAAATCAAGGAGAAATCCAGAGTGAGCAACAGAGACCCAGCTTTCTTTAAAGAATGAAAACAAATGACAGTATAATTATTCTGCCACAGATGCCAAAAGTCAAGTCACTATTTTAAGGCAGGAATTTTCTTTGGTTCTCTGTTTCTCCAGCACATATTCAGATTTCTTGGCACAGTACAGCCATAGCATTGTGTCATATCTTTGGCCTTTTTTTTTTTTTCGGACTTTATAAATTGATTTTGAATATACCAACAGTGCTGGGTTCTTTTCTTTATAGAGTTGGGTAACAGGCATCAACTATTTTAGTAAAACACTACCGCAAATTACACTAAGAGATGTGAGAATGGGTTCTCTCCTTTTCTTTTCCTCTCTTCTGGTGTCATTCTAACCAGTGTCTTTTCTGAGATTTGGGGGATTGTGTGCTTGTTCTGGCCAGCATAAAACTTCCCTCTTTCCTTTCCTGTGTATTTAAGTATGAGGAGTTGATGGTTATCTGTTGGAATTCTGCACGTCGGCTGAGTGCTGCTGCAAAATACAGTCAGCTTTAACTGCCGCTGCCTGTCCTCTACTGCCTCTGCACTGAGATGCTGTATAGAACTTGGGGAAAAAAGTCACACAACTGTCCTCACAGGTCTCACTTCAGATTTATGGCCCCATATTTCAAATGTGCTCCCAATTATACAGGCAATTCTAATGCAAATGCCTATTAAATTTGATTTTACATTTTCCGACATGATTATATCCTACTCTGTCTTCTCTTGTCAAATCTACAAAATCCCTCTCTCCTCCCCCCACGTCAAAGCTGCTGACTTCACTTTACAGTGAGAAAAATCCGAATCAGATGCTACCCACTGCATCTTCCCAGCATTAGATCTACCAGTTTACGTGCATCTGTACTGGTGTTTGGTGTGTTCTTCTACAGTGGAGTCACTGTTCTAAGTTCAGCTCTACCACTTTTTGTCTTAATCCTATCCTAGTCCCTCAGGTCAAGGGTAGGGCTTTCCTTTATGTTAGAAGATTGGCTCTCTCCTAGTGCATTATTTAAGCACTTTAACATTTAATACTTTAACATTTCCACCCTCCATCTTTGAAAGTCCTTCCCTTGACATGATAGTCCTTTCTAGCTGGCTCGCACTTTTTGTCTTTTCCTGCTCAGTAAATCTTGTTAAAAAATTGACTGTATATAATTGCCATCTGCATTTTCTCACCTTTCTTCAAGTTCATCAAGTCAGGCTTCTGTTTTATCTATTTTTTTAATCTGTTTTTATCAGTTCCTGAAACTGCTTTTGCCAGGACTTCAAGTGTGTTTTTCCAGGTTCCAGGTCCAAAAGTCACTTTCTCTCACCTTTCTTTTCCTTTCAGCATCATTCTGCCCACTCCCTTCCTTGAAACACTATTTTCTTTTGGCATTTCCGACAGCAGATTCTACTAATTTTCTCTTCCTTCATTTGTCATTTCTTCTCCGTTGTCATTTCTGTCTTTCTCATACTCCCCTAGAACTCAGAAGGGCTCCATTTTCAGCCCTTTTGTCTTTTTTACATATATATTTTTCAGAAGATGTCTTCAAGTCTTATGACTTTACAACTTTCAATATTAATTATATATTTGTGGCTCCCATCTATTTTGTATATGGGACATATCTGTCATGTATATACATATATGTGTACACACACACACGTAAGGAGTTCCAGAATAATATACTGTGGAGATAATTTCTCCATGACATCTTTAATTAGATATCAGACTTCATTTTGCCCAGAACAGATCTCTTCATTTTGCCCCACCTTTTCAAAACTTATTCCCCAAGTTCCCCAGTTCAATAAATGGTATCACCACTCACCCATTGCTCAGCAATAATCACCAACTAATTCCTAATTCTCCTCTCCTCTCACTCTCTACATTAAATCTGTAAGTAAGTCACACATCACAGATATATTTGAAATTCAACCATTTCTTTCCATGCTCTCCTATGAAGCATTATCTCTTGCTCAGACTACCAGAGTAGCTTTCTAACTGGTACCTCTGCTTCTATATTTTGCTCTTATACTAGTCTCTTCTCCATAGCTGGCTAGACTGAACTCTTAAAGCTTATAGTAAATGCTGTCTCTTCTTGTTTAAGGCCTTGCTGTACTCTCCCCTTATACTCAGAATAAAACCCAAACTCCTTACCATGGTTTATGAGGTTCTGCATCATCTGACTTCTTGCCAGCTCTGTGATCCCACCACTTACTACTTACCCTTTGCTATACACCACCATATCAGATTTAAAAAAAGATGGGCCAAGCTTTTGCTATCCTCAGAGCATTTGTACTTATGTTCTCTCTACCTCTTCCCCCCGTTCCTTACATGACTCGGTTTTCACATCCTCCATGACAGTTCCTTAGTGATATCTACCCTGACCATTGTAGCTTAATAGCTATATCTCTATTCATGTATTCAGTATCTCTATTACATGGCTCAGTTTTATTTTTCCCATAGCACATGCCACTGTGCTGTGAGATACTTCTTTGTCAGTTTAGGTTGTTTTGCCTCTTTCAGAAATAAGTTCCATGAGGGCAGTGAGGTCATATTCTATTCTCTTCCTTAAAGAGAAGCCCTTGGTTGGCATTCAGTAAGTATTTGCTAAATAGATAAGTGAAGGTTAACTCTTTTCTGAAAAATTTGACAGTTGGGTTTAGAATGCATGCTGGTTTTTTTCTTCCCCCGTATATGTGCTACTGAAGCGAGAGTGAGGGTTTTTGGTTTTTGTCCTTTTAAGATTTATTTATTTGAGAGAGAGAGAAAACATGAGTGGTGGAAGGGGCAGAGGGAGAGGGACAGTGAGAATCTCAAGGTGACTCCCTGCTGAGCATAGAGCCCAACTTGGGGCTTGATCCACCATCCAAATCACCATTTGGTTGCTCGACTGACTGAGCCACCCAGGCATTCCAGAATGCATACTGGTTTAAAATTATAGACAAATGTGTAGCTTTACCTTAGTTGATAGAAACTTGAATTTTTATTAGGTTATTTTTAATTAGTGTTTATGAGCTTTTCTTTTGTACTTTATGATACCAAGGAATTACTTCCTAAAAAGCAAAAGGCGGGGTGCCTGGGTGGTTCAGTCAGTTAAGTGTCTGACTCTTGGTTTTGACTCAGGTCGTGATCTTAGAATCATGGAATCAAGCTTTGCATTAGGGTCCCTGCTCATCTGGGAGTCAGCTTGAGATTCTTACTCTGTCTCCCTCTGCCCCGCCTTCCAGATAAATAACCAACTAAAAAAAAAAAAGAAAGAAAAGAAAGGAAGGAAGGAAAGAAAGGAAGGAAGGAAAGGAAGGAAGGAAGGAAGGAAGAAAGAAAGAGAAAGAAAGAAAGAAAGAAAAGGAAGGAAGGAAAGAAAAGGAAGGAAGGAAAGAAAGGAAGAAAGAAGAAAGAAAGAAAGAAAAAGAAAGAAAGAAAGAAAAGAAAGAAAGAAAAAAAAAGAAAGAAAAGAAAGAAAGACTTTTCAGTGACTTACAAAGCTCTGCAGCAAAGATTAGTAAACTACAGGCCCTGTACCCTTTAAATAGCCTGCAAACTAAGAATGGTTTTCACATATTTAAAATGGTTAAAAACAACAGAGAAGAATATGTGATATGGATTATAAATGGCTTACAAAGTGTAAAATATTTACTATCTGGCTTTTTACCAAAAAAAAAAAATTAGTTTGCTCACCTTTGCTGGAAGGTCTGGGCCTTCATTCCCTGTGTGACTTCATCTATCAGTATGCTGTGTCTCCATCTATTTTGATCACGTCAGCTGGGCACACTCTTAACATCAGGACCTTTGCACCTGCTGTTTCCTCTGTGTGGAATACTCTGTCTTCCATAGGTGCATAGCTGTGGCTTATTTCCCCTTTTCCTTTACATCTTTACTTAAACGTTATATTCACAGTGTGGCTTTTCCTGACCACTTCATTTATTTTTTATTTTTTAAAGATTTTATTTATTTTTTGGACAGAGAGAGATACAGTGAGAGAGGGAACACAAGCAGGGGGAGTAGGAGAGAGAGAAGCAGCTTCCTGCTGAGCAGGGAGTTCGATGCGGATCTCAATCCCAGGACGCTTAGAAAGCAGACGCTTAATGACTGAGCCACCCTGGCACCCCCGAAGCACTTCATTTAAAATTGCAATCTCACCCTCATTCCCACACTCCTCTTTTCCGCTTTTATTTTTTCCCATTGGATTTATTACCACTCACATACAGTGTGTTTTACTTATATATATTTTTTAAAGATTTTATTTATTTATGACAGAGAGAGATTACAAGTAGGCAGAGAGAGGAGGAAGCAGGCTCCCTGCTGAGCAGAGAGCCCGATGTGGGCCTCGATCCCAGGACCCTGAGATCATGACCTGAGCCGAAGGCAGAGGCTTTAACCCACTGAGCCACCCACTGAGCCACCCAGGCGCCCTTACTTATATTTTTTATTTTCCCATAGACTATAAACTCAGTGAGGGCTGAGATTTTTGTCTTTTTTTTTTTCTCTGCCATATTCCCAAGATAGTACCTAGCACATAGAAGCTTTCATGAAATATTCATTGAATTAATGGCAATGGATTAGAGTTATTCTGAGAATCAGAATTTTAAAAAGAGCTTCTGGGGCACCTGGGTGGCTCAGTTGGTTAAGCATCTGCCTTTGGCTCAGGTCATGATCTCAGGGCCCTGGGATAGAGTCCCCATTGGGCTTGCTGCTCAGCGGGGAGCCTGCTTCTCCCTCTGCCTCTGCTGCTCCCCCTACTTGTGCTTTCTCTCTCTCTCTCTCTCTCTCTCTCTCTCTCTCTCTCTCTGTCAAATAAATAAATATGTTTTTTTAAAGAGCTTTCTGTCAAAAACTTCAGTTCAGTCAACTTTGAGTAGCTGCTATGAGATAGGCCTTGCTTCAGATCTATGGAGGTATATAAGGTCCTTGCCTACAAGGTGACCAGTGTGGTAGTGAGAACAAACATGGAAATAAGTGAAATTAAATGTAAGATGGGACTAATTATTGTGTTCTTCCCTTGCTGATTAAAAGCTGTTGAATTGGTGCTTGCTTCAGCAGCACACATACTATACTTTGAAGAATACAGAGCAGATTAACATAGCCCCTGCAAAAGGATGACAGGCAAATTCATAAAGTGTTCCATATTTAAAACAAAAACAAAAACTGTTGATCATTTAAAGCATGTTTTGTAAAACTTAACAGTGTTTATATCAAACTCCACATTGTTAATGATTTTATATTCTATATTGAAATCTTTCTTTTTTATCACAGCTTATTAGCTGTAGATTATTATGGATACACTGCCATAAAAATAAAAATCCTTCTTTAAAGCAGCTCTTAAATAATCCCAAAACATTGTAATTAGACATAAAATATGTAAAACTGTTACTATTTTTAGTTTCTTGTATACTTTTGGGGATAGTATCATAAGAAATTGGTTTTTTTTTTTTTTTGAAGAATTTATTTACTTACTTGACAGAGCACCAAGCAAGGGGAGTGGCAGGCAGAGGGAGAGCGAGAAGCAGGCTTCCCGCTGAGCAGGGAGCCCAATGTGAGACTTGATCCTAGGAACCCTGGGATCATGACCTGAGCCAAAGGCAGAAGCTTAGCTGACTGAGCCACCTAGGTGCCCCAGAAATTGATACTTTTAAGCCAAGTGTAGGTGTTTAGGTAGTATTATAAAATTTTACATCTTAGTTTTTATATTAAGTGAATGTGAATGGAGCTGTTCTCTGGAAGGTAGGAGAGGGAGTGTCTGTGTGTGTGCACACATGCAATATCTGTATATTCTTTCTCTGTAGCATTTTGTCCATTATATAGATGTTTAATAGGTAATACTATAGCAATATCATTTTGCTTTTAAGTAGCGTATTTTTAAGCTCTTTTTCTTTTTTTAAGATTTATTTATTTTAGAGAGCACGAGATGAGCAGGGGGAGAGGCAAAGGGAGAGAGAGAGAATCTCAAGCAGACTCTGCACTGAGCGCAGAGCCTGATACAGGGTTCACTGTCAGGACCCAGAGATCACGACCTGAGCTGAAATCAAGAGTCAGATGCTCAACTAACTGAGCCACCCAGGTGCCCCTATTAAGCTCTTTTGCTAGGTGCCTCTTTTAAGCTCTTTTTCTAGCTTAAACTTCTTTTTTCCAGTGAGAACACAAATAACTGAGTCAGATTTGATTTTTGGTATTTTTTTAAACCTGACAATAGTAGCATTCTATTTTTTTCTTAAATTTATATGGGAGATTTTTATGATAGGGTAACCTAGTAGATTTAGTAGATCTGATGTGATCCTGAGAATTCTGTATTTTCAACAAGCTCCCACATGATGCTGATGATGTGTGTTCATATAAAACTTGTGACAGAGACCAGTAGAGATCAGGCTGTCTTCTTTTCCATTTTTGCTTTTCTCTCTTCTTACACATTAATTTATTCATGTCTGTGTGAGAGTGGAGAGTGTTCAATCGATTATTCATCACTTCATTGTTATAATAGTTGGGAACTCATCAATTGAGAATCAGATTTTAAACAATTCATTTATGAACCTCCTTTTCCTTTTTCTGCTTGAAGAATAATAAAAATATAAGTTCACTTAGAATTTAACTCCAATTAATTAATTCAGGTATAATAGCATTCTGAGAGAGTTAAAAAAAATCTATACTAAGCTATTAAATCCTTTTCTTTCTGTTTGCCCTTTGGTATGGATTTACTAACATATTTTGGTTTTCTTGTCAATTTGGATTTAAATCAAATTACATATTGATCTATTTATAAGTAAAGAGAAGGTAATTTCATGTTTCACAGATTCTATTATGTCTCAGAATATTTATTTCTGAATATACATTGTCGTAACATCTTTCGTGTTTATTCTTAACGTATGTTTTGATGATATTGCCCTTTGTGGTCTTTACCTAAGAAACAGTATTGAAAAGGATATAAGTAAGGCAAAAAAGTTGGGTGTATTCATCCATTCTAGTTAATTTGTGAATTCAAATCTCTACATGCACTCGTGCTTGCGTGTGTACACACATATAACACAAGGAGATGGGGTAGAAAAGACAATAGGAGAGAGATTGATTTAATCCTCTTACAATTTTCTATACTTTTTTTGGTTGTCTGGCTTATTAGATAAAATAATTTTATTTTCATATTTAACTATCCTTTATTCTGTATAGTGAAAATGTAGAAGTAATAGCCAGAAAACTAAGATAAAGAAAAGGAGGGACGCCTGGGTGACTCAGTCATTAAGTAGCTGCCTTGGGCTCAGGTCATGATCCCTTAGTCATGGGATCAGCCCTGCATCAGGCTCCCTGCTCAGCAGGAAGCCTGCTCCTCCCTCTCCCACTCCCCCTGCTTGTGTTCCCTCTCTCACTGTGTCTCTGTCAAATAAATAAAAGAAAAATAAAATCTAAAAAAAAAGAAAGAAAAGGAAATTGAAAATATAAAAAGAAAATGTTAGGAAGTGGAAAATTAAAGACCAAAAAAATAAAGGAAATTTTAATGTGCCACACTTGGACTACTTTCTGTTAGTGTGGTACTTATGAACACCCTATTTTGAGATAAAACCATCGCATTGTTTTAAGAAAGTATGTATGTATGTAAGTCACATTTATATTTGATCCTCCTCATTACATAATTTTCTGTGCTAATAATTCCATTTTTGTTAATCTGATATCAATTATATCAACTAGTGGAAAAAACAGATTAGGAACTTTGCATTAAGAAAGACCAAGAAATGAAGCAAGATTTTGTTTTCATGAATCAAACTGCTCTTTCTCAAAATTAAATTCCTCCTAACATTGCTTTACTAGGTACAAACATTCGCTCTCTGTTTTAAGAGAGAAAAAAATTTTGGATGGTGTATATATAATTCTTCTCACTCTGCATCTGTGGATTATTGGATTATTCCAGTTCATGTTAGCAATCACTAATGCCTGTAGCAACCTGGTTACTTGGAGCATTATGATACAGGGAGTAAGAAACCTAATTAAAATCACCTGTATATTTTTTAGTTCTGGGGCCAACTTTATGGGCTTAACTTTTAATCCAATCAAAACCCATTTCATTCTTCTGCACTTTTTATCATAATTATTATCTGAGAGTTACTGATTTTTTAAATTTCTGACTCTACCCTCAAGTCACAGAACTAGGTCAGGGTGTTTTTAGTTGTATTTCAGAAAAGAGAATAAAAAAATCCCACTGCCCCTATCCTATCCTGACAACGATTCCATTCCAACTTGTACTGTGTGTTTAAAAACAAAAAATGTTTATTTTGATTTTCAAAATATTGGTCATACAATTTTAATGATTATCTCCATCAACTCCAGAAAGACATGATAAAATGCTAAGTAACAAATTTAGAATACCAAGCTGAATTCAAAGCATGATCCTAAACATATATGTGTGCATGCACACACACATATATAACCAAAAAAATTAAAAATTAAAATAATGAAAAAACTGAAGATGTTTTTAATTTTTTTCATAATGGTTTTCTGTAGTTTCTAAATTTTCTAAAATAGACAAAATATTTTTTATGTATTTTATTTAGAGAGAGAGAGAGAGCATGCAAGTGGGGGAGGGAAAGATGAGGGAAAGAATTGCAAGCAGACTCCAAGCTGAGTCCAGAGCCTGACCTGGAGTTTGATCTCACGACCCTGAGACCATGATCTGAGCCACCCAGATGCCCCAAAAGACAAAATATTTTTTAAAAACATTTTAAAGTTATGTTTTTAAAAAACATAGGGAAGAGGAATTCCCCTAACATTTGTCTTTGAAAAACAGAGGTCCCGAATTTCATGAATTCTTACAGTCAGTGGGGCTTAAAACCTGGAAATTTGAAAATCAGCAGGCTCATGGGAGAGCCAGTAGAGTGAGAGGAAACTGAGTCCCCACTTTTACAAAGACAGCACAACAACTAGCCCCTTAGAAATATAGCATAGAAGCAGCAGTTTGAAAAACACCTAGGGTATACTGGAGGGAGATTTGTTTACTAATCAGAGTGTGTGCTGGACAGAGAGGAATCCTTGTGAGATTTCTTCAGGAACAAAGAAACTGTTGGGCGGCACCATTTCCCTAACCAGCCCGCAAGCATAAACATATGGCCACCTGTGAGAACAAGCACGGTGCCCATACTTGCTACCTAACTTGCTAACAGTGGACATGTGCCCTCCAGCCAGGCCTGGGTACCAGGTCCACTCTTTCAGCAGATCCACACAAACCTTGCAAACACTACACATCTCATCCCTGCAGTGCTTTTGTGGATCCATTCCTTCCAGCCCAGCCTGCCTTAGTCCCAGTCAGCTGCAGATCTCCTCCAGCCGGCTTGGATGTTGCTGGCATCTCGTACCCTGCCCCTTGTTTTTCTGTAGTTTTGTGCTACTGCAATTCTGGCAAATGCCTGGTGTTACTCAATTAAAGCCCAGGGCATCCGTAGACTGGTGCACTAACAACACAAGATCCTTCCCACAAAAGTCAAAGGTAGCCATTGTAAATGACTGAACTGAAGGAAAAGGGGCTCAGCTGCAACAGCAGGGTACATGAAGCACATGAAGCATACAAAGGAGACACCCCTGAAAGCACCATGTTCTGATGACATTGTGTCCAGGGCAGTATAGGACCTCTTCTTCATAAGGCCAAGAGCAGAAGATGTGGCTAACTTCCTAACATAGAGAAACATTCACAGAGAGTTAGACAAAATGAGAAGACTGAGGAATATATCCCAGATGATAAAACAGGACCAAATCACAGCAAGAGATCTAAACAAAATGGAGATAAGTAATATGACTGATAGAGAATTTAAGTAATGATTAAAAAGATACTCACTGGACTTGAGAAAAGAGTGGAAGACCTCAGTGAAACCCTTAACAAAGAAATAGAAAACATAAAAAAAAAGTAACAAATCAGCAATAATTACATACCTATCAAGAATTACTTTCAATATAAATGGACTAAATGCTTCATTCAAAAGATACAGGGTGACAGAGTAGATAAAAAAGCAAGACCCATCTGTGTGCTACCTACCAGAGACTCATTTTAGACCTAAAGACATATGCAGACTGAAAGTGACGGAATAGAAAATCACTTATCATGCAAATTAAAATGAAAAGAAAGCTGAGGTAGCAATACTTATATCGGACAAAATAGACTTGAAGGCTGTAACGAGACAAAGAAGGACGCTCTATCATTATAATGGGAACAGTTCAACAGGAAGGCATAGCAATTGCGGCAATTGTAAATATGAATGCACCCAACATGACAGCACCCAGATACATAAAACAGCTAGTAACAAACATAAAGGAAAAAATTGATAGTAATATAATAATAGTAGGGACTTCAGTGCCCCACTTACATCAATGGACAGATCATCTAAACAGAAAATAACAAGGAAATGGTGGCTGTGAAGGATGCATTGGACCAGATGGATCTAACAGATACATTCAGAATGTTCCATCCTAAAACAGTAGAATACACCTTTTTTTCCAAGTGCACATGGTTACATTCTTCAAAATAGATCACATATTAGGCCACAAAACAAATCTCAATAAATTCAAAAAGATCAAAGTCCTACAATGTCGTTTCCAACCACAACACTATGGAACTAGAAATCAACCATAAGAAAAAAATCTGGAAAGACTACAAATACATGGAGGTTAAACAACATGCTACTAAACGATGGGTCAGCCATGAAATCAAAGAGGAAATCAAAAAATATATGGAGACAAACGTAAATGAAAAGACAGTGGTCCAAAGCCTTTAGGATGCAGCAAAAGCAGTTCTAAGAAGAAAAATTATTGCAATACAGGCCTACCTCAAGAAGCAGGAAAAACCTCAAATAACCCTTCTTTAGGAGCTAGGAAAAGAAAAACAAAACTCAAAGCCAGTAGAAGGAAGGAAATAATAAATAGTAGAGCAGAAATAAATGAAATATAAACTAAAAAGGACCCCAATAGAACAAATTAATGACACCAGGAATTGGTTCTTGGAAAAGATCAACAAGATTGATAAACCTTTAACCTGACTCCCCACAAAAAAGAGAGGACTCAGGTAAACAAAATCAGAAATGAAAGAGGAGAAATAACAACGGAAACCACAGAAATACGAGGGTTATAAGAATATTTTGAAAAATTATATGCCAACAAATTGGACAACCTAGAAGAAATGGATAAATTCCTAGAAACATATAACTTACAAAACTGAAATAAGAAGAAATAGAAAATTTGAACACACTGATTACCAGCAATGAAAGTAAGTCAGTGATCAAAAGCTCCTAACAAACAAAAGTTCAGGACTAGAGGCTTTTAGAGATGAATTCTACCAAACATTTAAAGTACAGTCAATACCTGTTCTTCTTCAAACTATTCCAAAAAACAGAAGAGAAGGAGGAAAGCTTCCAAATTCATTCTGTGAAGCCAGCACTCTCCTGATACCAAAACCAGTTAAATACTCCACTAAAGAAGAGAACTTCAGGCCAATATCTCTGATAAATGTAGATGCAAAAATCCTCAACAAAACACTATCAAACCAAATCCAGCAATACATTTTTAAAAAATCATTTGCTATCACCAAGCGGGATTTATTCCTGGGATGCAGGAGTGGTTCAGTAGTCATAAATTAATGCGATATATCACATCAACAAGAGAAGGATAAAACCACATGATCATTTCAATAAATGGAGAAGAAGCTTTTGACAAAGTACAACATCCATTCATGATAAAAACTCTGAATGAGGTAGGTTTAGAGGGACCATACTTCAACATAATAAAGACCATATATGAAAAACCAGCAAAAAATGAGGAAAAGGTGAGAGTTTTTCTCCTAAGCTCGGGAATAAGACAAGATATCCATTCTCACCACTTTCATTCAGCATAATACTGGGAGTCCTAACCATAGCAGTTAGACAACAAACAAATAAAAGGCATCCAGACTGGCAAGGAAGAAATAAAACTTCTGCTTTTTGCAGATGACATGATACTGTATACAGAAGAGCCTAAAGATTTCACCAAAAACCTACTAGAACTGGTAAATGAATTCAGTAAGGTCATAGTATACAAAACCAATATATAGAAATCTGTTGCATTTCTGTACATAGTAGCAGAAAGAGAAATTGAGAAAACTGCCTCATATATACAGTTGTACCAAAATATAAAATACCTAGGAATAAACTTAACCAAAGGGGTCAAAAACCTGTACTCTGAAAGCTATAAAACTTTGATGAAGGAAATGGAAGACAATATTAATGAATGGGAAGATAGTCCATGCTCATGGATTGGAAGAAAAAATACTGTGAAAGTGTCCATACAGCTGAAGTAATGTATAGATTTAATGTAATCCCTATGAAAATATCCATAGGATTTTTCAGAGAACAAATAATTTTAAAATTTATATGGAACACAAAAGACCCTGAATAACCAAAGTGATCTTGAAAAAGAACAAAACTAGAGTTAACACAATCCCAGATTTCAAGATACACTACAAAGCTGTGGTAATCAAAAACAGCTTGTTACTGGCATAAAAAGAGACACATAGATCAATGGAACAGAATAAAAAACCCAGAAATAAGCCCACGATTACACAATCAATTAATCTTCTTCAAAGGAGGCAAGACATGGTCTAACAAATGGTGTTGGGAAAACTGGAGAGCTATGTGCAAGAGTGAAAGTGCACCACTTTCTTAGACCACACACAAAAATAAATTCAAAATTGAAGACCTAAATGTGAGACCTGAAATCTTAAAAATCCTGAAAAGAGAGGACAGATAGTAATTTCTCTGACATCAGTTCTAACAACATTTTTCTAGATATGTTTCCTGAAGCAAGGGAAACAAACGCAAAAATAAACTGTTGGCACCACATTAAAATAAAAAGCTTCTGTACAGCATAGGAGGTAATCAACAAAACAAGAAGAGAACCTAGTGAATGTGAGAAGATATTTGCAAATGACATATCTGATAAAGGTGATGGTGATAAAGAGTTAGTATCCAAAGTATGTAAAGAACTACAACTCCACATGAAAAAAACCAAATAATCCAATTTTAAAAAGGGCAGGAGACAGGAACATTTTTCCAAGGAAGACATACACATTGCCAAAAGACACATAAAAGATGGTCAACACCAGTCATCATCAGGGAAACACAAACCAAAACCACAATGAGATACCACCTCACACTAGTTAGAATGGCTACAATCAAAAACACAAGACACAACAGGTATTTGTGAGGATGTAGAGAGAAGGGAACCCTTGTGTGCTGTTGGTGGGAAAGTAAACTGGTGCAGCCACTGTAGAAAACAGGACGGAGATTCCTCAAAAAATAAGACTACTAAATGATTGAGTAATTTAGTTATTCAGCTATTTACCTATAGAATGTGAAAATACTAGTTCACAAAGATATATGCCGTCTTATGTTTAATGCAGCATTAAATAGCCAAATTATGGAAGCAACTCAAGTGTCTATGGAAAAATGAGTGTATAAAAAAGGTCTCTCTCTCTCTCTCTCTCTCTTTCTCTCTCTCTGTCACACACACACACACACACACACACACAGGAATATTACTCAGCCATAAAAAGAATGAAATCTTGCCATTTGGTACACTGTAGATGGAGCTGGAGAGTATTATGCTGAGTGAGATAAGTCAGAGAAAGACAAATACTGTATGATTTCACTCACATGTGGAATTTAAGAAACAGACAAACGAACAAAGAAAAAAAGAGGCAAACCAAAAAAACAGACTCATAACTATAGAGAATAAACAGCTCGTCACCAGAGGGGAGATGAGTTGGGGGATGGGTAAAATAGGTAAAGGGGTTTAAGAGTACATTTATCATGAAGAACACTGAGTGATGTATAGAATTGTTGAATCATGATATTGTACACCTGTAACTAATATAATATTGTATGTTAAATATACTGGAATTAAAATTTAAGAAAAGAAAAAATAAAAAATAAAAAGATGTTCAGCTTCGGTAGTCAGCAACATGCATTTTGAAGCTACGATGAGATATTATTTGTATCTATCAGATTGTTAATATTTAGAAAGTCAGATAGTACTGTCAGTGATTTCCTAAGGTGTAACAGGTATTGCTGTGTACTACTAGTGACAATACAAGTTAATACAATTTCTTGGAAAGTAATTAGTGAGTTTGAAGGTGTACTTATGGTATGGCCTAACGTTTCAGTTTCTAGACCCATGCGTTGGAGAAACTCTTGCATATAGGTATATCAGAGTATAACTAGCAGCACTGTTCGTAATAGTAAGAAAAAAGAAGCTGCACTGTTCATCACTTTAGGAATGGGTTGAAAATTGTTTTATATTTTATACTGTAGTAAAAATTGAAGGGATTGAAAAAAACTGCATTAACACTCATTGTGTAGTATGAGTCTCAAAACATGTATTGAAAAGAATCACTTATTTAAAAAAAGAATCACTTATTAATAAACCATATATGAATTTCAAAAGCATGCAAACTTAATGAAGTATCCCTATGTAGGGGCTGTAGTAGCATACTATAATATAATATAAATAATAAATATTAATATTTATCATATTTAATTATATTATATATAAATATATAATTATACATGACCATTTATAATTAATATAATATTAAATAAATAAATATAATACCATAATAAAAACAGAGGGATCTTAAACACAACATTTAGAATATAAGTCATTCTGATTTTAGTGTGGAAACAGTTTCAGAAGTATGTATAATCTTTTGTTGATTAAGCAGGGTTTCCAGATTATTACATCATTATTTTCATATTCATATATATTATATATAGTCGTTGAAAGTTTGAGATATTTAATAATAGTAAAATTAGAGCTAGAATACCAAACCTTTCTTAATTGGCCACTCTACTGTTTCATAGTATTGATGTTGGTAGCCTTTCTGTGTTTCCAACATAAATATCTGAATTGATATCTTCAGACTATCCCGTGCCTTTCTCTTGTTTTATGGCTTTGTGCTTCACAAAGTACATGCTTAAACTTAGTTTCTGAAACATCATTGTAACCAATTTGCTACCCTTGGTAGGAAAGAATTTTGAGTTGTTAGAAAAAATTGCAGCAAGAATTCTTTGTTGGTTTTCAACTGTCACTTGGTGTCAATGGTATAGATTTATAAATGAAAATGTTCTTCTCTCTGCATATATATGAAAAGCTTGGCTTTTCTCCCCCTTATCAATAGGCAAGTGAAAGACCAGAATAAGAAGGTAGCAAATCTGAAGCACAAGGAACAGGTGGAAAAGAAGAAGAGTGCACAGATGCTTGAGGAGGCTCGACGAAGGGAGGACAATCTCAACGACAGCTCCCAGCAACTACAGGTTAGAACACGAGGACAGTCTGAAAGGATTGGGTGAAGAGATTTGGTCCATAATTGCATGTTGTTTTCCTCTTCATCTTTATCCTCCTCTTTTCTCTCTTTCTAACCCTGCCTGCTGCCTTCCTCTGAGACCAACTATTTAGCAATAAAGGAATGACTTTAAATAGAAAAGGCAAGTTTTATTCCACAGCTTTGTGAGGACACCTCAGCATAGGAGAAAGTTCACCTTGCTTCAAGTTGATCGCATTCAATTGGTAAGTTCAATGTCAGTTTAATCAGTGGGTTCTCTTAAGCTTCAGGGTGGTCAGTGTTACTGTTCGCCATTTTCCTTCATTAAAGTGCATTGCTAAACTTGGTTTATGTCTGTTGAACTTCCTTCTGTATTTTTCATTCTTCTTTTTTCTTTTCTGCTGCCTTTTCCTTTTTGCCCTCTCCCTCCTTCTTTCCCTCCTTTTTAAACATTCAATTTAGAGAGCATATTTCACAGTGATACAGGATATTTAAACAATACTTTTTTACTTCAGCAGAGTGATAATTAATGTGTAAACCTAATTATTCACATATTAGGATAAAATTAGACTCCATAACAATAGGAATAGTGATGATAAGAGAAGTGCCCATATGTACCCAGTACTTGGCCGTAGGCCCTGGTCATTCATTGTTTCTAACCTTCATAGTGATCCTGTGGAACAAATGGCTTCGTACACATTTTATAGATAAGGAAACAGACTCAGAGAAATTGAATTATTTGCCTAAATGCAGACAGTTTTCAGAGTGGCTCAGCCATGATTTTAACTGAGACTTTCTGGATCTCTAGCGTGTCAGAATGAGGGTTTAAATTTTACAGAAGAGTTTCATAAGCTTTGCTAGAAACCTCTGAAACTTCTGCTAAGGCTGCTAAGCCATTGCTACTTCGTTTTTCTCTCGTTACAATTTCGAATTGAGTATGAGAGACTGTCACAGTTGCATTATCGTGAAATCTTTACTGGAGAGATTTGGAGGAGTTATTACTGTGGAAGCCATTTTTAGGCTTTATAACAAATTCTATTTTAGATGTATTTTTAATTTCTTTTTTCATTCATCTTTTATATAAATTTTATTGATTATAAAATGCATAGTCCTTATAGGAATAGTATACATTTTCTCAAATACAGCACCTTTTGATGAAGCAGCATACCAATTTTCCCCCCCTCTTGCCAACAACAGTCAATACTGTCAATTTTCTTATTCTCTTTTTTTAAAATGCCAACCCGATGGATGGAAATATTTAATATTTGTTTTAATCTGTATTTCTCTGATTACCAGTGAGGCTACGTATTTATTCATGTCTTAAATTGTCATTTGTTAATGTAAATCAAATGTTATGTCTCCTCCATGTTGGCCTTTTCTCCAAGCATTTTTTGGTTCATTTATTCCTGTTTTAGGAACATACAAATATTTATCTACAAATATTTTTAAGTTGTTCTGGGCTTTCACTTTTTACCTATATATTTTTAAAAAGATTTTATGTATTTGAGAGAGAGAGACAGAGTACACACAAGCTGTGGGGGAACGGACAGAGAGAGAGGGAGAAGCAGACTCCCAGCTGAACAGGGAGCCTGATGCGCGATTCAGTCCGAGGACCCTGGTATCATGAATTGAGCCTAAGGCAGATGCTTAACCAGTGGAGCCACCCAGGTGCCTCTTACCTTTACTTTTTAATTTAAATTACTTTAGGGTGTTTTGTGTCATTAGGGTCTTATTTTTCTTCATTGCTAACGATTTCACTAGGTCTTTGATAGGAAATTATTTCATTGCTCACAACTTTGAATTGGCATCTTTATATTTGATGAAATTATTTAATAGGCTATTTCTAGGATTTCATTCAACCTCCTTTGTTGAAGTAGAATCACATTGTTTTTAATTACAGAAAATATTTTATAAGACAAGCCCTTATTTATGTTATCTCCTTAACTGTTTCATCTTGTGCCCTCTGTTCCTTTAATGTTTTGTTACTAGTCTATCTGTGTAAACTGAAAGGTGCCCTTTTAATCTTTTGTCAGTTTTTATGTTAACATCAAAAGAGCCTTCACATGTAATCTCCTATTTCCTCTTTGTATAATTTAAGAAGTCAGATTATTTATTTACATGTTACACAGAAAACTAATTTAGAGTAGATGAATGATTTTTCCAAGGTGTCTTAGTAAGTGATAGCTATAAATTTTATGAGAAATGATAGTTCATGGCCATATGCAAGGTACACATGGATGTAATTTATTGAAATATAGGGGAAGGGCATAGGATTACAAATAGGACAATTTGCATCTGATCTCAGCTCTTTCACTAACTAACTCTGCCACTTACTTCTTAACCATTTTATTGCAAATGACAACCTAGTGCTAGTCAATATTGCTAGCCTTCAGATTGTGATCTCTAAATAGGATTCCCCACTAAAAGAAGCTAGAGATTCTTGGAGAAATGGCTAATCACAGAATTTATGGGAGTAAAGTAGTAGAAAAGCAATTGATTTAGGATTTGTATTAACAATAGCTCTTAATACCTGAATCTTTTTGTGTTTTAAATTTCTGTATATATATTTGGGCCCATCTTTTGATGTTTTCTATGAAATAGGAAATGCAGGTAGAAGGAATTATTTTGGTATTTCCATTATAGGCATAATAATTCTGGGATTATAATATATTCTCTATCATGTTAAAAATACTTTATATTTAATGCTTTCAACTTTGATGAATAACGAATATTTAATCTTTATCAGATGCCACCTGCCTTCCAAAGATTAATTCTATTGATCATGTTAATAAACACATAGTATGTTTTGTTTGTGAAGATTGAACCTGCTTTATTTTCATGTTTTGTGATTCAGTGACTTACCGCCAGCTATGGTAGTTTATTGTGGCTTCACTCTTCCTAGCAGAAATTAAAATTTGCCACAAAGCAGTAGTACTACTTTTTAAATTTACCTTTCTTTATTCTGAAAGATAAATATATAATAAAACAGATGTATGCATGCAATGTAAATAATACATACAAAGAAAATTACCTCAAGAAATGAGAAGACTACTGATATCCCAGAAGTCACATGTATATTCTTTCCAGATCCTTATTTCCTCCCTTCCTCCAAGGAAATGATCATTTTGACTTATATTGTTCTTTGCATCCTGTGTATATATTAAATAAATATAGGTTAGTTTTGCATATTTTTATTTTATATAAATGGAGTCATCATATTTATTCTTTTGTGACTTACTTTGTTCAACATCATGTGAGGTTTGTTCTTCATAGTTGTGTGTAATATTTGCACATTTCTTGTCCTTACTGTACTGTTTTTTTTTAATTCAAAATTCCAGGTTTTATCTTGAAAGTGTTTTGAAAAGATAACTTCATGTCTTCCCAGTTTTCCATTTTTTGAATATTTAGATGGAACGAAAAGTATTCCTTTTTGGAAGAACATGAGTTTGGAAATAAGTTGTTACTTTACTCATTGTTCTTGGCTTAACACATTGAAAATGTTCTAAAAAGATGAAACAAATTCCTACATATGAAATGAAAATGATGCCTGAAAATGGAGGGAACCTAGGGATCCTGGAAATTATAAACACGGTCATTGTTTATCATGGCCTTAGTTATGAGTTTCTTTTTTTAAGATATGACATTGTGTACCGTTGTATTCTGTTTGTACCTTTGTGTTTTGGACAGTTGTAACTGAGATGTATTAACTAGTCTCAAATTTTTTGGTTTTAGAAGCCCCTTTATACTCTTAGAAATTGGTAAAGTCTCAAACAAGATTTTTTAATGTGGGTTATAATTATCATATACATATGCAGTTAGCTTATTGACCTGAGTATCCATCATCTCGTTGTATCTGAAGATACATCTCCAGCAATATAAAAATACTTATATAAAAAGTTATTTGCTGGGTTATTGGTGAGTGTGAACTATTGTATAACCTAACTGCACATAGATAGGAGAGTGCTTGAATCTGCTGTGGTACATCCACACATTGGAGACTTGGCAGCTTTAAAAAAGAGAGGAAGATCTCTAATGAACTGATATGGAGTGATTTCCTGGACATCCCATTAAGTTGGCGGTGGGGGGAGCACAAAAACTATTTATAGTATGCTAATCTTGCTATAAAAAATGTCTGCATATCTGATCTTTTTTTACAAAAGAAAACAGGAAGGGTAAACTAGAAAGTAAAGAGACCAGTAATCTATGGGAGTGGTGGGGAGAAGAGTAGAAAGAAGGGGGAAATGGAATTGGGGTGGTAGGTTTGAGGAGAACCTTCTCTTAGCATGTCTCTTTAGAGAATAGCTCTGATTCTCCAAACCATAGTAATATTTCACATACTCTAAAACCTAAGTAAACAAAACCAAACAAAATGCGTTGGGAGAAACCAAAAGAGAATACAAATACTAACAAATGAACCGTTTTATAAACAAATAATACAAACACCCTCAAAGGGGTGGGGAAGAAGGGAACTAACCTAAGTAGCTTTGGAAAACATTTTCTTGACTGAATGCTATTAAGCTAAAGACAGAAAGAATTGTATATAAATGTTGTAATCTAGTAGTAAATGTGTTTCTCACAAAGGATAGGCTAGCCATTCTGAAAGCACTTGATATGTGTACTAGAATTCAAATAAATATTGATAATGAGGGCTGAGGTTTTCATTGTTCAAGAAAGAATTTATAAATAAGTAAAGTGGGTAGGCTTAAATGAGCCCGGAGCTGTTGTACTCGAATCCAAGATATTACTATGAAGTCATGGTATTTAATTTATATGCAGATAGATGTAGAAATATTGATATGTGTATATGTATGGGGTTATTATACATGCTTGTATTTCCTAACTGTCCATTAAGAGGGCTTAGAAGCAATAAGCATACCTAATACCCAGATTTTGGTTGCTGTACACCTTTCTCCAGTGAAATGGTCCAAGGCATCTTGGAGAAGGGGTTGATTACAGGGCTGGGGCAGGGAGAATAAACAGTGAGCCTTGATAACTCTGTGATTCCAGAAAATAGGAAAGTGCTCCACAGAAAAATGGGAGCTTGTGGAAAGAACATAGGAGCCAACTTAAAGGAGCACCTGATACCTCATGCTAAAACAATTTGGATAGAAAAATAATGATAATATTTTAATCCATAGAATGAAATAAATCTTCATGAGTCTGTACTATATAAATAATCAAATGCATAAGTAAGTGCAGGAGTAAGGACAGCTCTTTTCCACAGAAGATTTCTTATTAATAAGTGTAGAAGGAAATAGATTTTTAAATAATCACCATAAAGCAAACACCTCAGTAACAGTTGTTGCAGACAAGATCCATCAATGGTTGTGAAAATTAGTGGGTGAACATTTAAATTACAACAAAACTGGCATAGTCTCAAAATATATTCTCTGAGATGTTTACTAATTATAAAGAGAAGACCGTAACTGTTCAGTAAATAGACCTAGCAGATAACCACTTTAACGAAATGATCAAGGTTAATATTACCAGTAGTCAGATATACTGAGGAGGAGACAATATCATTTTTGTGTTCCTCTTTCTCCAAAATGTATAATCTTATTGCAGTCATGAAGAAATACCAGACAAATCCAAATTCTGGGACATTTCATAAAATAACTGTGGGGTATACTTTAAAGGTATCAAGATTATGAAAGACAAAGACTGAACACTGTCATAGGTGGATTGGTGGGAACTTAGAATAAATTTAGTTTATTTAACTAAATAAAACGTGAGATCCTGGATTGAATCCTGAGACAGATATAGGACATTAGGGAAAAAATGTTGAAATTAGAATAAGGTCTTTAGTTTGGTAAAAAGTATTGTACCAATGTCAACTTTGTAATTTTGATCATTGTTACTGTGGTTATGTAAGCTCTTAACGTGAGAGGAGGTTAATTGGAGGGGTATATGGGAACTGTGTACTAATTTTGCAGATTCTCTGTATGTTTATAAATAGTTGAGAATAAAAAAATTAAAGTTGTCATTGACTCTTTTCTCAGCACTTTTAATTACCTACTTCACTTTCCCATCCCCTTGAAATAAGTGAGGTATGAATTTCAAAAACTTCTTACCTCTAAGTTTAATGATACAGGATAGATATTTTAGACTTTTTTTTAAAATACAGTTTCTAAGTTTGCAATGCAGATGTTATTGTGTTCTCCATATTGTTTGATATCCTAAAGGCTTAATTTATTGTAGAATTTAGTTGAACAAATTGATCGTTCTGAAACTTCCACCCAAATCATAAAGCCATGATACGATAATCGGCTCTTTTGTTAGAGTTGATGTACTTTGATTAGTCTCTATCCCTCTAAGATATTAGGCTTAATTTTCACTCATTTCCCTTGATGTCCTTCATTTATTCTGTATAAATTTGTTAAATGCTTTCTAAGTGTAAAGGTCTGTTGCTAGAGTTGGGTATAGTAATGAAAAGGCATATTTCCTGCCCTTCTGGAGCATATTGTCTTATGGGGAAGACAATATACCATAATGATAAAACTAAGCAAGTAATAGATAGAAATTATGATAAATTAATTTGGGAGACTTGAGTTTAAAAGTTATTCTGAACTCCATAAGAATCAATGATATCATCTAGAGGTAAAACATTAACAGAAGAACATGGAGTTAGAGTTGTGCCCTTAAGGTCTTGAGTAGTAGATGGGGTTGGGTAGGTGAAGTGTTTGAAAGAAGGAAAATGAAAAGACCAGTTGAGGTGCAAGGGAAAAGGAGAGTAAAGCATTATAAAAAGCAAGAGAGAAGATTGTCTCCAGAGAGGGAGTAAATGCTTCATCTTAATGGTGCTGAGAGGCTGAGAAAGAGCACAGCATAGTTGAGTGGTGTGATCCAGTGTATTAAAAATGATCATGAGCAGTGGTCTCCCTGGGTTAAGGTAGATAGATGTCTTCATACCTTATTGACCTTGGAGATAGTTAGATATTCCTATGTTGACGCAGACACTTACCCTAACAATTTTTCTGTCACACACTCACCAAAATTCACTTCACAAGGTCTTGTAATGTCTTTCTTGGGTATATACGTGACTAATATTAAGACTTGATTATACGATTGTACGATGGTTATTTAAAGTGTTTCTTGTATGATCCACACATCTAAACTATTTTACAATTCCAGTTGATATTCACAAATATAGGATATAAATGATAAAAACAATGCAGCACACATTGGCAATCAGTCTTTCCTATTATGTTTTTTAATTATAGCGCCTCTTCTCTTGATATTCAGCATTTAATTTTGCTGAATTTTCTGTTTTCCTTACTCAATATCTTAGCTCTGTATTAAATTTAGTTCTGTGTTGTTCCATTAATACTTTTTTGTAAGCCATATTTTACTTTAATTGGCTAAATAAGACTTCAGGATAATCCAGAGTTGTCCTCAGTAAATATTTATTGAGTGCCTGTTAAGGAACTGTCACTGTGCTGAGTGCTGTGATATGCTGGATATGTCAAAAGGAGTGTTATCGTGCAATTCATAAGTAATTGCTATATAAAAAACTGAAACTAAGCAAATCCCAACAACAAGGACTTCCTTCCTAAATAAACATTATATGAAAACATAATCTTCGCTGATTTGACTGCTGGTGATGTCGCAATTAGAAAAACTCCCTGTTGAAAGCCTGCCCATCTTCTAAGGTTCAGATCAAATGCTCCCTCCCTTTTGTACAGCCTCCCTAAATCCTCACAGTTGGAATTAATCAGGCCCTGTGTTAGTAATTCCATTTGACTTTGTTTCTGCTTTGATTTCAGAGCTTATTTTCGCTTACTTTGTATTATATACTAATAATTTGTGTGTTGTTTCCCCCACATATTTGAGTTTGGAGACCACGTTTTGGTACATTGTACATAGTTGGTTCTTTTTAAAGAAAAGTTCTTTCTAAAGTATAAATAAAAGTATTTATTGATTTCAGTGGCATCAAGAGATGTCCAGAACCCTCCTTGTTCACAGGCATCTTAGCTTGGCCTTTGGAGTTTCCCATCAACCAAACCTTTGAGTATTTCTAACTTCATTTTTAGGTGAGATACTTACTAGCATAGCTACTGTATCCTAGAGGAGCTGATTGTGTTTCTTAAATATGGTTTATTGATTTTCTAATGTATGCTTTTTTTCTTATACAGAATCCTTTTTCTTTGGATTTCCAGTTTTACCACCTAAAGATTCTGGGTTAAAATTAACCTTTGTTGATGACCTCTACACCCTGTTTTGTTATTGTTTTATTCCTTGTTCCTCAGCCTGTATGTTTAATTATACTTTATTGTTTTCTACTTTTTAATGTTTTATAATTGTTCCTATGTGATTTAATCACATTCTATTCTCAACTAGTTTATATCTGCCTCGGGTTAAGGGCTGTTTTAAACATTTTTCGGAAATATTGAAATAATGTTTTAGGTAGGTGGCCATTCACTAAGTGCAGCTATCATTGTTATAAATAATAAAATAAAATTTAAAAGTTTAGTTACATATTAAAAAATTAAGATTAAAATTTTAAATTAAAATTAAAAAATTAAAAATTAAAAAAAATCTTTATGTGATGCTACAACATTTAGCATCCTAATATTCTCTAAAATTTCATAGGTTACCCTTTAAGTACTTCCCATATTTTAACAAAGGAAATTTGGGGTTTTCAGTTAGTTGAGAATATTTACCTTAAATATTTTTATTCTTTAAACATGAACACTCGCTTTGTCTTTTGACAAAACTGCACGTTTTAGTCATATTCTAATAAGACAAAGTAGACTGAAAGGGGGGGGAAGCTCATATCAGTAGTAGTTTAGTGCTTTGTTTTTATTTATAACAAAGATAAGTATTTGAATTTAACCTTGAGAGAGGGTACTGTCACAGAGATTAATGGGGCTGCTGAAAGAACGCTGCAGCTTTTGTGAGTCAGCTCTCCTGAGACCAATGAATATTAAGAATAAAGTTCAAAAAAAGTGAAAACAATGGAAATAGAGATAGGGAAACTCTACATATATTTAGGCATATTCTCTTTTTAGATCCATTATCAGTGAAACATTTGTTTTTCTTTAAAATTTGACTGAATTTGCTGTATCAAAAACGAAAATTCTTCCATTTTGGTAAGAGATTTTTTTCCTTTCTGAAATGAAGATTACTTATCTCTGGTTTTCACATTGGCCATGGGGATGATTATTTAAGAAAACCTTTAAAAAAATTAAGAGTGTCTGATATCTTTCTAGAAATAATATGTGATGTGTCACCTGATAAGATACCTCTGATACATTACCGATGTTATTGTAAAAATCAACTTTGATTTCTTAACAGACATTCTCGATCTATTTAAAGATTTAATCCTGTATCATTTCTTCTTCTTTAATTAATTTTTTTTCTTGGCAAGACAGGTCCTATGGGCATAGGTGGGTTTTTATGGTGTTCTTGGCAAATATTAAATAGAGTTAGGGATTACATTGGAAAACTATACATACAAATTGGCATCCATTTTAACAACCTTTTGCATAGTTGTTGGAATTAACTTGAAAATTTAGTTTTCCTGCAGGTGAAGCACCTACTCAGATTGTTGGCATGTGTGTGATTTTTTAAAAGCTTTTAGCCCAAAATCTGCTGCTTTTTATCATTTAGAAAACGAAAACAAGTCATAAAATCATTTTAAAGAACTCTACAGTGTTGAAATGGACTCAATAGATACTTTTCTCTATGGCCAAAATTCAGTTGTATTTGATAGCCAGTGAAAGGTACTGAAGGAATGTTTATTGATAATACCTGTGTAGGTAGCCTACTAAGATGCTTCCTGCTGTTAAGTTAGACCTGTTCTATGGACACTTTTAGCCACATCCTTTTAGCTTATTACAAGAATGCTCTCCATAAAATAATGAGTGGTTAAACTTACATCTGGTACTAAAATTCTTACAAGTATTCTCTCCTCACCTCAATGAAATGAATGGTTTAATCCTTTCCCTTGTGTGGTTGGGGAAACTCCTCTTTTATATTTGGAAAGTGAAGTCTCTGAGAAGATTCTTTTTATTTTTAAGAGAGCAGAAGCAGGCATTATGTATCCCCTTTGCCAAGACCTCAAAGACAAAGGTCATCCTCTTAGGGACCACATCAGCCGTTTACTATTAAAATAGTAAAAGATTATCTTTGGGATTTTGGTAAAGGCTTTGAAAATGTATGCTTGTTGTTTTTATAAGCATTATTGATCAGAGGAGATGTGTAGTAAGATTAGGCAAAGCCTATGTCCTTGCTCAAGTTTCTGATACCCAGCTCCCAGAATTTTTAAGATAAGAACGTGGCTTATCCACATGGGTATTTGTACAATATGCTCTATAAAAGTTATTCATGTAAAAACATCATTTTATATGTATATATTTCTGTTTCTTTAATGAAATCCATCTGCTCTTGTTTGACTTTGATTTTTAACAATTAAGGCTGTAACAGAGTTCTCTAAACAGGGGAGATATTTCAGGGACTTTGGACAGAAGGGAGAAGAAAATATCTTTAAATTTTAACCCAAAGCATTTCCTTAAAATAAAAAGTAGTTGGTGTATAACCAAATTCTGTCTCTGTTTTGGGGTAGCTTTCTTTTCTTAAAATTGACTTCATCAGTGTATCTGGCTTTAATTTTTTTCCTCCAGTAAGCATATGAGTAGTTAGCAGTTGAAATCTGACATGTTGAATGATTTTAATGAAATCTTCTGCTATGTGTGTATGCTTGGGGGATGGGGAAAAGGGAGGAAGAATAAGCAGTGGGTGGAGGGTAATAAAGAATTACTGTCTCTTTACATTAAGGATAATGGATAGCAGTTAACATTAATATCTTTCAGAACATGTTAAAGCCTTTTTGGTAAGTGGTATTTACTCCAAAGGAAGCAGCTCTTAATATTAACCCAAAGAAATTACCTCCATAACCAAGGCAGAGTCCAAGTTGGGAAAAGGACAGGTGAACAGGGGAGGCTGGGTTACCTTGGATAATCTGTGCGAGATATGCAGTGACTTTCCCTCTGCTGCTGACAAAGGGAAAAGTTTAATAAGATCTGTCATTATGAAATAATTTTTATGTTACTGTGGTATTGAACCTTTTTTCCTTTTAATTTTGAGGATGATGCTGGAAGAGGACAAAAAATTATTTTTTAACTGCTGGGTTGTTTGTTTTGCCTTCACTGTTCTTACTGAATGTTTGATTTGAAGGAAAGGCAGTGGAGACTAGAGTCTTACAGCTGCAGTGGTATGTAGTTGATGTTGACAGAGCTGATGTCAAGAAGCAAAGTTCAGTTGAGTGTATTAGGTGTTAGTAGTCGTATGGGATTTGCTGGAATCCAGTATTCTTGTTAATGTGCCTGAAATTACAGCTGTCACAGCTTTTGCCCTAATTTCATTCGACTATAGGAGTCTTCTTATTTAAGGATATGAAGAATTTTTTGACAGCTTCCCACTTCCTCTGTCCCTCTACCACTCCCCCCCCCAAATTAGTCACACAAACCCCCTGCTTTGAACCCTGTACTCTGTAAATGAAGTGGTCTTATTTGACCTTATTTGGTATGTGTAGTTGGCATAATAAATAGGTTTCAGCACCTAATCCAGGGGTAGGAAAACTGGTCTGTGTTAGTTTTGATGAGTGCAAACATAATTTATAGCAGTTGAAGTAAAATTCTAAAGATACTGCTTTCATTTTAAGTGATACGAACTATTTAAAATGGTGAAGCATTTCTCTAGATAGCTTTTAAGTGAGTTGTCTGTGGCACACAGTACATGTCTAAATTTTAGGTTGCCTAAATTGGTTAAATAGAGTGAAATTCCAAGTTAGAGCAGGTGAATGAAATTGAAGTTTCTTTCTCTATGTAGTTTTCCTCTCCCATGCTGCCAATTTGATATTTTTCTAAATAATGAGGGCTAGAAAATTGGGTAACTCCAAACAGTACAAATAATTCCCCTCTTTGTAATTTTAAATTAGACTTGTTTTTTGCTAAATTTTATGATTTTTTTAATCTCTCTTAAGAGTAAAATCAATTATAATGAAAATTCATAAGGGAACGGATTTAAGGAGGGTCTTTAGTCAGTGGGGACCAGCAAGACCAGGAATACTTCATTCTCATAATTTCCTAAAAAATGGGTTTATTCCCCAAAGAAAGGAACGTCACTAAAATGTGAGGACCGAACTTACTAAAAAACTTCAGTAATTTTTCTTAGTTGACTCTGATTGATTGGCATATCACTGAGTATTCTTAGTACTGAATTACTAACAAATTAAGTTGGAATCCTCTTCATTTTTACCATAATCATAAGAAAATATTTCATTAGAACTCAATCCAGTTGCAGGTTTTATTCTGAGTAATTTTTTTTTTTAAGATTTTATTTATTTATTTCACAGAGGGAGAGAGATCGCATGGAGGCAGAGAGGCAGGCAGAGAGAGAGAGGGGGAAGCAGGCTCCCCGCCGAGCAGGGAGCCCAATGCGGGCCTCGATCCCAGGACCCTGAGATCATGACCTGAGCCGAAAGCAGAGGCTTTAACCCACTGAGCCACCCAGGCGCCCTATTCTGAGTAATTTTTGACAAAAGGCATATTTTGCTAATCTTATATCCAATGGATATCCTAATTTTGTGTAGTATCTTTAATCTCTGCCTTCTACATTTTAGGTAATCTAGTGTCATTCGGTTCCATTTGAATATAACCTGATAAAAAAAGCTCCGTCTTTCTAGTAAAGACCCTGTTATCCTAACAGGTATTTTTCCTCTCAGGAGCAGTTTTGATAATCACTGTTTTCATGCCTCATTGCTTTGTTGATAATTCAGTTTTCTTATGCTGGAAGTATATACTCTAGCATACTACGATAATCATCTTACAAGATGGCCCCAGATCATCCTTATCTCCTGGTGTTTGAGCCCTTGTGTAGTCCTCTCCCACACTGTGTCAGGATTAGTCTGTGTGAACAGTAGAAAATGTCAGAAGTGGCAGTATGTGAATTCTGAAGCTAGATCATAAAAGATACTGATGTGTCTGCCTTGTTCTCTTGGACCACTTGCTATGAGGAAAGCCAGGCGCCATATCATAATGACACTCAAGTAGCCCTGTGGAGTGAAACAGAGGCCCCTTGCCAATAGCTATCACCAACTTGCCAGCCATGTAAGTGGAAACAGAGGACTGAATCCTGACTGACATCTTGACTATAACCCCACGAGAGACCCTGGAACCAGAACTGTTTGGCTAAGCTGTTTTTGAGTTCCGGACCCACAGAAGCTGTGCAAGATAACAAATGTTCACTGTTGTTTTAAGCTGCTATGTTTTGAGACAACTTGTTATGTAACAGTAAACAACTAATACAAGCGCTTTATATCCTAGGTATTAAAGTGATATGCCATATATTGAAATATTGTTCCTTGAAATTCATTTTGGTTTTCTCTGTTGGCAGAAAGTTAATGCTATTTGAATTTGTTTTATTAATGTTATCATTGCAGTAATTTTCAGTGCTTTAGATCGTTAGAATTTTAGGCAGTTTGCTGTAAGGATTTTTACCTGTGTAACTCTTATTTGTATGTTAGTAGACTCTGAGTTAAGAAAAGAGATGAATTTATTTTCTTTTAAAGATTTTATTTATTTTTTTGACAGAGCAAAAGAGCACAAGCAGGGGGAGTGGGAGAGGGAGAAGCAGGCTCCCCACTCAGCAGGGAACCCAATGCAGGGCTCAATCCCAGGATCTCAGGATCGAGACCCAAGTTAAAGGCAGATACTTAACTGACTGAGCCACCCAGGCGCCCCAAGAGATGTATTGATAACATGTGTTCTAGTTGTTGCTGTGTTGTCCAGCAGAAATAGAAAGGTGGGCACATAAATTATTTTGAATTTTCTAATGGCTTCATTTAAAAAACCAAAAGGAGACATAATAATTTTAATAATGTACTTTATTGACTTCAGTATAGCCAAAATATTATCATTTCAACCTATAATCAACGTAAAGATTATTACGTGACTTTTTTTGTACTGTCTTCAAAATTTAGCGTGTGTTTATGGCACATCTCAGTCTAGCCTAGCCACATTTTAAGTGTGGCTTAAATAGCACAAATAATGTATTTAGCTGAAGAAGTTAAGATTTTATTGTAAGCTAAAGCAGCAAGTCAATAATGCATATATACAACAGGAATGATTTTCTCAAACTAAAGTGTGCCATGTCATACCTTAACTTCAATCTCTGTCTAGATTTAGTTTTCCAGTAAGGAACCCTCTACTTTCTGAATACCTCAGATCCTTCAAACCTGTGGAAATATCCTAGGAATAGAAGGGATTAGGGATATTGGAGGTTCTGTATACTTTACTTTTCTCTGAGATTACAGTCTTAGAATGGCAGGACTCCCTCCTGATTTATCTTGAAGACTGGTGAATGTGGACTTTTTAAAAGAGAAAGTAGAATTAAATGTGTATAGCATATAGTCAGAGCCTTAGGATGTATGTGGTGTAATCACTGTCACTATGTGAGCGACCAAGAAGCACATCCCCTGCTTCCTCTAGCCTGTGTTTACCAAGAGCAGAAGTATACGAACTCCTTCGTGTTTTGCAGTTTCTGAAAGTTCTGTACTTTACTGACATTTTATTTGCTCATACATATTCAGAGAAGTGTGTGGTAACTGTCAATTTTCTACTTGAAGTTTAGGCATTAAATAGATTAGAGATTTTTCTCTTGATTCAAACCAAAATAACACCATTAAGTGCAATGTAAATGAACAGTTCTGTCACTAGAATTTTGTGTCAAACTCTGTCACCCAAATCTACTCACTGTTATTTTCATAGGTATTTAAAAAAAAAAAAAAGCAATTATTTGCATAGAAAGGGGACCATTTTCAAAGTTCTTGGCTTGGTGCTGTGTCTCACACAGACGCAATTGGTATATTTAAGCATTAGATATTTTCAGAATAATAGCAGAACTTACTGCAATATTTTATCTCTTTAAAAAATGTTCTTTTTTAGAATATTCCATGGTCACCTAAAGACTGGAAAAGAATTTCTCATAATTTTGACCTGTTATGCAAATTATTTGCATGAAGAAATTCAACTTTTGAATAAAACACCAAGGAAGAGAGTAACTTGAAATTCATATATTTTTTTCACCATTGGCACTGTCTTTAGATATATTTGCCCAGCCTTTTCTCTTTCCAGTAAATAGTTAAACCATATGTTTAGAGTATCCATACCTGAAATAGTCACCACATTTTTAACTATTTCCAGAAATTCATGTATTCTTATTAATTTATTTGCAGTATCTGGTTTTCTTTCAACACTTTAAAATTTGATTTTGAATTTTTTTTCTGAACAGGCTTATTTATATCATTTACAAAGTGACATAATACTACATGGCTTATAATAGTGATAGTCCTCTACCTCATTCTTGTCTAACCTGGATTTCTGCTCCCCTGGGACAAGCGTGCTTTTACCTTTTTTGCTTGTTTCTAATACTGTTTACTTCCACTTCTCCAAATGACATTCTTATACTGTTGTTTTCTTATTTTTCTTATTTGGACATTAGTTATCTACTGATTTCTTACTATGATGAGGATTAGCCTTTCTAAGCAAGTCACCACACATACTTGCCTCTTTTTGTCTTTCTAATATAACTTTTACATTATTATGTCTCAGGCACATAGACTGATTATGATTACATTTCCTTTATTGTACTTTCAGTTTTTCCTGGTGGTAATAATATCATTGGGTTTTTTTGTTTTATTATTTGTATACATATCACGAGTTTATTCCCAAATTCCTTTCTCCTACTATAACATTCCTCTCAATGTTGGTACTATTATAGACTGTATCATCCCTTATTTATTAACTTTGTAATCTGTTTATCCTCTTTTTTTTTTCTTGGAAACATCTTTCCTTGAGTTTCTATCCTCTCCTGTGAATTCTCTTTATTCTCTAGGCTTATGGTTACCCTGAGGTTCCCTTCACTACTCATTTATGACAGACATCCTTTTTTCTGGGTCCCATGTCTTCCTCTTTCTAGATTGACTTCTTAAGTTTGATGGAGCACATCCATAGTAGCTTTCTGAGAGAGTCTGTGACATGAGGTAAATTTTTTACGATTTTGCATACTTCCCTTACATTTGATCGATAGTTTGGATATAGAATTCTTGATCAGAAAGCATCTTTCCTTCAGAGTTTTGAAGGCATTACTTCAGTTTTCTTCTGATTCTTTATGTTTACGTAAAAAATTCCAGTGCGTTCCAATTTTTTATTCTTTGTGGGTAATCATTTTTGGCCTTTCTAAAACTTAAATATCTTTTCTCTAGTATTCTAAACTAAAAAAAAAAACGTTAGAATACCTTTACTATAGTCTAAGTATAATAAATGTATTTATTCTTCACTGAAAATGTAAGAACAAGGAAGGATAATTACAAATACAATCTAACATTGTGCTTAGCACTCCAGTATTTGTAGAACTAAAAGATTCTATTCATTTCTGGCATTGGCTCAGTATTTTATTAAATGAAACAAATTCAAGGTGTGTAATTCAGTACAAAGGAAACTTCCTTGGTTTACCTTAGCAGGTATCTATTAAGATTCTGAAAATAGACCGGAGCCACGTTTTACTCACTAGATGGATTAAGTACTTACGGACTTTGTTGGTCTTGGTGTTGAAGGTAATGAGAATATTCGCTGTCTTCATTCTTTTGTTACCACCCCGGTTTAATACGGCTTTCTTGGAGCATATGGTTCCATACATTATTTTGCATTGATTTTAAATTGTATTACAAGTTATGTAATTTATAGTATTTCATAAATAATATTTTAACAGTTTTCTGCTTTTTATTTGTGGTATTTCTTGACTTTTGTTCTTTGTCCTTATTGTGGACACGGATTTTGAGCTAGGCTTTACCATTAAGTCAGAAAAGTTTTCTTAAATAAATGGCCTTGTACACAGAGCTCATCTGGTAGACTCTGATTTTAGTACTTGTTTTGATGAAACTTTCAGTATGGAAACTGATTATCTGCATTATGACAAATTACTAAGTATCCTCTCTCTCTAGAAAACATTTTACTGATAAAGCCACAAAGCTATTTTTCAGCCCATGCAGAAAAGCAGATAATCCTGTTTGTTTGAAATAGGTTCTGGGAAGTTATCTGGGTTAAGTTTTTCAGCCTCGATTTAGGTTAGAATAACAGAAGCCTCTCAGGAGATCTCCCAAAGACAGTGTAAGAGTAAAGAATATCACAGACTGAACAAAAACATAATAATACTGTGTTATTCAGAACCAGTTGATAATGGGAAACATTTGTGTTTCTTTTTGTTTACAGCAATCTGTAATTCACAATCCTGTGTTACTACAAATAAAGTTATTCATTGGAGTTTTCGAGAGGACTGAACTCACTGGCGATTGCATCTGTCTCTTTCCACATAATCCTTCTGTTGCATTTCATATTCTTTGATTCAAAAGAAACTACATTGGCCTTTGTTTCTCTTGTTCCTCTCTGGTTGGCATTGTTTTAGAAACCTTCCACAGTAACTTCAGCGGTTTTGGAAGCTTCACTCTGCTGCTCACAGCAGGTCACCTGGAAGCATTAAGATTTCAAGAAAGAACATTTTTTGATATAGCTAAATTGTCCTTATAAGACAGAACCTGGGGCTAAATCAGGGACTAAAATCAGGGTATTTGGGGGCTAAATATGGGGCTAAATCAGGGCATTTTATAACATTTTCCCCTAGAAAATGAACAGTTAAAAAAAATGAGCATAACATACATTACTGAAATGTGAATTTTTTTTAATCTCATTCTTTTAGTTGAGAAAAATGAGAACAAAAGATTTGTCAACTTTTTATTATGAAAGATGTTAAATAGTAAGATACTCTTTCAGTGCTGGGAGAAAAATCTGACTTACCTTTGACAGATTTCCAGTTCTGGATTTCTGAAGACAAAGTTGTTAGAAAGGACTTCCTGTGCCTTACACTTACAAAAGTGAACTACAGTCTAATTAAATGAGAGTTGCATAGATGAATGACAAAATCTTTGATATTTTTTTCTGATACGAGTATTGTGAATGTTGGAGAATGTTTCAGCAACTCTTGTTCTTTTGTTTTTAATTTAATTGTATTAGTAAAAGGCAGCACTTCCTTTTTAATCCTTTGGTTCTAGAAGAATTTAAAGAGGAAATGCTTAATAATAACCTGATAAATCTAATTCTTAATACTGCTTGAACTCTGCTTCATTTATCCTTTTTTTTTTTTTTAAGATTTTATTTATTCATTTGACACAGAGAGAGAGATCACAAGTAGGCAGAGAGGCAGGCAGAGAGAGGAGAGAGGAGGAAGCAGGCTCCCTGCTGAGCAGAGAGCCCGATGTGGGCCTCGATCCCAGGACCCTGGGATCATGACCTGAGCCGAAGGCAGCGGCTTTAACCCACTGAGCCACCCAGGCGCCCCATTTATCCTTCTTATTTTAAGATCTTTCCTTTCTTACATGTTCTTAAAGTTCTGTAGGATTTTGTCTTTCTAATAGGAATTCATATTTACCTTCCCAGGAGTTAATTTTTAAGCTTATTTAGATTATCAGGGTTAGTGGGAATTGGGTGGCTAACTAAATTATTCATCCTTAGCCCGATCACTTATATCCAGTGACCATTTTTAGTTTTCTCTATGAGATTAAGAGAAAACTTTGATGTCTTGAAATCATTAAGAAACCACTTTCTTTCTCATTTATTTTTTTTCTAAATTGGTTTGCTAACAGTTGTCTATATGAAGAATATAATCTGAAAAATCATGCATTTAACTTTTTCATCAAGGCTGAACTTTGCAGGGAGAGAATGTTTTGATATTGAGTCTTGTTACTTAGGCTTCATCAAAGCTGGCTTAAAGCCCAGTTTAGAAAGTAATTCAGAAACAGCTTTGTGTTTTTAAGTAATCAAGCCCTTGCTGCCTATGCTGCTTAACACAGTTTTATTCTCTCTGTTACAGAGAACAAATCCATCACTAATTTCTCTTGCTTAACTAACTTGACCTTTTGCTCTTCATAATATATTTCAACCTCCTATTCTTCTTGTCTTCCCTTGTTCTTTGCTCTGTGAAGATATCTTTGTGGCTTGGATTTACTTCTGAAGGGAAGGATATTCAATAAGCAAATAGTCCTTTCTTGATAAATAGTCTCTCCTTGGGTTAACTAATTAGTCTACTTCACCTAGTCTTCCATCGTTTTCCAGGACAGTCTCCGTAAGAAGGATGACAGGATTGAAGAGCTGGAAGAAGCACTAAGAGAAAGTGTACAGATAACTGCAGAGCGAGAAATGGTGCTAGCACAAGAGGAGTCAGCCAGGACCAGTGCTGAAAAACAGGTCTGCAATTTTATACAGTTACTGGTGATGCAGCTGGTTAAACAAAAGGTAAAACCCAACCAGTATAGTTTAGGTAAACTATACACATGTTCATAGGGTTTCAAAAGCACATCATCAGGTGTAAGTATTTAGACCTAAAAAAGAATTGAAATAAGGTTGCATATAAGAATGACTCTTGTTAAGAGTCTCTGAATTACTAATTTGGGACTTAATTCACATATATGGGTGTGGTATATGCTCATGTACCTGGTGAGATGAAATGGAACTAGCCTGTTTGTTGCAAGCGAGACTGGTCACAATCCTGCTTTTAAATTGAATGGGAAGACACAAACATTTCTGAGCTAAAATGTTAAATTTAATTAACAGTTTATTTACTTTATACCCTGCCTTGTTCAAAAGAGCAGTTAAAGTTACAGCAAGTTATAAACAAGGTTAGTAGCAAGTGTGAAGGACATAGTTATTGTGGGACTTGAGAGCACCAGAGCAGCATGCCTCAAGCCCTGAGGTGACTTGTTAAAGAGTTCTGCCGCTGCTGTGTCTGGTATCTGCTTTATATAGTTTTCTACATCTTTTAGATCCCTGTACACTTGCTTTTGACTTTTTGTTAGGAAGGATAACTAAAATTGGGAAATGTGAATGGAAAAAATGGTTCTAACAAGTCAATGCTCTAATCTCAGTTCCTAGTATGGGTGTGACCTGAGGTTTTGAATCTCCCTTACACAGAGATTCATGACATTTTTTCATTCATGTATTTTTCATTCATGTAAAATTCATGTGATTTTTTCAGTGATTGTCTCCTTTCCATTTCTTTGTTGGAGAGCTATACCTGCTAAAAAGGTAAAAAATTTAGAGGGTAACCTGAATCTTTTGGGGAACCCCCATGATGAGACCACTGTGGTCTTGTGAGTTAAGGTAGTTGCGTAGCAAGGAAGAAGGGTACATTTTCAAAAGAGACATGATGTAGTGTGTACCATAAGGGCGTCCCTTCATAACTGTGTTAGGATGAGGGTATGGTTTCTTTAGTACTAAGTATAGAAAGACAAATTGACAGTTTTTAGCCAAATTGAAGAAAAATGGAACTTTTCAGTCTTTCAGTGTCTTTCAGTGCCCTGTTCGTACATAAATGCCTTATCCACTTCTAATTCGAATATTTCCTGTACACAGTTAAATAGAGCCTGGGTAGTAGAGAGCTTAAGAGAAGGGATGGTGACAGTCATCGATCCAGGGTGAAGAGAGATTTTCTTTTATCTTGATTTTACCTTTTTTATATTCTTACCTTTATTTTCAAAATGTCCCAGTTTTTTCTTTCTTTAAAGATTTTTTTCTGCTTGGGGATTGTTATTTAGTGACAGATCTTACATATCAAGTAGAAATGTTGGCCATTAATAATAGTACATCATGTCATTATGGCATATAAATTGCTAGTATGTGTTTTTTAATTTTAAAATGTATTATTGTGTGAACTAGTTATAATTTGCTTTTTCAGGGGATAGATTTTTATTTATTTATGTATTATTTATAATAGATGTATTTTAGGTCAGTTTTTTGGTTGTTTTTTTTTTTAGTTTACAGAAAATTGAGCAGAAAAAATTGAACATGGAATTCCTGTATTTTTCTTCTTCCACCCCAGTTTCCCTATTGTTAACATCTAGCATTGGTGTGATAGATTTATTAGAATTGATGAGCCAATATTGATACATTATTAACTGGTCCATAGCTTAAATTTTGGTTCGCTCTTCATCTCATACAGTTCTGTGGGTTTTGCCAAATGTATAATGTCATGTATTCACTGTTAAAGTATCATACAGAATAGTTTCACTGCCCCAGAGATCTGCTGTGCTCCACCTGTTCATCCTTCCTCCATCTCCCCAATCCTTGATCTTTTTCCTTGTCTCCATAGTTTTTCCTTTTCTAGAATGTTATGTAGGTGGAACCACATAGAATATAGCCTTTTCTGACTGAGTTTTTCCATTTAGCCTTGCATTTAAGGTTCTCCCAGGTCTTTTTGTGGCCTGGTAGCTCATTTTGTTTTACTTCTGAATGATATTCCATTGTATAGACATGCCACAATTTGTTTATTCTTTGACCTGTTGAAAAACATCTTGATTACTTCCAATGTTTGGCAATTATGGATAAAGCTTCTATGAACATTTATGTGTAGGTTTTTGTATGAACATAAATTATCAACTCATTTAGGTAAATACCTGGGAATTGCTGGATTTTATGGTTAAGACTCTGTTTAGCTTTGTAAGAAACTGTGAAACTGTCTTCCAAAGTGGCTGTATATAATTTGCTTTTAATTGCATGCTTTTTTTCTTTCTCTCTTTCCTGTTTATCTTTTTTCCACCATTCTGCTACTCACTGCCTATCTGAAGCTGTTGAGTGAAATAGTGCTTGAGACCAGTCATTTGGGCTCTAAATGGTTTAAGGTATGAAGAAGCTACTTTCATGTTTGTATTTCTGAGGCCATGTAACCTTCATCTACTATCCCCTCCTGCTGTCATCTTCTGTTCTTATTTTTATCTTTTTCTGTCTTTTAACCCCACTGTTAATTTTACTTATATGTATTAACTATATATACCACAGTAATCTACAGATACTCATTTGAAATATCTTAAATGGATAAAGCTTTTTTTGGCTAGGGACATTATTCTTACTATCTTACTCAGGTCCAGAAATTATCTGTCTCTTTTCTAAATTTAGCCTCTGAGAAGAAATAACTCCCTCTGTTAGAAGGAGGATATCTGTATCTCTTGATTTCTTAAAGAGCAAAACAAAATTGTTTGGGAATAATCTCTCTTAACTGAAATAAAATACAGAGCCTTTTAAAGTTTGAGAGGGGGAAAACTCACAAAGGAAAAAAATTTCTTCTTATAGGATCGCCTTATAGTTTCTTTATTTCCAATACATGCCGCTCCATATTGAGCCCATGCCCAAAATAAGAAGTTGTATAATGATCCCACAAAGGAAGATGTCCTAGAACGTGTGTTGTCAGATGGAGAGATGAAAGTGAATAATCCCTTGGGGGAATCTCAAGGGCTCCTTTGACTTGTGCTTTATGCTTTTCTACATGGATTTTCTTCTTCTGAAACTTGCCTCTGCTCAAGTTTAAGCAGGTTTTGTGTTTTATTGAATGTGAGAGTCCATTTTCTTAAAATGAGACTAGAGTAAAATCTGCTCTCTGAAGTCTAAGAATTGTGAGGAGGTGGGGAGTAATATCTTTAGTTCAGCAGTGCTGCTATAGACTTAAATGCAATGCGTGCTGCATGAAGCACTGGGTGTTATACACAAACATGAATCATGGAACACTACTTCAGAAACTAATGATGTGTACTGTATGGTGACTAACATAACATAGTAAAATAAAAAATTAAAAAAAATAAACTTAAGTTTTTGAAATGCTTTCTTTTTACTTGAAAAGAGTGTTTTAAATATCTTCACTAAGAGTAAGTTTATTTTTTGAAGAAGCCTTTTGCCAACTACAGTACTAATAACTAAAGTTTTAAAAAAATGCCTCTCAAGTAATAAGACATTTTCTTGTGGCTCAATAAGTTGGATTTGTATCTGTTCTGAAAAGTATTTCTTAATGTTTTGAGCAGTAATAAAGATATATCCTTTCAATATGACTAAAATTTACATATGAATTCTAACTTTTATTTTTAAAAGCTCATTTTTAATACTGGTACTCATTTTTTTAAATTGCCATTTTGATGTTATTTGGCTTGTATGTTAAGTATCAATTTTGACCTAGAAGATTATAGGGTTTTACCTATGATTTGCAGGTAGTTATAGAACAATGAGCATTTTTAACGGTTATGTCCTCAAAATTTTCCCCCAGATATTTGCATATTGAATATTGTTTGTTCCAATAATTAAAATCACTTGAACAACAACAAAAAATGGCACTCTGATTAAACGGCATATTATAGCCTAACTGGACATGTTGGACCCACTTGGTTTTTACTCTGGATCTCACAGAGTACCCAGCTTCTCCTTTCAACATTCAAGTTCTTTTCCTTCCCTGTCAGCCAGACAGGCAGGTAGGAGAGCCAGGCTTGGCCTTCATCGTCAGTAGTTCTTGATTCTTTATTGTGAAAATGGGCAGTAGAGTCATTTAAATTTGATCCACCCTCTTTGCATCTTACAAAGTTAAATAGCTGAAAGAAGAATAAAATAAGAAGGCAGTGCTTATGGCATGTACAGTGCATATTGGTGGCACATGCTTCATTATTATTCACTTTTTGGTTCCATTGTTACTTTTGAAGACAGTGGATTTTTTCTCATGTTTCTATCTTCTTCAGTTTCAGCTTAATCAAATTTCTTATCCTCAGCCATGTCTGGTTTGTTAGACACAATCGTGGAGGAAATGGAGCGAGGTGCAAGAGAGTGGGGTCCAGACTGTAATTGGCACCTGCCAAATGTCCCGTCATTTTTGCTTCTTAAAGATTTACTAAATTCTCTGTTGGCTGCCAATCTACCCAAACATTCATTAGCATTTATCACCGTGATACCCAAATACTTTCTCAAACAGAACAAGTCACCACTACTGAAGCATCACTAGTGTATCTGGGTAGCCTGTAGAAGATGATGTGTGCTAATGAAACTATAGTTGCACTCTCCAGTCCTTCCCATGGCCGTCTTACTTTTAGCTGTTCCCAGAGTTGACAGTTTATTCTTTGGCCATAAAAACATAGTCCTGTACTGGTCTGAACATTTGTAGTAAGTTATATTTCTCATTTTTTAAATTAAATGGCGATAATGCTCAGAAAATAAAATAATGATTCTTTTACTAATGCTACCCTTTCTGCAGATGTTTATTGACTACCTTGTCGTTTTCCAGATGTTACACTAGGCACTGGAAATAGGTAATAAAAACAGTCTCTGCCTCAAGAAGTTCATCATTTATTTGGAAAGACTGAAGAATGAACCTATAATTATGGTTCAGTTTGATAAGTGCCATGGTAGTGATCTGAATAGAGAGTTTTAAGAGTGGAAGAGGAGGGGCAGGCATGTAATCCAGATTGGAGAGGTGCGTAGAAGGCTTCCTGGAGGAGATGGCTAATGCATGAGCTGAGTCTTAAAAAGAAAGAACTAAGCAAAAAGGAGGTAGAAGGATATTGACCATATTCCATGTAGAGGGATCAGCTTATATGAAAGCTGGAAGCATCGGGAAACTTTAAATAGTGGTTAGTAGCTATAGTTCAAGATAAATATGTATGGCATGATCTGTGGGAAGGAGGGGGAAGTGCATACATTCTGATCATGCTGAAGCATGTTTAGTCTCATGTTGTGCTCCAGCATTGAATTTTATGTTCAAGGCAGTGGAGAATTATTGCAGCATTTTAAGCACATAATAATATTTTATCATGAGTTTGCTTGCTCATTCATTCATTCAACAGATCTTTATTGAGTATCCAGTGGTGCTGTGGCAGTCTGGGGTAATATATCGTGATGAAGAAAGCAACTGTGGTCTCTCCCCTAAGAGAGCTTACAGTCTGTAGAAGGACACAGACACTAATCCAACAAAAAACCCATTTAATTATAAGTTATCACAAAGTACTATAAAGAATAGGAACAGGTTTTCTGTAATAGACAATAATTTGGTGGAATCGGAGAGGTTAGAACCTATTTTTGATTGAGTGCTCAGAGAGGGTCCTCTGAGAAAGTAATATTTAACCTGGGTCTTGAAGGGTGAGAAGCCTGCCATGGGAAGAATGGGGAAGAGTCAGTGTTTGTGACGGCAATAAGGTGGAAAGAACTGGACATGTGTGAGGACGACTGGTATGAATTGGGGGGTGGGAGTACTGCAAGGTATGCAGGGCCTTAGGTAAGGGGTGGCCAGAAGTTGGTGTTTTTTTAAGGTGGTGGAAGCCACTGAGGAGGTTTAATCAGTGCGTGACATCCGCTGATTGTGTTTTTAAAAGACTGTCTGGCTACTAGTTGGAAAATGGATCCCACAAGGCTAAGAGTGGAAGCAAGAAGATCAGATGAGTTATTAGAGTAGCTTAGGTGAGAGGTCTTCCAAGTTGAGGTACACATATACCTGGAGATGGCACGAACATTTTCCAAAAGGGTGCATGGACACAGGTGCTCAGCTTCTAAACATACTTTTCCTTCAAATTGATCTGCTTCAGAGGGTACCTCACTAAGATGAGCAGATTCTTTTTACTTCCCTTTTCACAGTGTGCATCCCTCACTTTATAATAGGCACACCTCTCCTGAACCTTAGAATTATATATTCCTCTAGGGAGGAAAAAACCCCTCTGGAACAGTTACAAACAGATAATTCCAAATATTGGTGTTAAGAAGATGGATCAGAAAAGTCAGATTGTTTATAATTCTTTGTTTTCAGTAGAATTGGATAACCTAATTAAGTTGCCAGCTGTTAGATAATTATAAGTAATTTTTAATAATAGGCTACTGTGTGATTTGGGGCATATAATTCTGAAGGAGTAAAAAATTTGAGATATACTGCTATAAAAAATTTCCTTCCATTCCTATTTATTTATATAAAGGTTTCTTAGTGCTTATACCTATGAAAAGGAAGCATACAGTAGAATCGATATTGTACCCTGAATAAGTAATATTCATCAAGGAATATCTAAACTAATAAAATAAAAATTCTATTAATTTCATTAAGATAAATATGTTTAATGATAAGATACATTTTTAATAAAATTTTACTTTTCACATTTAATATAGTATTCTTTCAAAATATCACATGTATATTAGTTTTGATTGATCATATGTTATTAGTAATTATAATAATCAGTTTGAAAGAATTTTTAATAGAGTTATGACCACAGGAAATTTTGTAAATATGAAATTTAAATTTATGTACATATATTTGATGCAGAAAAGTATGAGAGAGGATCTATACAGATAGTCTATCATAAAATAAATTACATCAGTATAAAATTTTAGCAGAAAAGTAAGAGAGGATCTATACAGATAGTCTAGCATAAAATAAATTACATCAGTATAAAATTTTAAGGAGAAATGGAACAGAAGCACCAGGCCAAAGATGAAAAGGAACATGTAAAATGTTTAATTACTTAAGAATAGTTTATCTTTACAGCTTTTAAATAGAAGTAGATATCAAGTCACCATAGTATTTATATTTAATCGGATACTTTCTTTTTAAAAAAAGAATGACATTTTATTTTTTAAAAACAAATTTTAAAATACCTAAGAAATCACATTCTTTGCAACTCTTTAAACTTACAAGTTAAAAATAGGTATCAGGTTAAAATTATAGTTCTGTAAACTATTTTAGGAGGCATACAAGCAAAATCATGTAGGCTCCTGGTCTAGGCAAGAAAGTGTAAATTAGGAAATAGGTTGGTAAATTGCATAGTGGCAGTGGGGATGGAGAAAGTGGATGGGTTTAGAATATCTTTTGGAAATAGAGCTAAAAAGACTTGGTGAATTGCATGTACGGGTAAGGCTGAAGGAGAAAACAAAGATGATTTTCCAATTTCTGGCTAGAAAGACTGGGCAGATGTTGGTTCCATTTTCTTTCTTTTTTTTTTTTTTTTAAAGATTTTATTTATTTATTTCACAGCGGGNGGCCTCGATCCCAGGACCCTGAGATCATGACCTGAGCCGAAAGCAGAGTCTTTAACCCACTGAGCCACCCAGGCGCCCTTGGTTCCATTTTCTGAGATGAGAAATCCTGAGGGAAAAACTTGTTTGAGGATAAAAACCAAGAAATTATGCTAAAAAAATGATAGCTACGTTATTTTTAGTAGTAGAATATACATCAGATGTTTATATCAACCCAGTTTTCTCTTCTGAAATAGACTATTGTCTACTTCAAGTCTACTTCATACATTTTTTCAGATATTTCATTGACATCTCAACCGGAAACCATCCAAATCCAGAACTCTTGATTCCTTGCCTCAAACCAATTTTTCCCCAGGCCTTTTCATCTCATGTGAAAAAACACTCTTATCGTACAAAGCTGAAATTAGTCATGGTGAGTGTTAGGAGAAGGAAGTCTGAGAAAGGCCAAAGTGATAGGTTAGGTACAGATTGTAAACTCTGGTTCTCTAGTTCAGAAAGCTACTCCAGAGGTTTAGGGAAGCTATATTACATGGTGGCTAAGAAAGTTGGTTCTGGGTTAGAATCCTTGATTGGAATTATGGTTCCATCATTTAAAAATTATAATTGCAGGCAAGTTACTTCTGTGTCAGTTCCCTGAGCTGTCAAAGATACTGTAACTGCCACACTAAGGAGAGGTTATATGTGCAGAGTGCTTATAACAGAGTTGGCATATAGTAAGCACCCAGTAAACCTTAGTAGCTAAGGTTACTTAGCTACTAAATAGCTAAGTACTGAGCTTCTCTTGTTACTACCATAGCTTTTGATGGCTCCAAAGGGAAGAGGTTGCTCTGATCAGCAAAAGGCCCCAGAGAAACTTAGTATCTACAGACCCAACCTGGTCATTTCCGTACTGGTAATAACCTGCTTTTTGTTAAAAGTTCCCATGTTCATATATCAAGTTTTAGTCCGTGGGACTTGAGGAAATCCTGTACCCTGCCATTTCCCAGCCTAGAATGTATAGTATCTGCATCAGCTGGAAATACCACAGCCAACTAATAGATTGGTCAAATGGGTATTGTTCTTATCATTTGGTTATTTGTTCCCTGAGAGTCTGTCTTAGGTCAATGCAAGATCTTAGTCTGTCCATTATTTTCCAATATTCTTTTAGGTTTCCCTCATAAAGATAGTTTTAGTAGCTTTAGTAAATGGCTACAAATGTGTGCTGTGAAATCCAATCCTAATGCTATTCTTCAGTTTTACAAAGTTATGTATTATTCTATGATTTCCTTTAGGAAGGAAAGTAGGGAGGGAAAGAAATACAATACTTTCTTTAGCACAATTTAAAACAAAATGAGAATTTGAGAACATTATGCTTAGACCTTATTCATAAAAGTAGGAAGATAGAGAAAATTTAAGATTAAAAAATTTTGTGTTTGATCCTCATCATCTTAAATTGGAAATATCTGTTTGAATATTCATGACTTTTTCCTCTTAACCAAACACTCAGATACACACACACACACACACACACACACACACACACATTTCCTGCATACTGAAAATACCTTAAAAACATTATTTCAGTTGCAGTGCACCCTCCTAGTGCCCGGTGTGGTATCCAAATACTATTCTGTATTAAGAGGATTTGAGTTCCAAGAAGTTACTTTTTTCTTTTGACATAAAGTGAATTCTAGGAGTACACATTTTTCTTAACAAGTGCTTATTTGTGACCAAAGCCTGTATAGTCCTTATAACAGCACTCTTCAATAGAACTTTGACTCGATGGAAATGTTTTCTCTCTCTCCTGTTCAGTATGGCAGCTGATGAATGCTTAAAATGTGGCTAGAACCCCTGAAGAACCAAATTTTTACATCTATTTAATTTCAATTTAAATGGCCACATCTGGCTAGTGGTCACTGTACTAGACAGTGTGTTGGATGGATGGTTACTTATGTAGACACATACTTACTTAGCAACTACCATTTAGTTTTTTCTCCTGAGCCTGACAGAATTGTAGTACTGATACATACAAGGACAAGCAATTTTCTGATGTTGTTGATCCTTTTTTTGTTTTTGTTTTTGGAAGAACATCTGTGGTTTAAAAACCTATTTGTCAAAAGTAATTATTTCTTTAAGAAATAATGGTTGAAAACGAGGTTACTAAAGGACTAGGTCACTTTCAAGAGCTATCATAATTATGTGTGTGCGTGTGTGTGTGTGTGTGTGTGTATTACCCCATGTTCATATAGTATTAGACATTTCAATTTATAGCATGGATGATGGAATTAGTATAGGAAAAAAGAATATAAAAGTTATAGAAGCAAGAAAGAGGTGTCTGTCCATAGAGAGAATATGCCACCCTAGTGTTAAGAGTTTAATGGCTTCATAGATAACATTTGTTCCATTACTGTTATTCATTCCAATAATGTTTATTGAGAGTTTACTATATGCTAGAAATTTAATACATTAGTGAACAAAGAAATATGGTCCCTTTCCTCTTGGTGTTTATATGTTAGGGAGATTAATCACATGATCACATACATAAATATGCTCTTTAAGATTGTGATACAGGCAAATAAATGAAAATATAGAATTATAAAAAGAGCATAAGAAGGGGAACTTATTTAGAATGAATGGTCAGCGAAGACATCCCTAAGACATTGACACTTAAATTGACACATGAAAAGTAAATAGGAATCAGTGAGATTTAGAATGTCAGGAAATTTACTTCACAGAAACCACCTGCGTGGACACCCTAATAATGGGAAGAGCGTGGTATAGTTATGTTATAGAACTAAAAGAAAACCACCAGTTAGTGAAGAATGCTGAGTAGAAGTGAGTTGGTGGCTAGGTGGGAAGGTAGGCGAGTGAGTGAGTGAATAAAGGAATGAAAGAACAGATGGTATGACATGAAACTGGAGAGGTAGGTAGGAACCAGTTTATGTAGGATGGTCATGTCAATGATTTTAGATTTTATCTTAATCATAATGGTTAGGCTTTAAATCATTTTAAGCAGAAGAATGATAAAAATCCATTTTATGTTTTAAAAAGATTATTCTGGCAGTTATACAAAAAATAAATCAGAGATAAGTAGGAAAAAAATAAATAAACAAGGACACAAGGCAGAGTACCTGTTAGGAAGATACTGCATAATCCAGGAGCATAGTAGGTAGGGTGTTAGCAATGGAGATAGATTTATTTGGAGATAGATGCAATAGGATTTGCTGATGTTTTGCATGTGGAAGATCAGGAAGAGGAAGGTGGTATTTTAGATACCTGTTCCCTCTTTCTTATGAAGGAGCTGAAAACTAGGGACTTGGGTATATGGCTTTAGCTCAAAGGTGCTCTGTGAGCTAAAATAGAAACTTACTCCGATTGTTCTCAAATGCACGTAAGTTAAGAAAGTACCTCTTTTTTATTACTAGAAAATGTGATACACTGAAAGTACATAGTATCTTACTCTTAATATAATTACAAGGCTTGAGATACTGACACTTATTGATTACCTATTAACTGCTCATCATCATGATAAATAATCAATAGTATTTAATCACTTAAATTCTTAGATATATTAGTGTTTCCTGGAGTGAGAAAGAACATCAGGGCTCATTGAGTCCTTTTTCAGAAGAATGAAGACTGGTTTGCATTTTTTGAACTACACGTTCCCTTTGAGTGAAACAGTGTCTTCATCTTTATTCCATCCTCTTGTCTGGATAAATCCTAATTCTCCTTCCATAAAACCTTCTTTTACCCCCCAAGTCTGAGTTATATGTCTTTCCCATGTTTTTCAGCAGCACTCTGTACTATTTGTTTGATAACACTGTGTTATTATTACTTATTTACTCTGTCACTTTGAGTATCTCCATCTTCTCTATTAGAATGAGAGCTCCTTGAGGGCAGGGGTTGTGTCTGGTTTATTGTTGTATCATTACTACCTACTACCATCATGTCTGGTAGATAGTGGCATTCAGTGAATATTTGTTAAGTGAATGAATTAATAATGAGTGAATGAGTAAAATTTTATTCTCACCTCCTGTCTGTACTCCTGGTAACAGAAGCACCACTTTATTTACTAAACAAAGTAAAGTTCAATGACAATTTTATGAGTTTTACATTAGTTACCAAAAAATACTTTGAATTATTACAAAGATATGTTGAATTATTACAAAAATATTTTGAATTGTTTTCTTTCTTGCATTCCTCTCCATGGGATTTGATGAAGCACTTTGTCATCTGCCAGAAAAACTCAAAAAAGATCTCACAATTGTAGATTTAAAGAATTACATGTTATTATTTGAAAGCTTATTTTTTGTGGTAAAGAGTATTTGATTTTAAAGCGTGGTAGCTGCAATGGAAAAATAAAATTTAGAAATCTTCATTATCCCTGACCTATCCTTACAGTGGAAAGTAAGAGGACTTACAACGTCTCATGCAGTGAATGTGCAGCACTCTTTCCCACCATGGCTGAACTTTCAGATAGTAGGAGCTAGCAAAAAATGGTGTTATGTACCACCTAGTCTTCAGCTCTGAGATAGTAAGCCATGTCATAAAAACATGTAAAAATTCAAAACATTCTACAGGACAGATGTAAACTATGATCAAATTAAGATGAAAATGCGTTTGATCCTACTTTATTTCCTTCTGGTGGGACTAATACTTCTGATCATCACTAGTGAATTCATTAGATTTTTCAAGATTTGTCTCATCCCTCCTGCCTTAAAGATGGATTTATAATAATAAGATTATTTCCTTTTAGACAAACCATTAGAGACTCCTAATCTCACAAAACAAACTGAGGGTTATGGGGGGTGGGAGGGTAGGGATAGGGTGGATGGGTTATGGACATTGGGGAGGGTTTGTGCTTTGGTGAGTGCTGTGAAAGATGTAAGCCTGATGATTCACAGACCTGTACCCCTTGGGCAAAGAATAAAAATAAAATTAAAAAAAAAAGAATAATAAAAAAGATTATTTCCTTTTATACAGTACTCTAATGGGCTACATTTATAGTTTATAGAAGTTTCTTAACATATCAATTTTTTTTTTTTACTATTTATCCTTTTATGCCTTAAATTGATTTCTGTATTGGTAGGGATGGGAATTTTTGAGGTGAGTAACTGAGCGGCCTAAAAGTATTATTAATACAAACATGTTTCTCAGCTATGTGGAATCATTCAGTCTTAGAAGAAAATCCAGTTGTAAATTAGCAGTATGAACTGTGCTTTTAAAACATTGCCGATTTCTGCAGAAGTCATCATTTTTGGTCAGTGCTAAGATTGAAAGTACTTTGTTCAAAGATATTTCATTTTTAAAAAGATGTTATTATGAAACATTCTATTGGTAAACATGGAGAAAGTGCATTTTTAATATTCCAAGAATCTGAGATGGTGACAGTTAAATTCACAATCATTTTCTCTTTGCCATTGTGTAAGCATTTCAGTATTTAAATCAAGCTCCATCAAGAGGAACTTAGTAAGTTTCATTGTAGACTCTTGCTGTAATGTCAATGAGTTTGAATCTCCTTTGTTATGGTGACTGGTTATGAAATCAGTCACTTGACAGACCCTGAAGTGAGACTGCTGGAAATACGTCATGTCTGCCTTCATGGTGACAGCTGGCTACAAAACAAACCCCACCAGAGCCATTCTGCAATTGACAAGGGACTTCAAAGGCCAACAGGGCTGCCACTTCAAAGAGAATTCTGCCATCTCTGGCTTGTTGAAAGAAGAAGTTAAATGGCTATACCCTGCCATAGCAGAAATCTCCGTGTTTAGACTTCTCCTCCTTTTGATCTTAGAAAGATGTATGAAATGAGCTTTAAGTTAAAGGAATGATATAGTCTGTAGCAATGGCAATCCAATATTATTCTGCATTTCAATCTACTTATTAATGGAAATTACCCAAATACATTCAAATAACAGTAGGCCTAAAAACTCAAATGTCTCAGAGGATGAGTGTTCAAAAAAAAGAATTGAAACTTCGTATTAATGTTGTAGCCACTTTCACAAATGTGGAATAAGTCAGATGGTAAATAAAATGGAGCTCTCAGTGTGTATTTAAAACTCTCCTTCAATTTCTCTTGGTAATTTTAGTCTCCTTTAGTAGAATCATGTTCTGAATATTGATAGTAGGAATGGCAGACAACTAAAACCTGTAGTCTCAAGTCCAATTTGCATGGTCTAATGCAGTCTTGAAATAATTACCTCATCATTGTATACAACAAAGGGAAGATCTCAGAGTTTTAATAAAACTCTTCCAATAAAATATCAAAATACTAACAGGCATCTTGAAGAATAACAATGAAAAGGCAGCAACATGAATTCTTTCATTTAGAGTACCGATAGCCCTGAAAGATACTCATTTGATGGAGTTATGTGTAGTATACTTGAAAAAGAAGAAAGGAAACTTTATAAATAACAGGGCAGTAAAAATATGGAGATTTTACATGTAGTATGAAGTGAGGGTAGGGCTTGGCCTGAATTTTAAAATTATTACAAGTCAATGCCGTGACCTTTTTAAAATTACAATGTTTTCTCTCTCATCCTCTGTATTATAGAAGGATAAAACTGAGAATCCTTAAATTATTTTGCCCTGATCTTGATTTCTTTTTTTCTCTTAAAACTTCTACTTACATATAATAAAAGGGTTGACTTAGAAGAAGCTTTAGGGCACTACAATAACTTCATCTATAATTTTGCCAGATGGGGTCAGTAGACAACAAGTAAAAAAAATTCTGAAAGGAAACTGGAGCTCCCAGGAAATAACCACATACAATGGTATGACCAAAAAAAAAAAAAAAAACCCAAAAAAACCCCCAAAACTTTTTACACGTGAGTGGTTTGTAACAGTAGTTCTGAAAGTAGTGCCTTTGGGTTTGCCTTTTTTATTATAGTTTTATGCTCTTGAAAAATTTTTGATAAAATAGTACATGATTATATTATTCTGGAGGTTCAGGAAATATCTATGTTTCTTAATTTTGATGTGATTTTTCCTTCTCATTCAACAAAAGGACCACATCTGTGTTTTCCAAAGTTATAATCAAATGAAAAATTAACTGCAGTGGAAAAGAAATAAAACCTTGGCACACCCCAAAATTGAACCACAGAGATGAGTGACAGACTCCATAGATATTGGTTTTCAAAGTAGACATGTTTTTATACTTCTCACGAAACTATATAACCACTGCTACACTTGGAAGGACTTTTGGAATCTGTGTGGCAGATCTGTAACAGATGATATTTAGTTTGCTTGTAATGAGTTCTTGGGGTGTTTGGCCCTTATTCTGTTATCTCCTACTGAGAAGTTTGATAAACCAAATTATTGACGATAGAGGCAGTCATCTAAGATATCGCTGAAGGTGAAGTCATCAGAGCCAGATGGCTTCCCACTGATTTTTATATGGAGTTTATGTTCTCCTTGGCTGCACCTTCTTGGATGTTTTCAATAAAACATATTTTCCTAGAGAAATATGCACAGCAGGATTTATCCTACACAGCAGATAGTTTTTGTGTGTGGCATGGCCCATGCTCTGTTTGTCCCCTCCTCTTACCTCCACCCTCTCTAATGAATGAGTAAAGAGGTGATAAGGGGTAGTGTAAAGTGCAGTGAACCTGAAGTCAAGTGATGGGGATTTTAGCTCTTCTGTTTACTAGCTGTGATTTAAGGTGAGGTTCATAATCTTTCTAAGCCTCTGTAGTGAAATGAAGTAATTTATTAACCCCACAAGTGTTTTGGTAGCCTATAAAGAAAGCATATAAATGTTGAGCATTAGTGTTATGGCCAGAATAATCTTGTGTGTGTGTGCGCGTGTGTGTGTGCGCGTGTGTGTGTGTGTACATACACATTTATGTGATGCTTATGAGTTCTCTCTTGGTATCCTTGGTTGCCAGACATGGAATCTCATCATTTTATATTTCTTCTTTGACTAACAGTAAATTTAAGTAAAATTTTGATTTTTGATTTTACTATTTTTAATAGTATAATATTGATAAATTTTTGATTTTCATATAGCTGTCATTTCATTTGCCAGTATTTTTTTATAACCTTTTCCAGGGATTATATTGAAATAGTATGTTTTCTCCACAAAAGCTATCTGCAGTTGATGAAATACCATTCTCTTTACTTCTAGGTAGTTGTTTGACTTTTTTCCAGCAATGCAAATGAGGAGGATTAAAATTTTCCATTAAAGTGTCAATAAACTTTTATTGTTGAAAACTTAAGAAAGGAGTATGAAGCTGTTTTATTCAAATTGTTTATTTGATCTTAGAAAAAGGGCTTAAGACCTAAATGCTCTGGTCTCTGTTGGTGACTTTATGCTAGTGAAGGGATTGCTGTTTTCTGTGATGACAAGGAATTAATGTTTTCTCCATGTTAAACGGCCAAATGGTTACAACTATGAAGGAAATTTTTTTTCAAAAGCTCAACAGCTTGTACAGACCTCCTCGCATGTACTTTAGTGTGTTGTCTTGACTTTCTAGTAATATGGGAAAGAATTTTTTTTCAGAAGAGAATTTACTAGAGCTTGAAGTTCAAGGGGAAAGTCTCATCTTTTCACCTCTATTTATATTTCCCTGGATTACTCATTTGTCACAAATTCTAATGAGATATAAGGAAGTCTCAGACTCAGATGCAGAAGAGTGTAAAATGATGGTTGCCATGTCTTGTTACTGCTGCTGGAGAAAGAAAATGTGATGTTACTTAGATTGTTTCTATCCTTTTTTCTTCCAGGAGTAGAGAAGAGCCATGGAGTCTATGTGAACCCAGGCAATTACTAATATTTGTTTTACTTGATTCTGGTATGAACGCTTGGTTGCTGAAGTAAGCAGATTATAGGAGACATTAATCAAGTAACTGTCTTCTGAAAACAACAAAAAAAGTAGTTTTGAGTGCTTTAATTCAGATTTTTAGTTTTTAGTTTTGATGCTTTGTTACCAAAAAATCACCTAAGTGGAATCAGCAGTGAGATAAACATTATTAGCCCTTCTTAAAGCTACTTTCCAACCTCAGTGACACAACTGATGAGATTCATAGCAGCAGGGGGACATTTGCTTTGCTTTGAAAATGTGCACCCACATTTTATTGATGTGGGATTTTTAAAGCTCCACTTAGGAATGATGAAGGCTTATTATAGGATTTATCTACCTAAGCCCTCTGGGTTGATAAAAAAGAAAAAGTGAGATGGCTTGGGGGGGCAGAGGAAGCATTTCTTTCATATTGTGTTTATACAGCATTTTTAAGTTTTTAAAAACAATGAAATCTTGCCACTTGCAACTACATGGATGGACCTAGAGGATATTTATGCTATGTAAAATAAGTCAGAGAAAGACAAATACTGTACGATTTCACTTAAATGTGGGATATAAAAAAAATCTAATAGAACAGAAACAGACTCATAGATACAGAGGACAAACTATTGGTTATTAGAGTAGGGAAGAATTGGGGGGCAGGGGAAATAGGTGAAGGGGATTAAGAGGTACAAATGTCCAGTTGTAAAATAAATTAGTCATGGGGATGTAATATACAGCATATGAAATATATTCAATATTACAATTACTTTATATGTGTATGGTGACAGGTGGTAACTAGACATATTGTGGGGATCATTTCAATAATGTATAAAGATACTGAATCACCAGGATGTACACCTGAAACCAAAAGGTTATTGTATGTCAGTTATACTTCAATAAAAAGAAATTATGTTCAGCTAAAGATGTTACCACAACACAATATTACTAGAAACTTAAAGGCAATTACCGATGAAGAAACACAGCCGAGTCAATGTGCATTTCTCTCTTTTGCAAGTCAGTCTTAACTGTGGATCCTTATAAACCATATGCTTTTATAGAAATACCCAGCATCATTAACTATCCTATGGGAATGTGAGCCATATTTTGAGAGATGGTAAAAACATTTTGTAAATTCCTCACCAGTGGAGCACATTAATTATGTATTCATTTGCTGATTTTATTCACACTCTCAAACCTTTGACATCGTTGACTTATTAGAGAACTGCAACACTATTTAAAAAGTAAAGAAATCTAATGACTCCCAAGTTGAATTGGAGAATGTGTTTTCTTTAGTTTCTTTTTCAGTGCTATATATGTGACTCCTACTCATATCTGGGTTCTTCATAAGGTCAGGAGTAAAAAATAGCAGTAGTGCCTTACAATTCCTAAGTTTAATATACTGCTAAATTCAGTGGTATCTGTTACCATTAAGTTACTTCAGGAATCACTTACAGTATCTTATTTTCAATAAACAGAATAGAAAATTAAATCAATATCATCATGTAAGTCATACACGTTAAGAAAATAATTCTTAATTCTTTTTGGTATCATCTGCTTTCTTTTGAAGTTATGGCAAAGTGGGACCAGTGTCCACCCTTTTTAAAGAACTTAGTAGAGTTAATTTTGCTGTGCCTTTCATCCTAGATTGCATTAGACATTGTCAAAAAAAATAAGCCTCCAATCATCTGTACTGCACCATTATCCCTGTCTGTTCAGTACTTTCTTTGCCTCAACATATTCAATTCTTCTTACTCCTTCTACATTTTCCTACTGTGCCACCAGAATTCACAGATTCATTTGTCTTCATTCATTCACCAATTCGCCACTTACTGAGTTTCTTTATATTCTGTGCCAGGCCCTGACATAGATATTCTTAATTTCTTTCCACTCCTCCTCCTCCTCTTCCTCCTCCTCATGTAATTAACATATGGTGTTATATTAGTTTAAGATGAACAATATAATGATTCAACAATTCTATATATTACTCGGTGCTCATCATGGTAAGTACTCTTAATCCCCTTTATTCCACCCCTACCTCTCCTCTGGTAGCCATCAGTTTGTTCTCTGTATTTAAGAGTTTGTTTCTTTTTTTGTTTCTTTGTGTGTTTTTTCATTTTTGTTGTTGTTGTTGTTTCTCGAATTCCACATATGTGAAATCATGCTATATTTGATTTTTTTTTTCTTGAACCAGCTTTCATCTTCTCTGACTGAAGTGTAATTTGGCCTCTCCTTTGACAACTTCCAGTAACTCTTTCTGGTTATAAATACATGTTTCTTCTGAACCGTAGGGTTAGAGATAGGACTCTCACCCTTCCTGTTTCCTGTTACACTTCAAACTATTATTCCACCACATTCTTATGAGAATCCCTACTTCAAGTCTCATGCCGTTCTGATATAGCATTGAAGGTTTTCATTGAAGATTTTTATCTCACTGACTTCAGAATCTGCGTGGATAATTCATTTGTTATCTTATCCTTTCAGTCTCTTGACCTTTGTCTCTATTGACTTTCTTCATCCCATATTTGGCATTTTAAACCTTATAATCTAGCCTACCTCCAAATTCACTCATTACAGTATCTTTCTAAACACAATTGCCTGTTATTTTAGTATTCTTGTTCATTTGTATTATCTTTCCATATCATTTGAACAACTTTTTCACTTTTTGCTTCATCCTACTCCATTAGCCCTGTCTTTCCTTCCTTTTGTATTCCCTGTCTTTGCTTCTCCCTATATTCAGCTTAGAATCCTTTTTCCATTATTTTAGTAATTCTCATTTTCACATTCTGAATCTTCTTGCTCTTCTATTTAGTCAGATCCTTTTAGTACCTTTCTGTTGTATTTGAGATAAAAGCCCAAATCCTTCATATGGCCTACAAGATTGTTCTACATCTAGCCCCTTTCTCTCTCTCCTACCACATTTGCACCCTTTTCCTTGTTCTCAGGGTTTGTATCTTTTATCTTCTTTCTCTGCTTTCCCATTTTAGGGCTACTATACAAGCTGGAATGCCATTTTCCTCCCCATCTGCTCCTTACTTCAGGAAACTCTCTAGGCCCCCAAACCATGGATCAAAGAAGCCTCACGTTACTTACTCTCTTGGCATTATGTACCTTCTACGTAACAGTGTACACAGTTTATAATTAAATATTTATGAATTGTATTAATGACTATATATGGACTCAAAGCTCAAGAGCTATAGAGAAATATGTCTGTTTTGTTTTCTGTTTTATCTTCAATGCCTAACACATAGCACCTGGCACGGGGTGGGAATGAAAAATTTAGAGGGTAGAAGTGAAGGGGGAGAAAGGAAGGAGGGAAAGATGCAAAACTGGGCATGGGAACACTCTGCAGAGTGATTTATTAGATATAATTGTGGAAAGCTGTTGTGGAACACTGATACATTGTAGCAAAGCAACACTAATTCTGAATACATTGGGGTCTGGCTGCATAGGTTGGAATCCTGGTCCTGTCCCCTCTATCTATTATGACCTTGAATAAGGCACTTAAACTCTCCAAACCTGTATTGTCTTCTATAAAAGTGAGATAATAATAATATGTAATATCTAGACTCACAGGATTATTGTGAGGATTTAATGAAACAATATCTGTAAAGTGCTTTGAACACTTCGAAGTTTTCAGACAAGGTAAGTTGCTGCTGCTGCTATTATTATTGTTACAATAGCTATAACTATTCCCTATTAATAAAATATTATTGGTGTATATCTTGTCAAAGAATTACCATGCATTGACAAAAAGAGTATAATGGGCAAAGAGAATATTTCTAGCATATATGCTAGTATACAGCATAATTCTGTAAATTTAAGTTCACAGTAGTGGTGATTATGTGATACCTAAAGGAGTTTGTTGGGAGAGAATGGTGGAAGGTCTGTATGTATATGTGTGTGTAAGTTCTCCCTGATACTTCAGAAATGCTCCACTAACTCAGGAGCTTTTTTAAGAAAAACAAACCTTTTAATTTAAAAATTTTTTTGGTAATTATATAACAGAGTGGGTCCTAGTCTAGAATTTCTTTGGAATCAAGAGAACTGGTGGACTTCTCAAATGAAAATCTGACTTCTGTGATGAATGTTGAACCTCTAGGTAATCTTCCTTTGTATACTCCTTTTTTTCTTCTAATTGTTTTATTCCTTTGGAGACTTATGCTTCTTACCCTCCTAAGAAACTATGACAAGATTTTCCATAAGCATCTTGGAAATGACAAAAAAGTATTTTGCTCTCTGTTGGGGAACAGAAGAGGGTGGGAAACTTGAAGATGCAGTCTTTGCCAGCACCTGAAGCATCTAATTGCTTTCCTTTCTTAAGGAAAATGGGTCTGTGGTAAAGTCATAATTTGTTCCTTCTTATTCTGAGTAAAGGTTTATTAGCTTGTGATTTAAGCAAACCATCTGGTTGTGCTGGCACTGCACACTATCAAGCCCTGTGCTTTCTCTTAATATGTTACTGGAGGCAGTTAAGTTGCATACTTGAATGCCAGCTCTGGCCTGGGTTTTTTTGTTTGTTTGTTTGTTTTGTTTTGTTTTTTTGTATCTTGAAACATATGTTTTTGAAGATCATAGTGTGACCTGGAGCACATTTTTAAATGGTGGAGAATTTCTTCATTGTTTAGTGTGGTATATATCTCCTCATTTCTTCTACTCAGCTTTCATTACCTTCATCTCTGAGTGACTATACCTAAACTGTATAACTGCTGTGTGGTAGGCATGTGATGGAATAGATATCCAAGTGGAGATGGTTGGATGTGTTCTCTGGGTTGTGGAAAAGTAACAGAGTATTTCAGTTTTTTTTTTTTTAAGAATTTATTTATTCATTTGACACAGAGAGAGAGATTATAAGTAGGCAGAGAGGCAGGCAGAGAGAGAGGAGAGAGGAGGAAGCAGGCTCCCTGCCGAGCAGAGAGCCCGATGCGGGCCTCGATCCCAGGACCCTGAGATCACGACCTGAGCCGAAGGCAGCGGCTTTAACCCACTGAGCCACCCAGGCGCCCAGAGTATTTCAGTTTGACCTTGAAACCGTTTCCCTGGCTGGATCCCAAGCACAAATGAGATAATTATTTGGAAATCCTGGCCTGTGGTACCATTCTAGCCTTAAATACAAAAATGCTTTAAAACTTACTTGGTTGTATGTATAATCTGAGGTAGGAATACCTTGAGGGTTTGGCACTAAAATGGTTGGGGAAATGAAGCAATCTTTAAGAAAATTACATTTTGCTAACAAGCAAAATTCTGTAAGTGGAAGTATGGAATGAAAGTTAAAACATGTCTGTAAACACAACAGACTAGATGCTGGGAAAATAACTTCCACAGAAACAATTGAAGATGGTTGATAAAATATGTATCATAAGTTGGAAGGAAAGTAAGGAAATCTCAGGAGATGAATAGACAGGGAATTAAAATACAGGTATTTGATAAGCTGTTAAACTTGAACATTAGCTATTAAACTTGAACTTATTGGAAGAAAAAAGGTCCTTGGATGCCCAAAATGGAGACTCTAACAGACAACCAACTTCCCTACCCTTTTTACTTTTTATTTTTTTAAGAAGGCTCCATACCCAGTGTAGAGCCCAAAACCAGGCCTGTACTCATGACCTTGAGGTCAAGCCCTGAGCTGAGATCAAGAGTTGGATACTTAAAATGACTCAACCACCCAGGCATTCCTCCCCACCCTTTTTATAAGGGATCCACGGGCACCTGGGTGGCTTAGTTGGTTAAGTGTCTGCCTACAGCTCAGGTCATGATCCCAGGGTCCTGGGATCTAGTTCCACATGAGGCCCCTTGCTCGGGGGGAGTCTGCTTCTCCCTCTCCCCTCCCCTGCTCATGTGTGCGTGTGCATTCTCTCTCTTTTTCTCTCACAAAAATAAATTAAAAAAAAAAAAAAGGAATCTACAATACCCAAAATTGGTCTTTTGAGAAAATTAAGGAAATTGGCTTTTGGTGATATTAAAAGGGGGGGGGGAAGGGCCGCATGAACAATTTTTGAAGTGATAAAGGACTTACAACTACAAGTCCTGCAAGTATTAAAAAGATGTAAGAATATTTTGCCAGTACATTTGAAATTTAGACGAAATGAGCAAATGCAAAACAAAACAAAAAAAGGAACTTAGCAAGACTAGCTACAGGTGAAAGAGAAAACCTGAAAAAATGAATCAGTAATAAAATTTCCCCTACAAATTTCAAGCCTGAAGAGTTAACAATGGTGACTTTTTTAGTAGACCTAATAGGAACAAATAATTTCAGTCTTATGGAAGCAATTCCAGAAAATAAAAAGGAATAATTAATCACAAACATATTTTATAAGATTAGGATAACTTCATATCAAAATTTGACAAAGTTAATACAGGAGAAAAAAGTTTAGGCCTGTCTCAACCGTGAACATAAATGCAAAAATTCCTAAACAAAATACTGCCAATTTAAAGTTAGCATATATGTGAAAGAGAAAGATGGCATGAAGACATTTTAGGCCTATTCCAGGAGTCAAGATTGATGTCTTTAGAAAATTAACTACTATAGTCTGCCACATTAAAAGATGGTAGGAAAAAAGTCGTGTGATCATCTCAAGAAATGTAGAAACTTTAATTTTTTTAATTTTTTTTAAAAGATTTTATTTATTATTTGACAGAGAGAGATGAGACAGATCACAAGTAGGCAGAGAGGCAGGCAGAGAGAGGAGAAGCAGGCTCTCTGCCGAGCAGGGAGCCCGATGCAGGGCTCGATCCCAGGACCCTGAAATCATGACCTGAGCCGAAGGCAGAGGCTTTAACCCACTGAGCCACCCAGGTGCCCCAAAACTTTAATTTTTTTAACTAGCAATAGAAGAAGATTTTTTTTCTTTTTAAATTTTTATTTAGAGATGCATAAGTGACTCAGTCAGTTAAGGGTCTGCCTTCGGCCCAGGTCATGATCTCAGGGTCCTGGGATTAAGCCCCACACTGGGCTGAGACATTGGATGTCCCTATGGGGAAAAATGAGATTGGTTCCCTACCTCACACCATACACAAAAAAAGCAATTCCAGGTAATTTAAAGACTAGATGTCAGGGCGCCTGGGTGGCTCAGTGGGTTAAAGCCTCTGCCTTCGGCTCAGGTCATGATCTCACGGTCCTGGGATCGAGGCCGAATCGGGCTCCCTGCTCAGTGGGGAGCCTGCTTCCTCTCCTCTGCCAGCCTCTCTGCCTACTTGTGATCTTTCTCTCCCTCTGTCAAGTAAAGAAAAAAAAAAAAAGACTAGTTGTCAGACATAAACTGTTTTTGTGACGGTGCTTTAAATGAGATTAACATTTAAATCAACACAGGGTGAGTAAATCAGATTGCCCTCTATAAAGTTAGTCCTGTTCTACTTAAGTTTTCCAGTCAGTTAATTCCCCTCCCCTGACTAAGAGTAAATCCTGCCTGATTGTGTTTGAATGGGGATGTTGGCTTTTGCCTGCTTTTGGGCCCTAATTGAAACACCGAGTCTTGAGTCTTGAGTCTGCCAGTCTTTGGACCAGTCTTTGGCAACTTCACAATTGCCTGCCTCTCTTGGGATTCAAGCTTGCCCATTCAGTTTGTAGAGCTTGGCACTTAGATTCCATAATCACATGAGCCAGTTACTTATAAAATATATATATATATATCCATATGTTTTCTAATATATATTATACATTACATATTGTTTATAATTTCTTATAAAATATACATTTTAATATTTATAATATGTAATGTACCTTAATATAATTGCTATATGTTATGTTATATTAATATAACTAATTATATTAATTTAACAATATGTTTAGTTATTGGTTAGGTTTCCCCAGGGAAACAAAACTAATAGGATATATGTTGAATACAGTGTGTGTATGTATGTGTGTTTGCATATGCATGCATATACAGGCATACACCTTAGGAGACGTTGCCAGTTTGATTGCAGACCACTACAATAAAGCATATATGGCAATAAAGTGAATCAAATGAATTTTTTGGTTTCCTCGTGTATATATATAAAAGTTGTGTTTACACTATATTGTAGTTTATTAGGTGTAGAAAAGCATTATGTCTAAAAAATAATGTACATGCCTTAATTAAAAATACTTCATTGCTGAAAAATGCTAAATAGCATCTGCACTTTCATCAAGTTGTAGTATTTTTGCTGGTGGAGGTTCTTCAGTGTTGGTGGCTGTGACTGATCTGTGGTGGTTGCTGAAGGTGGGGGTATCTGTAGCAATTTCTCTGTTTTCATTTTGGGGGGATTGGCAAGTATTTCGGACCTTTATTGAGAGGTGCTTGCCGTTTGTTGACTTTTTAAAAAAAAAATCAAGCTGTTAACTTTCATTACAAATAAAAATGAGGCTTTTAAAAATCTCATCTTGACCAGATATGAAACAATTAAAAAACCCTTAAAGGTGTATTAAGAAAAACCAGGCTTTTTTTTTTAAACATATTTGTCATTACTAAAAAGAGATGTCTTTAGGCAAAAATGATAAAAAGCCCATGCTCCGTAGGTAATGCAGATAGTTCTAGTTATTTCATTAATGAGCAAAAAATAAGCACTTAAGACCTTCAGCTCCAGTCTTTTGTTAATTTCTTATTCCTGGAATATCAAACTCATTTCTTCTTATTGGATGACTAAACCAGGTGATGGTAGAGAATTGGTAGACCAGTATATACTTAGCCCTGTCCTAGTCAGAAGGTGGGGAATTGGGACAGATAAATTCTTTGCTGGTGGATCAACTGCTTTTGTCTCTTTACCACTTTGTTGTTTGGGGTTTTCTGGGCATGTATGTCAGTAATTGAAGTTGTGGAAGTACCAGTGTTGAGGTGGCTGCTTAGCTTGGGTCTCATCTCCTTGATTTTCCTTAACTTCTTTATTGCTGTCTTCCCTAATGCTGTCTCTGGTGAGGTGGCCCCTGCAGAATTGTTGTCTGTGGCTCTGATACATATTCTTTCTCACTGGTCTACCTTGTCCTCCTGAATTTTGATTGTCAGCACCTTCCAGCACTTCTCCCTGCAGAAGCAGGTTGGAAGACTGTGGTTGATGCCCCCAGGATCTCCAGATGTAGTAAGATGGGAATTGTTGCCTGCATAGGTCTGGAGTGGTTGGGTCTGGCCTTAGAAGCAGTGTCTAATCCCTCATTCTTTTCTCCACTCTCACTATTTTGGTAATTCTACTAGTAATTGCATAGAGGACCCATGTGCCATGGATAGTGCCTATAATGGTATGGTCTGCTGCATATTTACTGCCTTTTACAGGAGCTCCATCAGCACCTGTACCATTTGCTGCCTCCTTACCCTTTCCCCTTCAACAACATCATACTCCACAGTCCCTCCATCTCCCACACTTTGGTGGTAGTTCTTGGAGTTACTCCTCTTTATGACAGTCAGGTGTGCAAATACACCTTCCTTGATGTATTCCTGCTGATGAAACCATATGCATATTTCACATTGAACCATTCTGCTGTTCCCCAAATGTTCTTATACTTCCTGGCAGGCACCCTGATATGAGGCCACCACCACCAATTGTGGGGTCAGGCTTGATGTCACTAGTGCTGGGCCAGGGGCCAGGGTTGGGTGACTGGAAGGTCTCCACTTCACTGCTCATGGTTGTAGTGATGGTGATGGGTCTGGTTTAGGCAGCTGTAGCTCCTCCTGGGGTGTGATGGTAACTAGAGTAGAGGTGGTGGGGCTTGGTGGTCTTTTTGAGGTCTGCTCTCCATGCCCACTATCTGTTGGAATTTCTTCAAATATGAAAACAATGAGGGCTGTTTACAATAAAAACTGGGTGGCTTAGTTGGTTAAGCATCTGCCTTTGGCTCAGATCATGATCCCAGGGTCCTGGGTTCAAGCCCTACGTCGGGCCCTCTGCTCAGTGGGGAATCTTCTTCACTCTCCTGCTCCCCACCCTCCTGCTCTTGCTTGCTGTCTCTCTGTCTCTCAAATGAATAAATAAAATATTTTTTTAATAAATGAACTTTGCCACATCAGCTCTTTCTTTCACAGATAATTTCTCTGTAGCATATGATGCTGTTTGAAAGCATTGCAGCCACAGTAGAACTTCTTTCAGAGTTGGAGTTGGAGTCAATCTTCTCAAATCTGCTATTGTTTTATCCAGTCAGTTTACATAATATTCTAAATCCTTTGTTGTTGCTTCAGCTGTCTTCGTGGCATCTTCAGAGGGAGTAGATTCCATTTCTTTTTTTTTTTTTAAGATTTTTATTTATTTACTTGACAGAGAGAGAGATCACAAATAGGCAGAAAGGCAGTCAGAGAGAGAGGGGGAAGCAGGCTCTTCACTGAGCAGAGAGCCTGATGCAGGGCTCGATCCCAGGACCTGGGATCATGATCTGAGCTGAAGGCAGAGGCTTAACCCACTGAGCCACCCAGGCGTCCCAGTGGATTCCATTTCAAGAAACCATTTTCTTTCCTCATCTAAAGGAAGCAACTCCTGATCTGTTCAAATTTTATCAAGGGATTGCACCAATTAATTCACATCTTTAGGCTCCACTTCTAATTCTAGTTTTCTTGCTCTTTCCACTGCATCTGCAGTTCCTTCTTCCACTGAAGTCTTAAACTCCTCAAAGTCATCCAGGAAGATTGGAACCAACTTCTTCCAAACTCCTGTGCAGGTTGATATTTTTACTTCTTCCCATGAATCACAAGTGTTCTTACTGGCATCTAGAATGGTGAATTTTTTCCAGAAGGTTTTCAATTTACTTGGCCCAGATTCATCAAAGGAATCCCTATCTATGGCAGCCGTAGACTTTCTGAAATGTATTTCTTTTTTTTTTATTTTTTATTTATTCATTTGACACAGAGAGAGAGATTACAAGTAGGCAGAGAGGCAGGCAGAGAGAGAGGAGAGAGGAGGAAGCAGGCTCCCTGCTGAGCAGAGAGCCCGATGTGGGCCTCGATCCCAGGACCCTGGGATCATGACCTGAGCCGAAGGCAGGGGCTTTAACCCACTGAGCCACCCAGGCGCCCTGAAATGTATTTCTTAAATAATAAGACTAAAAATCTGAAATGACTTCTTCTTGCTCCAGGTGCTACAGAATGAATGTTGTGTTAGGCTTGAAAACAACAATAATCTCCTTGTACATCTCCATCAGAACTCTTTCAGTGAACAGGTGAATTGTCAGTGAGCAATCACATTGTGAAAGGAATCTTTTTTTTCTGAGCAGTAGATCTCAACAGTGGACTTAAAATATTGAGTAGACTATGTTGTAAACAGATATGCTGTTACCTAGGCTTTATTGTTCCATTTATAGAACACAGGCAAAGTAGACTTAGCATGATTCTTAAGGGCCTTAGGATTTTCAGGATGGTAAATGAGCACTGGCTTCAACTTAAAGTCATTAGCCGTATTAGCCCCTAACAAGAGAATCAGCCTATATTTTGAAGACAAGCATTGACTTCTCCTCTCTAGTTATGAAAATCTAAGATATCTTCTTCTTCCAGTAGAAAGCTATTTCATCTACATTGAAAATCTGTTGGTTAGTGTAGCCACCTTCATTAATGATGTTAGCTTAGATCTCCTGGATAACTTGCTGCATTTTCTACATCAGCACTTAATGCTTCATCTTTTACTTTTATGTTATGGAGATGATTTCTTCCCTTAAACCTCATGAACCAATCTCTGCTAACTTAAGACTTTTCTTCTGCAGCTTTCTCACCTCTCTTAGCCTTCACAGAATTGAAGAGAGTTTGGCCTTGCTCTGGATTAGGCTTTGCCCTCAGGAATGTTGTGACTGGTTTGGTCATTCCATAGAATGGAGGGTTAGTAAAACTTTATCTGTATGAATAATAAGGTTGTTTTACTTTCTTATCCTTTGTGTGTTCATTCGAATAGAACTTGTAATTTCCTTTAAGAACTTTTCCTTTGCATTCACAGTTTGGCTGTTTGGTACAAGAGGCCTGGCTTTCAGCCTTTCTCACCTTTGGACCTGTCTTCCTCACTAAGCTTAATCATTTCTAGCTTTTGATTTAAAGTGGGAGATATACAACTCCTCTTTCACTTGAACATTTAGATACCATTGTAGCATTATTAATTCACCTAATTTCAGTATTGTATCTCAGGGAATAGAGCGGTCCAAGGAGAGAGAGAGTGACAGGGGAACAGCCAGTTGGTGGAGAAGGCAGAGCACACACTGCATTTGGCAAATAAGTTTGCTGTCTTTTATGGGTGCAGTTTGTGATGCCCCGATAAGAATTAGAGTAGTAACATCAAAAATCACTGATCAGGGGCGCCTGGGTGGTTCAGTGGGTTAAAGCCTCTGCCTTCGGCTCAGGTCATGATCTCAGGGTCCTGGGATCGAGCCCGCATCGGGCTCTCTGCTCAGCAGGGAGCCTGCTTCCCCTTCTCCCTCTGTGTGCCTCTCTGCCTACTTGTGATCTTTCTCTCCGTCAAATAAATAAATAAAATCTTTTTAAAAATCACTGATCATATATCACTATAACATATATAATAATAATGAAGAAGTTTGAAATACTGGGAGAATTAGCAATGTGACAGACATGAAGGGAGCAAATGCTGTTGGAAATATGGCAACAGATAGACTTGCTTGACACAGGTTGCCACAGAACTTCAATTTGTAAAAAATACAGGGGCTGTGAAGTACAACAAAACAAGTATGCCTGCACACGCACATATTTTATTCAGTATATATCCTATTGCTTTTCTGTCTCTGGAGAACCCTGACTAACACACCTATAATAATCATTTATTTCTTCATCACATAGATTGGAGGGTTAGTATAGTTGGCTTTGCTTTAGTTGTTCACTGGGGTGGCTATGCCCTCATGACTCTTTCTAGAACCCAACTGAGAAGGAATAGCTACTCAGAATGTTGTGGGGGGGTTTTGGGCAATGGTGGAAATGTAACCTAACCACATGTATTATGATCCTCAGCTTATTTCTGAATTGCTAACATCCCAATGCTCAAACCAAGTCACATAGCTATGCCAAAATCAAGGGTCAAAGAAGTATTTTCTGCCCATTATGCTATGGGAAGGATGTGGATGAATACTAATCCCATAGAGGAATGAGTAATTGTGAGCACTAATTCAGTCTACTCCTGAAGGCAATATAAAAGTAGGAAATATCATAGGACCCTGAGAATGGGAAGGATTTCTTAAACAGGATATAAAAGTTACAAATCTTAAAGGCTTAATAAATTTGTTTATATTAATATAAGACATTTTGGGGGGCACTTGGTGGCTCAGTTGTTAAAGTCTGACTCTTGATTTCAGCTCAGGTCTTGATCTTAGGGTCATGAGTTCAAGTCCCACAGTGGGCTCTATGCTGGGTTTGGAGGCTACTTTAAAAACAAAAAGATAATTTTGATCATACAAAGATACCATAATAAAAGGAACAGTTAAGGTACAAGGTGGGAAAAGAAATTTGCTAAGCATTTAATTGATGAAATGTTGGTCTCTAGAATATATATTTATGTGTATGTTTAAAATTCTTCCAAAACAACAAGAGTAAGAGAACCCAGTGGAGGTGGGAAGCAGAGATTTCAGCTTCAAGGAAAAGCAGCACAAATTGTCCCTTAACAAATGAAACACATTTAATCTTACTGATTATTACTGAAGTGATAAAAGAACTTGATAAAATATATATTGAGAAATTTATAAAGAGGAAATCAGGTTACTGTTTTCTTTTCTTTTTTTTTTTTTAAGATTTTATTTATTTATTTTGACAGAGAGAGAGAGATCACAAGTAGCCCGAGAGGCAGGCAGAGAGAGAGGAGGAAGCAGACTCCTTGCCGAGCAGGGAGCCTGATGCGGGCCTCAATCCCAGGACCCTGAGATCATGACCTGAGCCGAAGGCAGAGGCTTTAACCCACCGAGCCACCCAGGTGCCCAGGTTACTGTTTTCTGAACCCAGTATCTGATCAATGTTACTGCTAAAAGACAGCCTTGTGTTTCTTCATTTGATAAAACATGAAGTACACAGCTTTATTTGTCAAGTACTGTTGTTAAAAAGACAAGTCACATCTCAATCTAATGAAGACTTTAGATATAACTGTCATTTTGTAGGAAGCATGAAGATAAGAGGAGCAGTGTAAATAGCACCATTAAAAAAATAATCCACTGAATCCAAAATGTGAGACATTGTACTGGACACATGACTCAAATTTGTTTATTTCTCAACTCTCAGTTCTTTCCATTTATTTCTTTTTCTTTCCTTAATGCCAACACTACATTAAAGTTTTATAGTTAAGTTTTAAAGTCAACAAGTATGAAATATTCAACTTTATTAATTTCTTTCAAGATAACTCTTCTTATTCTGGCTCCCTCTCATTTTCATGTCAGTTTTAGGATCAGCTTGTCAATTTCTGCAAAAAAATACAGCTTAGGTTCTTTATATGGATTACGTTGAACCTGTGGATCACTTTGGGGAGTATTGTCATCACTTAAGATCTGTGAACATGATGTTTTGCCGTTTATTTAAATTTTCTTCAATTTCTTTCAATAATCTTATAATTTTCAGTATATATATTATGCACTTTTTTGGGGGAGGCTTTATAGTATGAGTATCTTTATTTATTTTATTTATTTTTTAATTTTATTTTTATTCTTTTCCCAAGGGGTACAGGTCTGTGAATCATCAGGCTTACATCTTTCACAGCATTCACCAAAGCACAAACCCTCCCCAATGTCCACAACCCATCCACCCTATCCCTACCCTCCCACCCCCCCAGTAACCCTGTTTGTTTTGTGAAATTAGGAGTCTCACAAACCATATGTTATGCACTTTTAAGTTAAATTTATACCTAGCTATTTCCTTCTTTTTGATGCTATTTTAAATGTAATTGTTTTTTATTTCATTTTGGAACATTCATTGTTTTGTGTATGGATAGACAGTTGATTTTTATATATGAATCTTATATTCTGCAACCTTTGTATACTTGTTGATTATAATTTTTTTTAGTAGATTCTTGGCATTTTTCACTATATAAGATCATGTCATTTTCAACCAGAGAAAGTTTTGTCTTCCTTTTCAGTGTGGGTGTCTTTTAATTTTCTGGTATTCGTATTTTCCTGGCTATCACTTCTGGTACAATATTAAATAGACATGGTGAAAGGACATTCTAGTCTTGTTCTTGGTGCTGATCCTAGAGGAAAATCATTCTGTCTTTCATCATTAAAGTTTATATTAGCTGTGAGTTTTTCATAAATGCCCTTTATCAGGTGGAGAAAATTTTTCTTTTTCTCTATTTACTCTACTGTTTCTATCATGAAAGGTTGTTGGAAATTGTTAAATGCTCTTCTACATCTACTTAGATGATCATATAGGTTTTTTGGGCTTATATTCTACTGATATGGTTTATTACATTTATTTTTATGTGTTAAACCAACCTTGAATACTTAGGATAAATCTCAATTTTTATATCTTCCTAGGTTTGGTTTTCTGGTATTTTTTTTTTTTGCCTCTATATTCAGAAAGAATATTCCTGTGTAATTTCCTCTTTTTTTCTTTCTTGTAATACATTTTTCTGATTTTGTTATTAGGGTTTCTGCATCATCATCCCTGTTTGCCATGATTCCCATTTCCTTTGCTTTCTGGCATAAGTTGTGCAAAGTTCATCTTTTGTACCTTTCTTCCCCCAAATCTGGAATCAGCTGTGTTTTTAAGGAGCCTGTTCAATTTAGTGGGAAACTATAATCTGGGTGTTGTGGTGCTCAAGGTTGTTGGCTCTCACTGCTTTTAACTTCTAGGTGGTAAGTATGTAGGTGTATCTTTTTCTTTTGGTTCTGGAATATATATAAGAGTAGGCCCCTTTTTATGTACATGAAAAAGCATAATATTGGATGAAATAAAGTCAGAAGATTCCATTTGTAAAATGTTCATGAACTGATAGAATGAACCAGTGATTTATTTTGGAATTTATATATCAAAGGCAAAAAACAAAGAAATGGAAGAGATTAAGTAATAAATTTAGAATGGTGATGACCTATCATGGGGGACTTTGGGCATACAGTTGGATAAGTGCACGTATAAAGCTTCTGGATAGTGAGTATATAGATGCGTGTATTGGTCTTGCTTCTGGAATATATGTGTATTCCATCTTTATATACATATATTTCACATGGCTTATTTGTGAAGCTTAAAGTTGTTTATGTATAGTACAAAGCATTGTGAAGTTATCTTTCCTATAATTTGTACGTAGTCTTTAAATAATTTGTGATCTTGGGGTGCCTGGGTGGCTTGGTTGAGCATCCAGCTCTTGGTTTGGGCTCAGGTCATGATCTCAGGGTCATGAGATCAAGCTCTGTGTCAGGCTCCATGCTCCATGGGGAGTCTGCTGGAGATTCCCTCTTTCCCTCTGCCCCTCCCCTCTTTTCCCTTCCCTCTAAAAATAAATAAATAAATCTTAAAAAAATAATTTCTGATCTTTTGCCAACTAAACCAAAAGTGCCTTCTTACTGTGGCTACTAAAGTTCTTCTTACTATTTATAATGCTGAGTTAGTTGAATACCCATATTGATAAAAATGAATTTTAACCATTACACTGTATTTATTCAGTTACATCTATATTATAGATCTAAATGTGAAATAAGTTAGAGGAAGACAAATACTTTATTATCTTACTTATATATGGAATCTAAAACAAAATAATTACAGACTCATAGAAAAAGAGATCAGTCTTGTTACCATAGGGGGTGGGTCAAATAGGACTTGGAGAAAGGGATCAAAAAGTACAAACTTCCAGTTAGAGGATAAGTAGTAGGGATGTAATATACACAGCATGAGGACTGTAACTAACAGTGCTCCATGATATGTAGGGATGTTATTTATTAAGAGTAATTATATAATTAATGTTAATATATTAATATAATATATTAAGAATATATTGTATATATTCTAATATACAGAATGTTATTAAGAGGCAAATCCTAAGATTTGCCATGAAAAGGAGGAAGTCGGTTTTTTCTTTATTCTTTTTATTGTATTTATATGACAGGATGGATGTTAGCTGACCCTATCATGGCAGTCATTTCACAATATATGTAAATCGAGCCATTATGCTATACACCTTAGAATTACATAGTGATATATGTCAGTTATTTCTCAGTAAAACTGGAAAAAAGTTTTTTTTAATTCTTTTAATCAAAAATGCCTTCAGTAAATTTTGCTATTTTCACACAGTGGAATAGTTCCTTGTGTTGTAGAGTTCTGTCTTCTTTCCCTTAGGGTTTTTTTCAAGTCTTTTTAAAGCGTTCTCTCTCCTCTCTTTGTGGTCATGTATTTTTCTTTCTCCTTCCTGCTTTCCTTGAGAAAACTCTACTTGAGAGCAAGAAGCTGTCTGTTTGAATTATAGCTGTTTTCTCCAAAAGAAATTATTTTTAACGGTGTAAACAGAAAAATCTTTGGCTGAATAAAAATGACTTATTTTGTTTATACTGAGTGTTATTAGTCAAGTTTACATCTTTTATTTCCTAAAATCCTTCTAGAGAAATTTACTGTGATTTTGTTCCTTATATTTTTATCTGTGTCATATTGTGATTTCCATAGAAATTTATGGGCCACTTCCAAATAAATGCTCTAAAAGGGACTAACTATGGCAAAGTTTGACTTCTTGAACTGATGCAATTGTATTTATCAAAAAGAAAATGAAGTTCTTTTTGGTGTAACTTGAGAAGAATTATAGTGGAGGAAAGACCAGAGATTCATTTCTTTGGTATATTGTCTCGATATATATGTTGAACCAGCAAGAGTATAGAATTTTTGCTATATGTGTGTGTTTTTAATCTTGTGGACCCAGGAATTGCCTGTTACTTAGCTCCTTTGTCTTTAATTGATCAAAATCTTCAGTTTTTCTCTTTTCCATACTTATTACAGGTGGAGGAATTACTCATGGCCATGGAGAAAGTGAAACAGGAACTGGAGTCCATGAAAGCAAAGCTGTCCTCTACTCAACAGTCGCTGGCAGAAAAGGAAACTCATTTGACCAATCTTCGGGCAGAAAGAAGGAAACACTTAGAGGAAGTTCTGGAGATGAAGTAAGTGTTTATAATCTTATTTTTCAGGCATGTGCTTAGTAGAAAACCTTTTTCTCATTGCTTTCATCATCTGGCCCAATTTATTACCCCTAACATATTTAGCTTAATTTTAATGCACACTTATATTTATTTCTCACTCCCTAGAACAAATTTGGAACAAATTCTGGTCAAATAGAATTATTTTTGCCTCTTCATTGAATTTTAAAAGTCCTCTAGAGAGAGAGAGAAAGAGAATGTGTGTGTGGGTGGGTGGGTGTATGTGTGTATAACCATATCCAGTTGCATCTCTGAAATTTCTAAAATCTTATGGAAAATTTAGCCATATTGCTGAGCTTCCTGAGGAACATGACTGTTGGTCCTGAGGTCCTGTGATAACTAGGTACTTTTTAAAAACATTTTTTATTATGAACACTTCCAAAGGTATGCAAAAGTAGAGAGAATAGTATAATGAGCCCCTATATACATATCCCTCATGTTTTCCCCCGTCATTTTTCTCTTAGTCCCACGCCTTATGGCTTCCTGAGATAATTTGTTGTGAGGCATGTGTATGTCTGCTAGTCCATAACAGGTGCTTCTTTTTCTTTGTTGTGGCACCATGCCCAACCCTCACCCCTACAGAATTGCCCTGCTCCCAGGTTTTATGAAGACAGAGTTATCCTGGGATAGCTCAGCGACCTTCTTCACCTTGCTCTGTTTGCACTGCCCTGTAGGCCAGCCCGCATAGCACTACCGTCTAGGAAGCGGTTGGTATTCTGTTCTTTCCTCTTAGAACAGTGAATTGAATTCCCTATTTTTTTTTAAGTGTAGATTGCCAATGTATGGCATACAAATAAAAAGTAATGCTTCATAAAATGTCAGTTGAAAACTATAACCTAAGTGTAATTATATACAAAACAGTATGAATGACATATTGTGGGTTCTAATACAGTGAGCTTTCGATTTCTTTTCACTATGAAGCTGAACAAGAGAATAGCCTTTCTTCTGCTGTATTTTGGACTCCTTTCCATATGTTGAGCAAGTTCTAACCACCTGTCCTCAGTTGGGGGTGTCTCAGTTCCTACAACTCGGCTCAGAATTTACTTCATTCTTTTGTTTGTTTATAAGGAGCTTACTCTCTCCAACTAGTTCTACATGATTTCTGTCTCTAATTATTTATGGCAACTAGTATGAACATACTTCCTGGAATAAAAAAGCCTCAATGATAATTGTTCCCGCTTCATAGAATTTTCATGAAATTATTTCATTGTTTCATGTCAGGACCCACCATATTTTAAATGTTTACATTGTTTAATTAAGGATAATTGAATAAGTAGAAGGAGTTGTTTATTATAACCCGAGAATTTGAAATGGAGAAGAGACTTGAGAGGAATGCAGTGTGCAGAAGACTGAAACATGTATATGTGTGAGTTGGAATCAAATCTAGAATAAGAAAAGTCTCTCCTGAGGAATAGGCAGCTAAAAAATATAGGAAATTTTTTAGCAAAGCACAGGAATAGTCTGGTTTCCTGCAATAATTCTGACCATGTCAGACCAAAAGGAATGACCTAATCATTCTTCTCTAACCCTAGCATTTATGATTGTAATTTCTGAGCATCTTTTACAAACAAATGGTGGCCCTGAGTTTGAAGACATGTGAAACTGTTCATTTGGTAGTCTGCTAGTCAATCAGTAGAAACATTTGAGTTGGTTAACTAGTCTTGAAGGAACATTTTTATTTGCAGATCCCATGTTGGTTCTTCTTTTCCTTATGCTGTGGTTTTGTTAGCCATTATTTTTTTATTCCACTTTTTATTAGTATCTTACCATAAGAAAGAAAAGATGAATTAGAAAAGGGGACAAAATAATAAAATAACAATTATAATAATAATAAATATTATATAATTTTTATTATGGGTCTCACCCCATGTTGGCACTGTGAATAAAAAGACTCATTTTCATGTTTAATAAAAATTTTTATGAAACTAGGAATTTGACTACCCTGAGAACAGGTTTGTTTGGGGAAGTGGTAGAAGAGCTCTTTTGTTTCTTTGAGATTCCAGAGCTGTTTGATAAGTAGCATTCCATTAGTAAAGTTGGCTGAAAAATTCAAAGCTCTGTGGGCTAAATTATATACTCTTGAGATGCCTTTGGCTAAAGAAAGCTCTAACTTCCCACAACAGAAAGTAAATTTTCATATGTACCTAGGAAGAGTCCTATAATATAATCTAAATTCTGACATTTAAAGAGTCTTTTAAGAGTGAAAAATAGAATATGTTTAGAATTAAGAAAGCTATTGACAATGGTTACTTGAAAAAGTTCAGGCTATTTGGGGATAGTACAGGTTAGGTATTGATCTATACACTTCGAATAATTAAAATGGATCAGTATTTTTTTAAAGATTTATTTATTTAAGAGAGAGAACACAAGAGTGAGAGAGAGAGAGAGAGCATGCATGAATGGGAGGAGGGACAGAAAGAGAGGGAAAAGCAGGCTCTCTGCTGATCAGGGAGCCCAGTGCTGGGATGGGTCCCAGAGTCCTGGGATCACAACTTGAGCTGAAAGCAAATGCTTGACTGACCGAGCCACCCACGTGCCCAAGAGTTTGTATTTTAAATTATTTTATCTTCTGATATCCTGTAGCATTTCATTTTCAAATTTATTGTAAAGTTGCTGACATTAAAGGAAAGAAATCCCAATTGGGGATTTATGGCAATCTTATAAATTAACCACAAAATTGAAAAGTCATGCAAATGTATCATATCATAAGGAACAGTTATATCCTAGTAACAAATTGAAGTGTTTTCTAAGTTACATTAGAACATGTATATGTTTTGCAAAGCCACATTTATTTATACATCCATCAAATACCTTTATTGGAGACAGTAGACATATGATAAAGGACTTGTAGTGAAGTTGGAAGCTTTTTTCACATTGACTTGAAATACTGAAGTTTATTCTGTAGGAAATCACATAAATTAATATAAAAATTTCCTATACTTGAAAAAAGAAAACAAAGAATGCTGTATAGTATAACGATAAACAAGTAAGTAACACTGCTGGGACTGGTCCTTGTTAAAATGATAAAGCAGAATTTGTGTCTATAATCAACTATCCCTTGGGACTTTGGGTCTTTCTCTCTAGTCTTGATTAACTCCTTAATTCTGCCCCCTTTTTTTATACCCTTATCTCCAGCTCACTTATGTGTCCACCTTGTAGGCTGTGTAATCTTAACTGTTCTTATAGCATCTTTCCTCATTAGACAAAAGTTTACTTGAGGCTCTGAGTTATTATAGAACAGTGGAAGAAATGGCATAGTTAAATATAGTAATTGTTAGAATTTTCTACCTCTTTCTGCTCCTAAACTTTGACCATGATGCTCAGCTTTTCACAGGATAAGGCATGTGTATTATAAATGTTTTTCTCAAATATTTTTATTTTCTTACGACCTGATTGGAATCAATTACAAATAACCCCAAATATCCCATGCCTTCCTCCTCCCTCAAAACCTCAATCCATCTTTTAGCCATTTAAAGCCACATATAACTTCCAAATAGAAGAAACCATATTCTTTAAAAAATCATGCTTCTTAATCATCTTTTCATGTAAAAAGCCTCAAGTGGCTGGAATAATCTCTAAGCAGCAAGTAAAGCATTGAGCTTTTCAGATAAAGGCCCCCAAAGTACCTTTCTTTTTCAACCTTTACAGTGCTTTCTCTGCCCCATCAATATATATGGTTTGTAAGAATGTCCTTGTGTGTGCAAGGATTAAATTGAGAATATTAGTCGTCTTCTTTCTCCCAAAAGAGAAAGGAGTATGATTATTATCCTACTTCTTTTCATTTTCTCCTCTACTGGAGGTGTGGGGTCAATCCTGGTCCCTCTGTTAAATATAAATGTATCAGTTAAAGAACTAACTGTTGCAAGTAGGTAAGCCTTAACCTAAATGCAATACCCATTTTGAGAAAATCTGTTATGTAATACACCAGTATGAAAATTTTTGGTTTGAGAGTTAAAAACGAAACAAACTTTTCCTTTCACAGCCTTTCTTTACAGCGCCCTCAGAAGGTACCTTACAGAAGGTACCTAGGTAATTACTCATTCTGTAAATGGGTAAAACTTCCAGTGAGCTTTGGATGTAGATGGTAGTGATCCATCCACTTAATCATAAGTTTTTCTTATCAGAAGATCCAGTTATGAGTATTATAAGTATCAAAGATGCTTCCTGCAGCAAAGAATGTGTTTACATTTAAACCAGTTTGCTTACATATAAAATAGGTATAATAATATTTAGACCCACCTCATGCTATTGTTGTGAGGATCAAATGAGGTGAAGTAATGGAAACATTTTGAAATCAGTGAAGCTGAATATTTTCAAAGCAAGATATTCAGAATTGAAGATCCAGTCTGCACATAATTTCTTATGTCTGCAGTTTCCGTATTCTGAAATGAAAGGATTTCTTAGATCTCTAAGATCCCTATCGTTTAACAGTTATATATATAGTTCTTTAAGTGGCCTTCTAAGGTACCTTGATTCTGTAGTTGTAAATGCTCTGAGTAAATCTGGGAAGTAACTTATGTATAAACAATATAATGAAAAGAGGTTGGGGGTCAGATGTCCATGACTTCTTAACCTAGGTCTAGGCTGCATATTCATTGGATGAGACTACCCAGGGTTTACCACAGATTAACTACTATAGGGATGAAAGTGGAATTGTGATACTAAAGATAGAGAAGGCCTGGGGAATTTGGAGTTCTAATCCAATCCAGAGTGGCAAAATGCTTGTTAAAACTTCTGGCATCTTGCTGAAGTAACAGAAAGCGGGGCTTCAAGAATAGAGAACATAAACTATAATAAAGCCTGGTGTAGACCCAGACCAACAAAACTTAAAGTCCCAAGAAAGTCTGCAGGGAAGATTGAATTTGGAGGATGAGTCTTACCAAGATAGAGAGGTCTGGGAAATACCCTGTGCTTTTAGCAGATTAACCTAACAAAGGATAAATTCAAGCCTACAAAAGTACAAGGAGGTCAACTGTTAACTAAATTTCCTACTGGAATAAAAAGATTGCTCTTCAGAAGAACATAACAGAATCCAGAGTCTTTACAGTATATCAACTACAGTATTCTATATTAGGTTTTAAAATTTGCCAGACATGCAAAGAAACAGTAACATATGACCCATAGGAAGAAAAACATGCAATAGAAATCAACTCTAAGAAGTCCTAAGTATCATATTTAACAGAAGAAGACTTCAAAATCACTCTTATAAATATGCTTCAGGGACTTAAAGGAGATTGCAATATTGATAAAGGAAATCTTACCCAACTAAGGAAAACTATTAAGAATTGGAAATTTGGAAAATGAAATTTTAGTGAAAAGCTCACCGAATGGTTTTAATAACAGATTAGAGCTTTCCAAAGAAAGAGTCTATAAATTTTAAAAGCGATCAATAGATATCCAGTTTGAAGAACAGGGAGAATGAGGGGTATTACAAAGTGAGTGGAATCTTAGTGATATGTTGGATAATAGCAAATAGTAGACTAACATACAGGTAACTGGAACACAAAATATTAAAAGTAAGAAAGCAGAAAAAAATTTTTTTAAAAATAATGACTGAAATATTTCTCTAATTTGATTCCAAATACATATATTTAAAGAGGTCTATAGGAAATCTGTGTATCTCCTCAATTTTTTTGTAAACCTAAAACTGCTCTAAAAAAATCTTAAACAAAAAACACGTGTATTTACAGATCCCAGAAACTTAGTGAAACCAGCAGGATAAATACAAAGAAAACCACATCTATTGACATTGTAATTCAATTGCTGGAAACAAAACACAGGGAGAAAAACAAAAGCAGCAAGGGAAAAAAAGACACACTACATAAAAGGAAAATATGGTAGCTGAGTTCTTATCAAAAACATTGGAGATCAGAAGAAAATGGAACTTCTTTTAAAGTAGTGGGGAAAAAATTGTTAGACTACAATTCTATGGCCAAATAAAAGACTGTTTAAAAACTAGGGTTAAATATGGACATTTTCAGTTAGATAAACATGAAAAGGCTTCATTTCTAGAAAAACTGCTCTATAAGAAATGTGAATGGGTGTTCTAGCTGAGAGGAAATGAAACCAGATGGGAGCATGAATTTATTAGAGAATAAAGAACATCAGACCTGGCAAATTAGTTGATATATACAGAAAACTTGTTTTTTTTCTTGACATACTCTCCTTAAAAGACAACTGACTATTTCAAGCAAAAATAACAGCATTGTTTGGTGAAGTTTATAATGTATATAAAAGTGAATATGCCAATAGTAGCGGAAGAGGTGGGGGTGTAACTCTATATTGTGTTAAGGTTGTTACCTTTGTGAAATAGAAAGTTGGAAGAATCAGGAAGTTTTATAATTTCTAATCGTAATGGACTGTGCTAAGTTAAAGATGCATATTTTTAGCTATAGAGGCAACTTCAAAAAGTTAACTACAAAAACAAAAAAAGAAAACAACCCCCCCTGAAAATCCAGTAAAGGAAATAAATATAATATCAAAAATTATATCATTTAATCAGGAAAAAAAAGGGCAGGAAGAGGAACAACAGAGGAACAAAGAATGGAAGGGATAAATGGATGATAGAAATTCAGCATATCAATACTTACATCAAAATCAAATGGACTAAAACACTCCAATTAAAGGACAGAGATTATCAGAATGGATTTTAAAAAAGAAGTAATGTTGTCTATAACACACAGACTATAATAAACACAAATACATTGAAATTAAAGTATGGAAAAAGATGGTCCTTGTAAACAGTAATCGTAAGAAACCTGGCATGGCTATATTAATATCAGATGAAAGAGACTTCCAAAGAGTCTTTCTGAATTAAAGATATATCATGATGATAGAGGAGACAATTCATCAGAAATACATAACAGTTCTTTGTAATGTATGTACTCAAAAACAGAGTTTCAAAATTCTGAAGGGCAAACTGAAAGAACTAAAGTGGAAAACAGACAAATCCATTTCCATCAGTCATCACTGAAGATTATAAATCCCTGTTTCTCAGAAATTGATAGAATAAGTGACCAAAAAATATAGAATATTTGAGAGTATCAACTTGACCTGTTTAATATTTATAGAACAGTACACCTGATAAATGAAGGATATATATGTTTTCTGAATATGTGTGGAATGTTCACCAATGTAGACCATATGCTGGGACCATAAAAATAAATCTTAATTTCACAAGACTAAATATGTCAGAATTGTTCTCTGACCACAGTGAAATTAAGCTAGAACTTAATAAGATATCTGGAAAAGCCCCAAGTGTTTAGAAATTAAATAATACATTGCTAAATACCATGGCTCAGAGATGTCATAAGGAATATGAGAAGTCATTTTGAACTGAATGAAAATGAAAATACAAATATTAAATTTTGTTTTATATGTTCAACTAGTGCTTATACCTTTGAATGCCTATATTAAAAAAGAAGAAAGTTTAAATTCAGTAATCTGAGTTCTACTCTATGAAACTAGAAAAAGAGCAAAGTAAACCAAAGTAAATAGAAAGAAGGAAAAAATAAAGAAAAGAGCAAAAATCAAGGAAATAGAAAACAGCATAGAAAATTCATAAAGTCAACCATGGTTTGTCTGAGTATTAATAAAATTGATCGGCCCCCTAGCAGGACTGTTCCAAGGAAGAAGGAAGACACATGAACTAACAGTTTTTGGAATGAAAGAGGGGAAGAGAGTATATCACTCAAAATTCTAAGGGCATTTGAAAAGATACTAATATTTTGAATAAGTTTATACTAATAAATTTGATAACTTAGATATAGTAGACAAATTCCTTGAAAAATACAGTTTATTCTGGGGCAAATAATAAAAAATAATAAAATTAAATTAAAAGAAAGAAAAATACAGTTTATTAAAACTGGCTCAAAATCAGGAATGTAAAATTGACCAGCCTGTATCTACTAAAGATACTGAATTTATAATCAAAAAAATTTCCACAAAGAAAACTCCAGACCCAGGGCGCCTGGGTGGCTCAGTGGGTTAAAGCCGCTGCCTTCGGCTCAGGTCATGATCCCAGGGTCCTGAGATCGAGGCCCACATCGGGCTCTCTGCTCAGCAGGGAGCCTGTTTCCTCCTCTCTCCTCTCTCTCTGCCTGCCTCTCTACCTACTTGTAATCTCTCTCTCTGTGTCAAATGAATAAATAAAATCTTTAAAAAAAAAAAAAAGAAAAAGAAAAAAGAAAACTCCAGACCCAGATAGCTTCGCTGGTGAATTACACTAAATATTGAAGTGAGTAATAATAACAATCTTGCAGAAACTCTTTCAGAAAATAGAGAAGGAAATACTTAATTCATCTTATGAGACCAGAGTTAGCCTCACACCTAAATCTGGCAAAGACATACAAAAGGAGAATATAATAGGTCAGTGTACCTCATGAATGTTGGCATAAAAGTCCCCAACAGAGTCTTAGCAAATTGAATCTAACATGAAGAGAAAGCTAATGTATTAACAACCAAGTTAGGATTATTTCTGGAATGTAAGGTTTGTTCAGTATTTGAAAATGAATTATTTAAATTTGCAACATTAAGAGAATAAAAAATGATGTAACCCATCAGTATATTGAGGAAAATTTTTTGACAAAAGATGACATCCATTCATGATAAAAACTGTCAGCTGACTAGGCATAGAAAACAGTTTCTTCAACTCAATAAAGGGCACATGCGACGGATTTATAGCAGATGTCATGCCTAATGATGCAAATTGAAGACTTTCCCTCTGAGATTGTAGAGGCTATAGAGATGTCCACTCTTACCTCTCTGTTCTTAATTATATCGGAGATCCTATTTATGTAGTATGTCAAGAAAAGAAATAATAAAATTCAAAAGGAAGTAGTACAGTTTTCTTTATACACAGACATGATCATCTAGGCAGGGCAATATATAAAAATCAGTTATATTTCCATATACTAGCAGCAAACAAATGGAAACTGATATTTTAGAAAATATTATTTACAATAGTATCAAAATGCATAAAGTATTTCAGAATAAACTTAAAAAATATATAAGATCTCTACACTGAAAACTACAAAACATTACTGAGAAAATTTCAAAAACATCTAAATAAACAGAGGTATATCTAGTTAATGATTTGAATAAGGAAACTTTGAGATGCCATTTCTCCCATATTGATTTATATTTGTACCTCAGTCACAGCCAGAATCACTGGGGGCTTTTTTGGGTAGAAACTGACAATTGGACTCTAAAATTTATATGGGATTGCAATGGCTATAGCAGAGCTAAACCAATTCTGAAAAGAACAGAGTTGGAAGACTTGCACTACCTAATTTGAACTCTTGTTATAAAACGACAGTAATAAAATATAGTACTGGCATGAAGCCTGGCATATAAAATAATGGAACAGAATACAGAGTGTAAAAATAGACCTACATGTGTATGGTCAAAGGCACCAATGGAGAAACGTATCTTTTCAGTAATCGATGGAGATACAATTAGTTGTTTGTAGGGTCAAGATGAAGTAAAAACCTCATACTATATGCAGAAATTATTTCAAAATGGATCATAAACCTAAAGATAAAAGGTAAATCCATAATCTTTTGGAGGAAAACAGATAACTTTGGAGTAGGCAAAGATTTCTTAGTATACAAAATACACTAACCATAAAAGAAAAAATTGATTAACTGGATTTGACCAAAATTAAAAACTATTCTTCAAAAGATACCATTAAGAAAATGAAAATAATTAAATGTTAAAGATAAAAGGTATTTATGTGAAAAGTATTTTGTACAGAACTTTTTTTTTTTTTTTAAGATTTTATTTACTTGAGAGAGAGAGAGCACAAGCAGGGGGGAGAGGCAGGAGGAGAGAGAGAAGTAGATTCCCCACTGAGCAGGGATCCCGACGTGGGGCTTGATCCTAGGAACCTGAGATCATGACCTTAGCCAAAGGTGGCCACTTAACTGACTGAGCCACCCAGGTGCTCCTGTACAGAACTTTCAAATGATAGTTAAATATTTATTTCATGTTTGTTTCTATAGGATTTACCCCATTATGTTACAGTCATTTATTTGCAGGTTTTCTTATCTTCCTCCAGACACCTGACATTTAAAAGTGTTGCTCATCTTAAATCTATGGGAATAAGCCTAGTACCCAACATATAATTGGCACTCAGTAAATATTTTGGAGTTGTGTTTTTATCTTCAAAGTGAAAGAAAGTATTCTAAGAGAATATAAAGCCAAATAACTTTTTAAAATAGCCTTTGTATTTATCTTTTCTACAAGTTAGACACATTAAATATTGTTTAGGCCCAGAGTCCATCTTTTCTCTCTGGTTTAATAATCTAGGAAATTAAATAAAAGATGCTTATTTGGTTAGGAAATGTTGCTGTGGAAAATATTTGTGATATACACATCAATTTTATACATAAGTCATTCTCAGAAGGAAAACAGATGAACCTTTCTTTTTCATAGAGGGTATCTTTGCTGTGCATGTGAAAACAATTGTGGCTGGATTCATTCTTTTTCATCTTTGTCTTTTCTTCCACATAGTGACATTCTTGTAACACCCCATCAACACTGGTATAATTTTCCACCCAGAATGAAGTTATTCCTTCCCAGTGTATTTGTGGTCATGCATTTTATGGTTAGAGATACTGTTGCTTTTTAGAGCAAGGTGGTTGGTTATTAGCTACTAGAGATAGCAAATACTTTTGGTCTTGAAATTGAGCTTGAGTTTCACAGGTAGTAGTGCACACATCTGTCTCCCTGGGCGCCTGGGTGGCTCAGTGGGTTAAAGCCTCTACTTTCGGCTCAGGTCATGATCTCAGCGTCCTGGGATCGAGGCCCACATCGGACTCTCTGCTCAGCGGGGAGCCTGCTTCCTCCTCTTCCTGTCTCTCTGCCTACTTGTAATCTCTCTCTCTGTGTCAAATAAATAAATAAATAAAATCTTTAAAAAATATATATATATCTCCCTATTCAGGGCTCTGGCATCATATTTGGTGTTATCTTTCAAGATCAAAGTGCCCAAAACTATATAACACTCTTTTTAGTATTCCTTTGTTTTGGGGTACATCTACCTCATATAACTTTCCTTTTCTTCGTTATTTCTTGGGTTTGTTTTGGGGGGATGCTTTTTGTTTTTTGGGTTTTGGGAGTCTTTTGGTTTGCTCTTTCTTGTTTCTTTTTCTTTCTGTTTGCATTTTCTTAGCTCATTTATAAAACATTTTCAGTCCTTAGAATTATCAAATGGTTAGATCTAGAGTTGGGTTTGAAATCGTGGAAAGAGCAAGACAGTGAAAATAAGATGATTCTCTTCTCTCATAAAAATCTGATCAATTCAGATATGCTTATGGATATTGTTTATTATCTTTTAAAAATAATCAACATCTTTAGTCACTGTTACTTTTTTTCTTTTGTTGAAAGGCAGGTATTAGAAATATTAATTTCATGTCATGGTTCCCTTTCCCATAACATGAAATGTAATGAAGTCTCATGTTACTGCTTTCATTTTCTTTTTTTCATTTTTGGGAGTGAGCAGTATAATCCATATCACTGAATTAAATATGGACTGGCTGAAAGTACTATCATGACCTTTCTAATATCCAGGCTTTTATTTGAAACATTTACTTATAACGAATTCCTACTTTCATTGGTAACATAAATCTGATTATGTTACATTTATGTTTACAAACCTTTAGAAGGCCCATATTTCAATTAAATCTCTGTAATTTTGTCCCTAGATAAATTTCTGGCTTTATATCCCTTTATACTTTTTATCTTCATTTTCCAGAAACATCTACCTATTCAGACTTACCTTATATTCTTCTTCCCAATGCTTTTGCTAAAACCATTCTTCTGTCTTAAATGCTTTCTTCGTAATTCTGCCTTTTATAGTTTCACTTTTTTCTCATGGCTCACACCAAATCACATTGGCTATAAAGAAACCTGCCTAAATCTTGCCAGTCAGCACTAAATTGCCCTAAACTTGGTTCTTTGTTTCTTTAGTGCATTTTACAGTATTTATGCCTCATTTCTAGATTTACTACATTTCTGAAACTATGGAAAACATGGTGGATGAGATATTCATTGAGATAATATGTGATTCTTTAGAGAGCTCATAGACTTAAACACAATTTTTTGTAAAATGATGTGTAAACTTCTGTGGGTAAATATAAAAATAAATGGCCAGTATGAGTGGGGTACATCCTTTGATAAAACATCATGGAAGAGATCATGTATTTTAATAGTATTGGTTTTATATGTGTTAAAGTTTTGTTCTTTACACGTGAGTCTTTAATATATCTGAGTTGTTTAGTGTGAGGAAAGTTGTTTTAGTTTTTCCCCTATGAAAAGTCAGTTATAGTACCACCCGTATAATGTAGTAAGTTCCTATATGTGCTTGAGTCTGTTTCTGGGCTCTGTACAGTTTTCCATTCACCTATTTATTATTGCTATGCTAGTTCATTACTATTTTATTTACTGTTTTACTTTTAACTTCTGGTATATGGTAAAACAAATCTCTATTCAGTGTTCTTTGAATCGTCTGGAACCCTTATTCTTTTCATATGGGTGATTTTTTTTTTGTTAAATGCTCTGGTTTTTATTGCTGTGTGCAGAAAGGCTTTTTTTTAAAGAAAATATTGCTATTGTATACCCTATTACCCCTTTATTAGTTTTATTAGTTAGAGTAGCACAAGTTGTTGTAAAAAACTCACCCTAAACTTTCTGTGGCTTAACACAATAAAAGTTTATTTCTCACTTACCTAACAGTCCAGTGCTATTGTTTCTGATTGGTGGGTCCATTCCAAATCTATATTGTATTTATGCCCTGTTTTCATTCATATACTTTGTGACTTTTTTTTTATATGTCCAGTGTCACTAGAAGTTTGTCTACTTTATATTTCTTTTTAAGGAGCCAGATTTGGATGTTGTTTAATCTCTGTTCTTAGGCACTAGTTTCTTTTCTATTAGTGAAAATTTTCTATTTTTCCTTATATTTTCTATTTTCCTTCTGTTTTCCTTATATTTTCAATGTTTGGCTTTTTCCAAGTTACTTAAATTGAATATTTGTAGTTATTATTGAATGCTATAAATTTTTTTCTAAGACTCTGATTGGCTATATCCAAATTTTGATATATAAACATTTCTCCTTGTGTATTATAAAGTCTTTTGGCTTCCTGAGCTTTTCTTCCTAATCTGTATGTTATCCAGAGTGCAGTGGTTTCGTTTCATGAAATTGGCAGGAAAAGTACTCAGTGTTGATTTCACAGTATTGCATTGTAGTGAGAAAACAGTCTATAAAAGGTAAGCCAAATAGGTGTAAATATACAATTTAATGTAGAAATGTTTAAAATTATCCGTTGACTGAGTAAACTGGTCTTAGACTGTATGTTGATTGTATCCTGTTACCATGATGATGACACCATTTCCAGGTGTTCCTGAGACTCTTCCTAAAATACAAGAACAACTTTTCTCTAGGGGAAGGAAAGGAAAAGTGAACTGGGGTAAATTGGAAGGGCAGACAAACCATGAGAGACTGTGGACTCTGAGAAACAAACTAAGGGTTTTGGAGGGGAGGGGGATGGGAGGATGGGTGAGCCTGGTGGTGGGTATTAAGGAGGCCATGTGTTGCATGGAGCACTGGGTGTGGTGCCTAAACAATGAATCTTGGATCACTGGGAAAAGAAAAAAAAACTCGGCAAAGAAAAACACATGTAATTTTCAGCTTAGAAAATATTAAATATTTATTCATTTCAAAAAAATTAACTTTAAACTGTCAAAAATAAAGAAAAATAAAATAAATAAAATAAAAATAAATAAATAAAAAATGTTTACCTGCTTTAAAAAAAATAAGAACAACTTTCTCAGAAATCTTCTCCTTCCTTCTCCCATAGTAGGCTTCCCTTCAACATCCATGTGGCCAGCCTGAGTCACATTACAAGTGACAGGGAAGGAAAAATGGGATTGCCGTTTTTGCCTTAATTTAATTACTCTCTCCTTCTGAGGTCTGGAGATAGGGTCTTTATCTTTGAGTCACAATGTGGAAGAGTTGGATACATGAAAAATGTTAGAAGGTAGAAGGTAGGAATACGGATGTTGGTTAGACAGCCCAGTACAGTCTTCTACAGTTGCCTCCTAGTTGCCATATTTCAGTATGCCTTGAGCATCAGTGAATGTATCAGAAGGGAGAAAGAGGATGTTGATTCATCTGGAGAAGTCTGATACATGGCATTCTGTTAGGAGAACTTCTGTTAATTGCCCTTTAGCACAGTTGAGTTATTTCCAGTTTTGACAATGTGAATTCTCTGGTTTGCTGTAGCTTTTAACTTTTTCTCATGAGGATTTTTCTTACTTGGTTTGTAATTTTTGATAATGAGCTCATCTTCTGTGGGACTACTTCTCTTGGGAGTCTTATTCAAATCAGCTTTGAGTTTGTGCAAGGACCAAATACATTCACTAGAGGTTTCTGGATCAATTTTTATATGAATCTCTGTGCTTGGAATTCTGTGTATCTCATGAATGTAATGATTTCTTATGGATGATTGTTTTCTCATCCACAATTATAGACTCTTTGCTGCTCCACTGGCCTGGTAGGCAAAGTTTTTCTGGTTCCCATTTTACAAAAGGAGCCAACCCTTGTGACTTTCTTTAGCTTTATACACATAGATCGTTTCCATCTCTCCCTAAGCCTGAATCCTGGAATCTCCTCCCTAGTCCTTAGCTATTAAGACCTGTAACCCACTTTTTTACTTCTCATAAGCCATTTCCACTTAAGCTCTCATCAGTGCTCCGACTTTTGAGTTCAGTCTTCATTACTGGAACTTCTGGTTTAGCTCGTTCTTAATACCTAACTGTTATTTTCTGTTTTATGCAGTATTTTCACAAGTTTCAAGCAGGAGGGGAGGGTCTTTTTATACTGGCATAGTTGATAATATTTATCAGAATTACAAGTTCCATTTAAACCAGATTTATTGGGCACCTGGGTGGCTGCCTTCGGCTCAGGTCATGATCCCAGGGTCCTGGGATCAAGGCCCACATCGGGCTCTCTGCTCAGCGGGGAGCCTGCTTCCTCCTCTCTCCTCTCTCTCTGCCTGCCTCTCTGCCTACTTGTAATCTCTCTCTCTGTGTCAAATGAATAAATAAAATCTTTAAAAAAAAACAGATTTATTTTCAGTATGTTAATTTTTTTCTCCTTCTCTCCTAATTTTTCGTGGGCTTTGTTTTTGCATATGTACTTTTCATTCCTGAAATCTTCAAAATCCATAACAAGGGTTTTGATTGCTACTTTATAGACAGAGTATGTGTTTCAAAAATTTTGCTATTTCTTAAGGAATGGGGTAAATTACAACTCTCTTAAACCAAAATTTTATATGGAATAGCAGGAAGCAATGATGAAGTATGTGCTTGCCCCTCTTCATCTGTATTTCTGAAATGTTATTTTGTTCTCTTTAAGTTTTTGTAAGGTAGAGATTTACTTCTGCTTAAAAACTTTCATCTTTACCCAAACTTTGTGTGTCTTATGGAATAGTTTATTTTTCTAATATACTTTAGAGAAGAAAAAAAAAAACCTTCTGTTCTCAGCCTGCTCATGATATTCAGCTCCTGTTGCTTTGGCTCAGAGTTCCATTCTACCTCATGATAAACACCTTCGTATCTCATTATATCTTAAACTCTGTAAGCTCTAGGAGCAGACTTATAGAGGAAACTTACTATACTATCTAAATGAGCCATGACAAGCCTGGGAGTGGAATTTACTGCTGGGAAGTAGACCAGGTGGTGTTACAGAGGCTTGTTCCATGTGGTAATATTGAAGTAGAAACTGAAGGAGTGAACCTTTTTTGGCTACTAATTTCCTGAAGAGATAAGACAGCAGTCACACTGTGCTTGTGTATTTCCATCTCTCCATGTAAAATTGTGTTTAAGGCCTCTTCCTGTTATTTCGAGGTCTGACTTTTTATTCATTTTATTTTTATTTTATTGGCAGGCTTAATGTAATTAAACCCCTCAGTACTAGAATTCTAAGACACCAGGAGGTAGATTAAATTGTTGTCGTATTATTAAATAGACTCTGCAGCTCTTCTTGCTACAGATAAAGCCCTACTATGATGAAGTAATATTGTTCAAAGATGTCAATAATTTCCAGATGGGGAAGAAAGCCTAAGCAGAGTGTTTCTTCTCTAGTTGGGTCTGTGTGCTAATTAAGAGTGTTTTTCTCACATTTTATTGTTATTCCATTTGTTGGAAAATATCCAAATAATTGCACTAAGCACACAAACTTTTATGCATTTATCACATGCAAACAATAGAAATATTTTGACATGGTTGTTTTGGGGAGATTTCATATGGGGATAGTGTGGGTAAATCCCCTCTTCTTCCCAGTCACCATCCTAGAATGTACTAATGGACTCCAGAGCAAGAACAGCCCTAGAGACCATTTATAACCCATCTCTTTTATCACTAAGTTGAGAGCTATTTTAGCAAATGGCAGCTGTTGTCCGTTTCTTTGGAGTGAAAATAAATAAATTATGTTTTTGTTCTGCAGCTAATTAACCAGGTCACTTAACTTTTCAGCCAGTAAATACAGAAGGAATAGTCAAGTTTAAGAAGGGTTGTATAAAATTAGTTCTTTGTGATCTGACTCTGAGTTGAGGTATTTTCTTCTTTTTTTTCAACCCCCAAAATCCTTCCATCCCCCATCTCCCTTGTTTTGAACAGGATGCTTTAGTGAGTCCACAAGCCCAGGAATCATGTTTGTCACGTTTTAGCACTTGGGATTGAGTAGAACTTCTTCCCTCTCAAGTTAACTCTGGGTGTCATCAGTTTGAAGGAATTTCTTCTCATCCTACTGCTTTTTAGTTTTGGTGCTTACCTGTTGCATCTTTCTAATAATTACATCTTTGTTTGCAGTTTTAAAGCATAAGATAGTTCCAGAGCTGTGCTTTGTCTTTATTTTAAACTAATACTAGAGTACCTCTGTAGTCATCAATCACTGTTTCAGTAAGTTGGTGACTCCTTTATGCTACCCAAGATTTTTTTTTATCTAAAATTGAGCATTTTTTACTTGCTTTTTAGATCAGAGGAATCATATCCTCTGTGGTATTCCTTTTTCATCTCAGCCTCTTAAAGAAGTGCTATAAATAGAAGCTTTCAACTTAGAAAGCACTGTGTATTTCATTGACTAGAACTAAACTGAACTGTAGGCTAATAAAAAGTACCAAATGAAAATATTATGGTATCTGATTGCATTCTATTGTAGGTGTAATGTAGTGTGAACAGTAATAGCTTTGATTCATTGTAAATCTCATCTGAATACTGACAACATGGTTAAAAATATCAGGAGATAAATCCCACGGGTCACATTTGTGGGAATGCTCATTGTACGTATGTAAGACCTTATTTCATTATTTAAAAAACAGCACTATTGCTCATAAGGTAGGGCAATATCATATAGGCTATGACAGGGATAGAGGTAACATGAGAGGTGTGAGTGGCTGCTGAGTTATAATACTTGGGCAGTTGAGGTTCTTTTTCTGTTTTAGCTATAAGCTTTTTTGCATGAATAGTAGTGATCACTTCAAAGACAATTTTCCCTTGGATTCCAGAGTATTGCAGCAGATTAGAAGCAGGTAAAGATCTGTCAAGGGAGTGAGACTGGGAACCAGAGGCATAGGAATGTGGAGAATGAGTAGTGTTACCCTAACAACGGGAACATCTTACAGGGATACAGGAGGCCCATATTCAAGTTTGTGTTTCATAACTTTTAGTAGTTAGGTATCCTTTCTAGAATGAACTTTAAAGATAGACACACTGGGATTTGAATCTTGCCTGTCTCATTTAGTTGTACTGGTTTGGGCAACCTAGAATGTTTAGGAGCCCTAAAACTTAGACCCAACTGTTTGTCAGAAAAATTGACCACTCACTTCTCTTCCCCATTCCATTCTTACACTGTTAAGTTTATTAATGTTTGCTTTTTATTTTTTTAAAAGATTTTTTTATTTATTTGACAGAGAGAGAGAGAGAGCATAAGCAGAGGGAGCAGCAGACAGAGGGAGAGGGAGACTCAGGCTCCCCACTGAGCAGGGAGCCCGATGTGGGACTTGATCCCAGGATCCTAGGATCGTGACCTGAGCCAAAGGCAGCCAGTTAACCAACTGAGCCATTTAGGCATCCCAGTGTTTGCTTTTGATTGATCTATAATACCGTTAGAGTCATGAGACCAGCCTTAGTTGATCAGTAGTTACTTCTATTAGAATAGTTCTATCACTTTGTCCCTGTATTAATTGTAGTTGATATTTCCATGAGTTTGTAGCTGGTAGAGTAGTACATAATTCCTAGCCCAGGTTATTAGGTTGTACTATGTTAAGAGTATATAGAACTCATCTTTTTCATTATAAAAAATGGTAGAATTATCTTGGCTCGTTTTATAGAAGTACTTACAGTGAAAAAATTTTCCTGGTGAGAGTTTTGATTGCCCCCTACTTCTCATCCTTTACTCTTCATCTTCTTCCTCCTTTCTTTGGTCTTTTCCCCCCCCTATCTTTTAATAAACATCTAGAATAGCACCTGTGTCTCAGAAACCATACCAGATAATAATGATATAATTTTGAACAAGTATTCAGTCCCTTTCTCTAAAACCCTAGTAAGGAGAGGACATATTACACAAATAATTATGATTGTTATGTCTGACTAACAAGAAGTATAGTATTAAATGAAAATTTATAACCAAGAGTCTGAACTAATCTGCTGTGATTTTCCTTGAGAAGTGGCATTTAAAACCTAAGGAATGAGAGTGATATCCAAAATGGGGCATAGGAATTTCTAGCACTCTTGGCCCTGCCAGAAACATCAATTTGAACAACTCTCTGTGCAAAATATCTTCACAGGAACCAGGGATTTTTGTGAGCGATTACAGCATCTGCATGAAGTACAGAAATGAGAAAAGGTATATTGAGGAGGGTAGGAAAGATAGACCCACACTACTCCCATCACCCTTTCTCTAAGCACAGGTAGCATAGCACAGAGAGACTTACCATCCCCATGGAAAAAGGAGATTGAAAAGCACCCCACCTCACCATGGTTCCCAAAGTTGGTTCATTCTGGCACTAGGCAAACTCCTGAAGCCATGGGTGGCTCTTTCTGGGCTGGTTGCTGCAGCCCCAGGCAACTCCTGTGGCCTCAGGCTCCTAATGGGCTCCTATGAACCCAGTTCCAGGTGGATACTTATGAACCCAGGCTCTCAGCTGGGCCCAGCACCATGCCAGGTATCAAAGACCCATTCTTTGACTCATCCTGGGACTGGGCCAACTCCCATGGTACCAAATCCCCAGCTACTCCAGCATGAGGCTAATCCCTACCAACCTAGACTCCAGACCAGCTTCTGTAGACTCAGGATTCAAACTCACTCTAGCACCATGGCATCGCCCCACAGCCAAACTTCCAGGTTGGCTTCTGCAAAACAAGTCTTCTGCCCTTTCCCAGGATAAGACCAGCATCCATAGATCCAGACACTGAGCCCAGCCCAGTGGTTCTTGGTGCCTGATTGGCCCCAGTGGATCCAGGATTGAGATCTTCCCATGTAGACTCGGGTCCCAAGCTCATCACCACAGACTCAAGTACCAGGCCTACCTCCACAGACCCAAGCACAAGACCTGCTAATTCAAGTACTCCAGCAGCCAGCTCACTCTTAGACACCACCTGACAGTACACCTCGAATCTCTGTATGGACTGTCTGGTGAAAAGTTTCCCCTGTCAAAGCCAGCAAAAACTGGAAGAGATGCCTGCTTCCTCAAATGCACAGACACGATGCAAGGGCCAAAAGGATCATGAATAATCAAGGAAACGTGACTCCACCAAAGAAAACTAATAAAACTCTAATGACTGACCCAAAAGAAATGTTTTGTCTGAGAAAGAATTCTGAACAATCAATTCCCTCAAGGAAATATAGTGAAATACAAGAAAACACAGACAACTAAATAAAATTAGTAAAACAGTGCATGAACAAATGAGAAGCTCAATGAAGAAATAAAAGCCATTTCCAAAAACCAAATAGAAATCCTAGAGTTCAAGAATATATTGCCTGAACTGAAGAATTCAGGAGAGAACTTTGATAGCAGACTAGACCCAGTAGAGGAAAGAATTATTTAACTGAAATACAGGTAATTAGAAATCATCCAGTCAGAGAACTGAAAAGAAAATAATGAAGAGGAGTTAAAAAAAAAAAAAAAGAAACCCTACATCAATTATAGGACACCATTAAAAGAAACAATTTATCTATTATTGGAATCCCACAAGGAGAAGTGAGAGAGAGAAGCGCAGATAGCTTATTTAGAAATATAATGGCTGAGAACTTCCCAAATCTGGGGAGGTCTTTAGACATTCATGTTCATGAATCTAATAGGTCACCAAAAAGCTTCAAGCCCAAACAATTCTGCCCAAGACATTTTATAATAAAATCATCTAAAATCAAGATGAAGAATTTTAAAAATAGGAAGAGGAAATATCTCAGATGTATAGGGAACCCCCCCCCATAAGATTATCAATGGATTTTTTCTCAGATAATTTCAGGCCAGGAAAGAGTGGGATGATACATTCAAACTGCCCTGGGACAGGATAAAGGATAAAAGGATAAAGGAGAAAACTGCCGGCCAAGGATACCTTTCCTTACCTGGCAAAGTAATCTTTCAGGAATAAAAGGGGTATAGACTTTACAAGAATAAAAAAAGCTGAGGGAATTCATCACCACTAGACCTGCCTTACACGAAATGCTGAAAGTTCTTCAGGCTGAAACAAAAGGATGCTAATTAATAATATTGAAAACAGATGAAACTATAAAGCATATTGGTAAGTGCTGAGTATATAATCAACCTCAGAATATGCAAATCCTGTAATATGGTGGTGTGTTAATCACTTAAGATGAACGGTTTAAAGGACAAAAGTATAAACTATGTAATATATCTATAATTATATAACTATATAGTATATGTATAATACATATATATAGCTACAATAATTTTTCAATGAATGCTCAATATAAAAAGATAAATTTCAACATCAAAAACATAAAGGGAAAGGAGAAATGTATAGGGCTTTTGTATATAATTGATGCTAACTTGTTATCAGGTTGAAACAGACCATTATATCTATAAAATGTTTTATGTAAGCTGTGATAACAACAAAGCAAAAACCGACACAGATACACAAAAGATAAAGAGAAGAGAATCAAAGCATAGCACTACAGAAAGTCATCAGTTCATAAAGATCGATAACAAAATAGTAAGAAAGAAAAAGAGGAGCCAGAAAGCAATTTATAAGCTGGCATTAGTAAGCCCTTACCTGTCAGTAATTACTTTAAATGTAAACAGATTAAATATCCTAATCCAAAGACCTAGAGTGGCCCTATGGATTGAAAAGGAAGACCCAACTATGCTAACTGCAAGAGACTCACTTCAGCTTTAAGGACACACATAGGCTCAAAATGAAGGGAAGGAAAAAGATATTCCATGCAAGTGGAAAACAAAAGAGAGAAGGCATAGTTATATCAGACAAAATAGGTTTTAAGTCACAAACTGTAACTTGAGAGAAAGGTGATTATATAATGATAAATGGGTCACTTCATCAAGAGGATAGAACGTTAATATTTGCATACCTAACATAGGGACACCTAAATTTACAAGGTAATTAATAACATATCTGAAGGGAGAAATAGACAGCAATACAATAATGGTAGGGAACTTCAGTACCTCAAAATGGATAGATCATCGAGACAGAAAATCAGTAAGAAAACATTAGACTTAAATGACACATTAATTCAGATGGACGTAAAAGACATTTGCAGATAGTTACATCCAGCAGCCGCAGAAAACACATTTTTCTCATGTGCAAATGGAATACTAACCAGGATAGATCATATTTTTAGGCCACAGAACAGTTCTTAATAAACTTAAGAAGACTGAAATCCTATCACACATCTTTCCCAACCACATTAGTGTGGGACTAAAAATAAACAAGAGAAAAACTGCAAAATTCACACACGTGTGGAAATTAAATTGTATACTCCTGAACAACCAATAGGTCAAAGAAAGAAATAAAACAATATCTTGAAGCAAACTGAAATGGAAACAACATACCACAATGTATGAGACACAGCAGAAGCAGTTCTAAGAAGGAAATTTATAGTAATAAATGTCTACATTAAGAAAAAACAAAGATAAAAAAAACAACAAAGATTGCAAATAAGTAACCTAACTTTACACCTTGGGGAATTAGAAAAAGAAGAGCAAACTAAGCCCAAATTTAGCAGGACTAAGGAAACAACAAAGATCAGAGCAGAAATATACAAAATAGAGATGAGAAAAATTATAGAAAAAGTCATCAAAACTAAGAGCTCAGTATTTTTTGAAAAGATAAAATTAAAAAAATCTTAACTGGACTAGCTAGAAAAAAGACTCAAAATCAGAAATGAAGGCAGAGAGATTACAGCTGACACTACAGAAATACAAAGGATCACAAGAGACTACTATGAACAATAGCCACAAATTTGATAACCTAGGATGGATAAATTCCTAGGCTGTCTGCCTTCCAAACTAAATCATGAAGAAACAGAAAATTTGAACAGACCAATAACAAGGGGATTGAATCACCAATCACAAACCTTTCAATGAAGCAAAGCTGAAGACCAGATCATTTCACTGATCTGAGTTCTACCATATATTTAAAGAATTAACACCAATCTTTCTGAAACACTTAAAAAAAGTGAAGAGGAAGAACACTCACAAATTCATTTTACAGAGCCAGTATTTCCTGGTACCAAAGTCAGATAAGGACACCACAGGAAAAGAAAATTACAGTCCAAAAAAGAAAGAAAAAGTAATTACAATCCAATATCCCTGATGTGAACATCGATATAAAAATTCTCAACAAAAATCAAGTTTAACAACATAAATTGATGTCATACACCAAATTTGTAATAAAAATCGTATTATCATATCAATAGATACAGAAAATGCTTTTGACAAACTTCAGCATCCTTTCATGATAAAACTTTTCAATATATTGGGTATAGAAAGAATCTACCGGGCACCTGGGTGGCTCAGTGGGTTAAAGCCTCTGCTTTCAGCTCAGGTCATGATCTCAGGTCCTGGGATCAAGGCTGCATCGGGCTCTCTGCTCAGCAGGGAGCCTGCTTCCCCCTCTCTCTCTGCCTGCCTCTCTGCCTCCTTGTGATCTCTCTCCCGCTGTGAAATAAATAAATAAAATCTTTAAAAAAAAAAAAAAAAAAGAATCTACCACAACATAATGAAGACTATATATCCCAGACCCACAGTCAATATCATGCTGAATGGTGAAAAGTTCAAAGATTTCCTAGTTGAATTGGGAAAAAGACAAGTGTGCCCACTCACGTCACTCACTCATAGTCAACATAGTTCTGGAAGTCCCAGCCAGAATAATTAGACAAGAATAAAAAGTTAAAGGTATCTGAATCAGAAAGTGAAAAGTTACCTTGTCTCTGTTTGCAGATGATATGGTCTTATATATAGAAAATCCTAAAGATTACACTAAAACTGTTAGAACTGTAAAACAGGGTGCCTGGGTGGCTCACTCGGTTAAGTGACTGCCTTCAGCTCAGGTCATGATCGTGGAGTCCCAGGATCAAGTCCCACGTTGGGCTCCCTGCTCAGTGGGGAGTCTGCTTCTCCTTCTGACCCTACCCCCTCTCATACTCTCTCTCTCTCTCTAATAAATCTTTTTTTAAAAAATTTTAATCTTAAAAAAAAGAACTATAAAACAAAGTCCATAAAATTTCAGGATAAAAAAATTGTGTTTTCATATGCTAACAGTATACTCTCTGAAAAAAAATGAAACAATCCCATTAATAATAGCATCAAAAATAATGAAATGCCTGGAAATAAATTTAACCACAGAGGTGAAAGATCTTTATACTAAAAATTATGTCACTGATGAAAGAATTTGAAGAAAACAAATAAGTGGAAAGATATCCCATTCTAATGGATTGGAAGAATTAGTATTGTTAAAATGTCCATATTACCCAAAGCCATCTTTGGTTCAGTGCAATCCCTGTTAAGACTAGAATAGCATTTTTCACAGGAATAGCAAAAACAATCCTGAAATTCCAGTGAAACTGCAGAAAGTTCCCAGATAGCCAAAGCTCCCAAGAAAGAAAAACAACATTGTATACATCACAGTTCCTGGCCTCAAACATCATTGTAAAACTATAGTAATCAAAACACTATGGTACTTGCATAAAAGCAGACATATAGAACAGTGGAACGGAATTGAGAGCCCAGAAATAAACCCCTACACATACAGTCAACTAGTATTTGACAAGGGATCCAGGAATACTCAATGAGGAAGGGTAGTTACTTCAGTAAATGCAGTTGGGAAAACTGAATATTCTCATGCAAAAGAATGAAACTGGACGTCTGTCCTACACCATACACAAAAAAATTAATTCAAAATGAATTGAAGACTTTAAGACTGCAAAGTTTAAAACTACTAGTAGGAAATGGGGCGGGGTGGGGAGGGAATCCCTGGCATTAGTCTTGGCAGCAAAATCTGAGGCAACAAAAGCAAAAATAAACAATTGGGACTAAGCTAAAAAGCTTCTTCATGGCTAAAGAGACAATCAGCAAAATGAAACTCAACCTACAAAATAGACAATATTGCAAACAATCTATCTAATAAGCTCTTAATATCCAAAATATACAGGAATTCATATAACTATACAGCAAAACAACAATAAAGAATCTGATTTTTTTTTATTTTTTAAAGATTTTATTTATTCATTTGACACAGAGAGAGAGATTACAAGTAGGCAGAGAGGCAGGCAGAGAAAGAGGAGAGAGGAGGAAGCAGGCTCCCTGCTGAGCAGAGAGCCGGATGTGGGCCTTGATCCCAGGACCCTGGGATCATGACCTGAGCCGAAGGCAGCAGCTTTAACCCACTGAGCCACCCAGGCGCCCAAGAATCTGATTTTTTTAAATGGCAAAGGAGTTGAAGTAAACATTTTCTGAAGATGTACAGATAGCCAACAGGTACATGAAAAGTTGTTCAACCTCACTAATCATCAGGAAAATGCAAATAAAAGCCACAGTGAGATACCACCTCATATATGCTAAAATGGCTGTTAACAAAAAGAGAAGACATAACGAGTGTTAGCAAGTCTGTGGAGAAAAGTGAACCCTTTTATACTATGGATAGGAATGTAAATTGGTACAGCCACTAGAGAAAGCAATATGGAGATTCACCAAATATTAAAAACAGAACTGCCATATCATCCATCAGTCTCACTTCTTTGTATATATCGGAAGCAAATGACATTATTTCAGAGAGAGATCTGTACCTTCATATTCATTGCAGTGTTATTTACAGTAGCCAAGACATGGAAAACAACTAATATGTCCATCAGTGGGTGAATAGATACAGAAAATGTGGTATAGGTGTATATACAGTAAAATATTCATCCATAAAAAAGGAAATTCTTTTATGACCATATGGATGGACCCTGAAGAAATAAGTCAGAGAAAGGCAAATACTATATGTTCTTACTTTTTTGTGGAATCTAAAAAAGCTGAACTCAAAGAATTGAGAATAGAATCCTGTTTGCCAGGGGGTTGGGCTTTGTGAAATGAAGAGGTGTTGGTACAGGGGTATAACCTTCCAGCTATAAAATGAGTAAGTTTTGAGTATCTAAGTAAGACACAGTGTGGTGAGTGTAATTTACAGTGTTGTGTTACATACTTGAAAGTTGTTAAAGAGAGTATGTCTTAAATGTTACCACCAAAAATAAAAATCATAATTATGTGATGGAATGAAGATGTTAGCTAACCTTATTGTGGTAATCATTTTGCAGTATATACATGTAGCAAATCATCATGTAGTATACCTTAAACTATAACATATGTTATACTTATATTACATATATTACATGTATTAATGTTATATATGTATGTATATATGTATATGTATAATTAATATATTTTAAACTATAATATATACCAGTATCTCAGTAAACTGAAGAAAATATTTAGATTTCTAAAGATTTAGATATAAAAGACTTGGGGGAATGAGTAGGAGTGCCATATGACTAGGGAGGCCTATAAGGGTTTAGAAGAGGAGAAGAGTATTCCAAGCAGAGGAATCAACTCAAAAGAGGTCCAGTGGTTGTTAAAAGCTTAGTTTATTCAAAGATCTGAAAGAAACTAGTATTGTTAAGTATAGAAAATGGGGTAAGAGTATCTAAGATGTGTGAAGATGGCAGGACTTATTACATCATGCAGTATCTTTTAGCATAGGTCAAGGATTTTACACATAAATCCTAAGATAATTTCCTTAATTTCAAATTTTTTTTTTATTTTTTATTCTTTGCCCCAGGGGTACAGGTCTGTGAATCATCAGGCTTACATCTTTCACAGCATTCACCAAAGCACAAACCCTCCCCAATGTCCATAACCCATCTACCCTATCCATACCCTCCCACCCCCCAGTAACCCTCAGTTTGTTTTGTGAGATTAGGAGTCTCTTATGGTTTCTGCTCCATCTTAAATGTTGAATTTTATAACTTGATTTAATATAATGTGTTGATATACACGGATATACTATTTTTGAATGGTTTCTTTCTTTTTTTTTTTTAAAGATTTTATTTATTTATTTGACACAGAGAGAGAGAGAGAGAGATCACAAGTAGGCAGAGAGGCAGGCAGAGAGAGAGAGGAGGAAGCAGGCTCCCCGCTGAGCAGAGAGCCCGATGCGGGCCTTGATCCCAGGACCCTGAGATCATGACCTGAGCCGAAGGCAGAGGCTTTAACCCACTGAGCCACCCAGGCGCCCTTTGAATGGTTTCTTATTATTACCTTTCCCTTTTCCCCATTGAGACTTGGTTCTTTAAGAAATACAGTGAGGGGTGCTTAGGTGGGTCAGTTGTTAAGTGTCTGCCTTTGGCTCAGGTCATGATCCTAGAGTCCTGGGATTGAGCCCCTTATAGGGCTCCCTGCTCTGCGGGAAGCCTGCTTCTCCCTCTCCCATTCCCCCTGCTTGTGTTCCCTCTTCTCACTGTCTCTCAGTCTGTCAAATAAATAAAATCTTAAGGAAGGAAGGGAGGAAGGGAGGGAGGGAGGAAGGAAGGAAGGAAGGAAGGAAGGAAGGAAGGAAGGAAGGAAGGAAAGTAGGAAGGAAAAGAAAGAAAGAAAAAGACAAAGAAAATGAAAAGTCTTTGGTTTTATTTGGAATGAATTAGATCCTTAAAGTTACTGCTTTCAGCTACATACTGGGTAGTAGATTGATTTTTGTTATTGTAAGTCTAATGTGACAATGGTTATTGATTTGTAGATGATCTTATTTTAGACTAGAAATTCCTAGAAATGGTTGTTATCCATGGCAGAAAATTTACAAGCACTATTATATTTTTTTTACTCAAAAAAGAGCAATTGCTTTCTTGGACAGAGTTATCAGTTATCCTTCTGACTATTTCACTTGAACTAGCCATGCTTTCCTTTCTCCTGTGGAGATATATAGTCAAAACTAAGTGTTTTCAACAGCTGAATGGAATGGTGTTAGATTAGGTCCGAGTAATTTAAACTTTTCCATTGGCTTTATATGATTGAATTTGTACTATGGAAAATTAAGCCAAGTATTATTTATGCTTTCCAAAATATATAATTGCATTGTTTGAAAACTATATACCCTTTTTTTCCCCAAGAACATAATTTTGTTTTTTGCATCTCAGTTCAGGGGTTGGATAGCATATTTTCTTCTCTTAGTAGTGCATTTTCTCCTATCTGTGGCTACAGTTTGCATTATTTCATCAATAACAGGAATAAGTGGGGCTCTTTATTTGCAATCGGGAGTATGACCACACACCCCATATAGAGTTTTTGTTAAAATTTTAGTATACTGCTGAATATACTTTCAGTACTTTGAGCTTGACCTCTGGCCTTAAGCGTGAAAGGTGATAGGAAAAAAAACAGTTGGGGGTGGGGAAGTATGCTTGCTTGTAACCCACAAACTTTTATATGTTGACTTTGGTTGATTCTTTCCTCACTTCTAAATTAATTTTCTCTCTTAAATTACATTTATTTTTAGGCTTGAATCATCTATCGTATTTATGAATTGGTCCATTCTTTCACATGAATTTGTTTTGAGATATTTTACTTGTAAAGTCTCTTAGATTTCAAATCCTTTCTGTTTCTGCAGCCACTTGTATTTTAGCATTTAATGTGTTATCCCTGAATAACTGCAACGCGTCTTCCTCTTTTCTCAACTCTAAACTATCTGACATATAAATGCTAGAATGACTTTTCTCAATAATCACTTTTGACAGGTTAATATAATTTAGCATTGTTTTCATCTTTAATTAAAATCCAAATGATGCCCCTATTCCAATAAAAGTATAAGAAAATATTAGTAGGACAGGGTTTTATTTTTCTCACCTAACAGGAAATATAGAGGAAGGCAGTCTAGTAACAGCTTTCGTCATTTTATGATACCAGAGGTCTGGGCTCATTCTTTTTTTTCCACTATTCTTTAGTACATGGCTTTTTTCCTTATGCTTGCAAAATGGCTGGGTACTACAGCTTTGCATGGATTTTACAGACAAAGAAAGACGCATACGAGGAGCAAAAGGTGTTTGCCAAAAGAGTCTAACTCTTTCATTAAAATAGACCCACCCATTGGATTTCCTTTTATTTCTTACTGACAGAGGAGCTTAGAAAATCATGTTTTAGTTGGGCAGGGATGCTGTGATTCAAAATCTAGATTCCATTAGAAAACAAGGAAAATGGAGGGGCACCTGGGTGACTGTCAGGTAAGCGTCTGACTCTTTGTTTTAGCTCAGGTCATGATCTCTAGGTTGTGGGGTCAAGCCCCACACCAGACTCACCACTCGGTGTGGAGTCTGCTTCACATTCTTTATTCCTCCCCACCTGCCCCTCCCCACTCGCTCTCTCCTTCTCTGTCTCTCAAATAAATACATAAAATCTTTTTTAAAAAGAAAAAGTAAAAGAAAACAAGGAGAGTGGAATAGGTATTGAGTAGGTAACTAACAGTGTCTGCCAAAGTATCTTGTTCAGAAAAATGATTCCATTTTGCCTAACATATTAGAATCTTTGGCTGAGCTAGAATAAGACCAGAGTCAGGCATTTAGAGGCACTAACCACTCAGCAAAAAAAAGCTAGTCGCCTCCTATATGTAATTCAAACTTTATTACCAATTGAACGAAATATGAGTAAAGAGGACCAAAAATGTTCTGATGAATTCCATTACTGTTCCAGTATTTTTAAAAAAATAACAAATGTCATTTTTAGAACATTTTTGTTTCCTTGTTTGTGGTGGTGGTCATGGGCTAGAGGGTGTCCTGAGCCTGCACACTAAGCTTACTGCCGATCAGTATTTCCACAGTACTTCCTATACATACACCTGTTGTGTTCAAAAGATACCCAGATTTTAACTTCAGGGATATGATTAATTCACTATAGAGCCTTAAGGAAGTTAACCTGTCAGGGCCTGTGTTTTCTTCATGTATGAAATGGCAACATTGGTCCTAATAGAAAAGGAGGCAAAAAATATAAATAAGCAGCTCACAAAAGTGGAAATGCATTTGGCCAGTAAAACTTTTTTAAAAAAATATTAAGCCTCACTATGACAAAAGAAAATTTAAGAGATGTCTTTCTCAAACTTTCGGCAGAGATAATACCCCATTACAGTAAGAATATATATGTATATATAAAATAAGATTTTTCCTTTCCTAGTACTATTCTACCTTCACAATATTCTATTCATTTACATTCTACACTTGGTACATTGAGAGACAGACAAAGATAAGAGACAGATGTTGTAATGGAGTTTACAGAGAGACAGGAAAGTGAGCTGTGGCTCCTACCTCTCATCACTTGATAAAATTGATAATAATGATATTACTTCTAGAAGCACAGATCTACAATTTAAATGGTAAACATCTTTTTTACACTGATGAGCACTTTGAGGCTAGATGAGAAGCTCTTATGATCAATTTCTCCTTAACCCTTAACATACTTGTTAGATTAATTGAGGCTTTATTTTCACTCTGTTAAAGATCCTAATAGAATGCTAGAACATCTAGTAGACCACTCTCAAATATACCGTGCCCATCTCAGTTAACCTTTTGAGTTGTATGATTGCTATAAGTCAGTTATGTTTGTTTTCATATATATTAAGAATATATTATTAATTACAATATCAAGAATAAGTGAAATAAGTATTTTTATGATTAATGAAACCAATGACATTTGTCAGACCAAATATTTTTATGAAACTGAAGCTGAATGTTGATGTTGTGGGAAGAGGAGGATGCAAATAAGTCATTTAAAAATCATTGTTGAATGAGGTGAAAAGATAATTATTAAATATTGGGGGAATTTTTTAAATCTAAAGGTATTTTAGACCAAAATTGCTTTCAAAAAGCTTTAAATTCTAGTCATACTTGAAGAAAACAACCTGGACAGGATAGAAAAAAGACAATGCACAATTTAAGTCAGTGGGTCACATGGTGAGCCTTGGACCTCACCAGCAACAAGAATTAGTGAAACTGTGTACATTTTTATGTGTAAATTTTCCATTCTGTAGTCAGCTTTTTTTTACGTTAATCAACTAGCAGAATTGAGTGTCATGAAAAGGATATCTTCTATAATTTGTTATAATCTGTTGATTCTGGGAACCTCAAAAGAGAGTTTTTATATAGAGTGCTGTGTAGTATAGATTATTTATTGAAGTATTATAAATACCTGATCCTCAAGTGATAAATAACTAAAACCTACAGCACCTTTTCTATGATGTAATATCTTTAAGGTTTAATACAAACTGGGTCACCTTTTTTCATATAGATTTGTTTTGAATTCCAAGGAATACTTAATCAACAGATATTTTAATTTTTTTCTAAATTGTAATTTTTTTCCGACCCTCAGAAAAACTAATTCTAATCCTTAGGAAGTCAGGACAGCTGCATCATGAAATGACTTGCCTAGGTTTGATATTTTACTGAGATATCTGCCAATTGGAATTAAGACCCTATGGGTATAATCAGGATAGACTTAATTATTGGCTTACTATATTTAAATCAGAATGAAAAGCTTACAGAATTTTGTACCCATACCCTGAAAAAATATGAAGCTGTTTTGGACTAAAATTTCATAGTTTTTGTGGCTAATGAGGCATGAAATAAATTGGCAAGCTCAAACTACTCAGAGTACAGTGGTACAGTGTGCATTTTCTAATTCCCAGCCCTTGGGATTCCAGAAAAGGTCACAAATTAAACAAAGTCGGGATTAATCAAAACTACAATCAAATAAAACCCAATCATTAATCCTTTTCCGAGTTACAATGGAGTGATTGTGTAATTGTGTGAGAAGCACTGGAGAGGGCTCTTTTGTAGTATATAGGAAAATCAACATTAAGGTGTCAAACAGAAAAATGAAACCCTGCAGGTGAAGCTGTCTCTGGAGCCAAGAGAAACTGGCAATTTATGCAGAGTTGCAAGTGAACCTTTGGAGTATTGAAAAGGGTGTTGGCACTAGCCGCAGAACATGTGAGTCTCTCAGTGGGGCCCTCCACAGAGATTAGTTTATGGGCCGCAGCAGGCCCTGTTTGCTGAGAAGCTTAGTGTTTGGGTGTAGCAGCTCCAAGCAACAGTCTCTCCAAGGTTAACTGCCAAAAATTTACTGTGTAATTCTCAGCTCTTTGTAATTTTGAAAAAGAATTTATAGAAAAGCATTTCCTCCGTGGGCGTAATTAAGTGTCAGAATGTGTGTTTCCCAACCAAAAGGAGGAAAATTCCCAAAGAAGAGAATATTAAGCCCTTATTTCTTCTGTGTTTCTGACTTTTGAACTTACTGATGCTGGTTTTATGATTGCTGTCTTATTATTTCTGCTATTTTCTATTCCGCAGTGATTACTTTCTTCATTTTTCATCCTAGTGTCAAGTAAATGTCTGTTTTGTCTATTTTTAAAAGTCAACAGTGATATTATCCAGTTATGCTAAGATTATAACTTAAGAAACAATTTTGATGTTTAATTTATCCCATATTGTTTATATATTATATATGGGTATAGTTTTGCATGTATGCTTTAAAGATAGCATTGAGTCTTTTTGGTTAGCTTTCTGCTTTGCTTCACATCCGGAAAAGAAAAACTTTAAATCATTTATCCCATCTCTGATCTGGTTACTGGTTCGAAAGCCCCAAAACAGATGATTGCCTGTTATTACATGACTCAGACTGAGTTTCTCTATTACAGAATTTCTGTTTCTAACATTTTTTTTTTGCCATTTATGTTCTAGCCCTTTGTGTATACAGAACAATCTTAGATGCTATATGGGATACCTATTATTTCCTCTCAAGTAATTTACCAGTTAGCATCCATGCATATTTACAGCTGGTTAGTCCTGTAAACTTATGTTACTAAAAGTATCGCTTGGGTTTTAGCCCAAGCATTTATTGTAATGAGGTATTATTTCAGGTTTGTCTTCATTTATGTTCCTACATATGACATTTTCATATCGCCCCTGAAACATCACAGATTGAGTTTTAGCACTGGGCAATAGAGACTTGGAATTTTAATAATGTGATTCTTGCGTTTAAACTTTTGGCCACCATGAAGATGCTCTTGGTGTATTTAAATTCTGCATGTCTTTACTTAACTATAGTAAGTTTTCATTTTCAAAGTAGCAAATCTTTATTCAGTAGAAATGGGAAAGCATATAGGATACTTGTGTGTCTGTATGTTTGTAGTGGGGGTAGAGTTCTTTCGTTTTATTTTACATTTGTTTTTCTGATTTTATGTACATAAATGAAACATTAAATGCATTGTTCTGCAATTTGTATTTTAACTGAAGAATATGTCATGATTATTTTTTAATGTCAGCATAAAAGATCTGCACTGTTCTGTTTAACAGCTGATTAGTGTTCCATTGTATAGATATTATACTGTTTTTTAAAATTATTTCTCTGCTGAGGGCCATGTGGGTTATTTCCAGTTTCGCAGTATTACAACCAAACTGCAGAGAATGTTATTATGCTGCATCTTTTCACATGTAAGCATATCTCTGTGGAGTAGATTCCTTAATGGAATTCTTGAGTCAAAGCATAATGCATGTTTTATTTTGGTAGCTGTTGTTAAATTGTTCTCAACAAAGGCTCTCCCACATACGTTTTCATCAACTGTGTATGAGAATGTGTATTTCCTCACACTGTTGGGCGTACTGTAAATTATCTATCTTTTAAATTTTTGCTGACCTATTTTTATATTTGGGATATCTTTCCATATCACTACTTTTTCTCCTGTAGTAGTATAATATTCCATGGTACTATATTCAATTTGTTCTCCATTGTTGGGCATTGAAGTCACTTCTAATACTTAGCTATTTTATATACAGTGCTACAAAATAATATTAAATTTATAATAATACAAAACTTGTATAAAGATATAAATAACCCTGTACAAAAGGTATTTTGCATGTATGCAGGTATAGCTGTAGGACAAAGCCCCAGATGTGGAATTGTAGGGTTAGATGGCATATACATCGGAAATTCTAGCTATTATTAAATAACAAAAGCAAAATGGAAAACAGTGTGCATAGTATGCTGCCACTAGTTGGAAAGAGGGAGGCATGGGAATGTACATGTGCGGACACACATACACACTTATCATTTTATGGATCAGTGGAGCACAAAAGGATGGATATAGAGGGATATTTTTCACTCTACATACATACACATAATTTTAAATAATTTTTTTAAAATTTTAACCTTGAGAATGTATTACTTATATGATATTTTAAGTATTTCCTTAATGTTATGATAAAATCCTGAGCTTTCAAGTTAAAACTAAATTTAACATTCACTGTGTGACCTTCAGCATTTATTTCACTCTGGATTTCAGTTTCCTCATGTATGAATGTAAAACTGGTAAATGCTGTGTTGTAGAGTTAGGAGACTGAAGTAAGAAATTATTTGGGAAAGCATATGCACAGTGGCCAGCATTTGACACATGTAAGTAAATAGTAAGTTCTTTTAGATTTCTTTCATTCTTTCTGCCAGAGTTATTCCTGTAAAATGAAATCCTGAGAGGTAATGTTTAGAGGGATGAAACTTAGTCACAGAATGTCTGTTATCTCTTCCATTGTATGTAAATGTGACTATAGAGGCAGAGGTGAACCATTTGGTTTACCAGGAAGGAGTCCTTTACCCTGGCCTGATTTTTGAGACAGTGACTTTTCTTAGGTTACCTAACAGTGAAAAATGATTGTGAGTTGGAAACTAATATCTATGTGTATACGCACATACACACACTCATACAAGAGCTGTTACAGTGCTTCAGTGAATAAAACACTCAGAAACTATGACTGATGCAAGCAGTCCTTAAGCCAGGTTTATATGTTATCAGGTGTGTATGTTGCAGTCTTGCATTGGGGTGTGTGTGTGTGTGTGTGTGTGTGTGTGTGTGTGTGTGTAAATGGGATGTATTTAAAAGCCACTAAAATTTAGTGATAAAAGCTAGTGATAGCTTCTGGGAAATTCTGTAAAGAAATTTTGAATTAGTGATGTGTATATACATAAAAGAATCCACTCTCTGCCACTTTGGATGGCCAGCAATTGTAAAAGATAAACTACTTACAAACTAAATGTATAACTATGAAAGTCCCTCTTTTTATATCTACTGCTTAAGAGAATACAACATGATTTTAGGTTATTTAAATTGACTTGGTAGGATATTAATCTAATTATTCTCTAGACTTTTCTTTGAAATGTTACAAGAATTCATAGTCGAGCATACTCAAGCACTGTAACTTATTCTAGAGTTAACTTGCTACCTATTTTTCCCATAAATCTTTAGATAACCTTTGCTCAATCCAGTGAAATGTCTAAACATGTAACACACAAACACGCACACACGCACACACACACTGCATTCTGTCTTACTGAAAAGAGTTTCATTTAATAATACTTTCATTTTCAAATGCAAAACATTCTGATATTTTATATTGTTTCACTTCTTTTACTATAGATAGAGCAGCACTAAATTAATGGATATAGTACTGTGTTCTTGTTCTGGTGACCAGCATTTCTAACCCTTTGAAGATACTGTAACACCTTAGTGGTTTTCAGGTATTTTCCTTATAAAGTCAGCCTGTCCATAAGCTGCCTTTTCTATAAACAATAGTATCTAGATGTAGACTACACCATATACAATTATGCAGCAGGTCTCCAATGTTCTGTTTGTATCGCTTTTTACCTATATGATATGGAAGAACTATCCACTTTATAGAACATTCAAAAATATTTTGGGGTAACTTTTACAATTTCTATTTCAAAATTTTTTTGTATATCTGCAAGACTTGGCTAACACTAAAGAGATGGTTTGTTTTGTTTTCTTTAAGAATCTTTTAATGGGACAAAAATACTGCAAAGAAAAAAATAATGCCTCCTGCTCCTTCCAGAATGATTCTGGGACTTATCTTTCATTTCCTCCATTGCTCACAACCATTTTAGCACCCAGGCTTTTGACTAAAATACTTGATTCCTCTTGTCCTATTATTTTAAGCACAGCTGTCCCAACTATAATTTGTACCTCATGATGATTTTTGCTTGAATTTCCTTAATTACCTCCTGAGTGATCTTGTCTCATTGTAATGCATGCTTCATATCGCCTGCCATAATGCTTGGCATATAGTTTGGTGAATCTTTGACATAAAATTCTTCATTGTATCTGTTTCCTCCCTTCATATTCCTCCCACACAAAAATATTTTTCTTAATATGGTATGTTTAGATCTTCATGATCACTTTCTTGCTTTCTGCTACACCTACGTACAGTTTGAGTTCACTTACTCTCATCGCTATGTAGTATTCCAGACCATGACTATACAACAGTTTTGTCAGTTCAACCATAGATAGAAATTTGGGTCGTTTCCAGTTTGGAGATATTACAGATAAAGCACATTATATTTTATTTGCTTCTTTACCTGTAGTCTTTTCCATATAGATCTTGAATTGATCAAGGCCATATATTGTTTTTATCTTTGTAATTTCCAGCACATTGCCAGCACATTGCATGGCATATAAATGTTCTTGAAAGAATGGAGAGAGGGAGCAGGAAGGTTACTCTACTGTTGTAACACAACAGACAGTACCCATTGCCCTTTTTAGAATGATACTTAAAAAAAAAACTGCCCTTTATTTCTCAGGCTCCTTATTGCAGCTGTGTTCACTCATAGGCCTTTGTAATGGAAAAGCGAACTCTCAGTATCTCTTCAAAACTTTAGGGATTTATTAAGATGCCACTTCTCCATATCTCTACTTAGTAAATTCTTCCATTCCTTCCCTGACTATTGAGCACATTTTCAGCAGTGCTCATCCTTTTAGAACCAATGATTGAAGCAGTTTTTGTATTTTAATGCTTCGAGAAGTAGTCAGTCCTCCTCTTGCAAGTTTGTTACAGGAGAGAACAAATGTCCCTGTGCTCATATAGGATTATACTTGAACTGATATCTACCTACTTGATGTAGTGGGGGGACTTGGGTCCCACTCTGAATTTGTCATATGCAGTGTTTGGAAATATGGGAATTTCTAACCTACATTTGGGATAAATACCTAACTGGAGACACACCTTTTTCAATATGAAATTGCAGAATTTGTTCACTTAACAAAAGCTAAGGAGAAAACTGTTATCTTCTTGGTCCTCATTCTATGTGGATATTTTATAGTATTTGCTATACCCTAGTAATTCCCACCACCCCATTCTTTTCCTTAAAGCTGTCTCCTCCATTTGACTGTATGATACCTCACTCTCTTACTTCTTGTCTTCTACTAGTCCTTTTAATCTTTTGATAATAGGTAATAGCAAGTAGCTTGTTATGACTGGAATGATGAGGTTAGGAGGGAAAGTTGGAAAAAATGCTGTGAAAACATTCATATGTATTTCCAAAGATTTGGTCATTTTCTCTATACTTTGAGCCTTTATGCAAGAATATGAAAATGAGTTTGTATCTCTTTGGCAGATCACTCTGGTCACAAAATGAGAAGTAGATGAGAGAGAATAGAGATTGGGGCAGGAAGAACCTGTCAGGGAGCGAGGTCAGTATGCCAGGCACACATTCTGATTCTGTTGTCTATTCTGTAGGTGTGACTTTGGACAAATTAGTTGACTTTCATCACTTATGAAAATGAGAATACTAATTCATGAAGATCTTATAAGCATAACATGAATATTATCAACATGTGAAAATAACTAAGAATGCATGGTGTACATAGTGGGCTGTCAGGGCATGTTGGTTTCCTCTGTTCCTTTCCATTCTCTTAGTTTACATTTAAGGAAAGAGGCATTCAGGATGGCTAAGTAATTTGTACACTGTCAGAAGACCAATTTAGTGACAGAACTGGGACTAGATCTGCAACTTGGGTTGCCCATGGATTCATTCCACCATATCAAGCAACATCCATGTTCATTTATTCTCAAGTATACGGTTTTCAGTGAGAAAAAATAAAAACTACTGGTTTATCTTTTTTCCCCTTGATGTAAGATCTAGTACTTAAAGAAATTGCTAAGAATTAAGCACTCGTTATACCCCATTCCAGAAAGATGGATGTTGAGTTCCAGTGTAGTCATCTTCATTAATGATATTTCCACAATTATCAGCAGTTGTTTTTAAGTTTGCCTCTTCTCAACTGATAAAATTTTCTATTTCTGAATTTTTATTCTTAGTGAAAGCTGCTATAGCTTGCCTCAGTAGCATTTTTCCATTTGGGATATGTTTATATTTTCTAAATTTTCATTTCTTACTCAGTTTTCCAGTTTACCAAACTCATTTGCCTATTTTATTTTACTTTATTTTATTAAGATTTATTTACTCATTTTAGAGGTGAGGGGCAGAGCAAGATGGGGGGAGAGAATCCTCAAGCAGACTCCCTGGTGAGCATTGATCCCAATGTGGGGCTTGATCCCATGACCCTGAGATCATGACCTGAGCCAAAACCTAAGAGTCGGACACTTATCCGACTGAGCCACCTATGCACCCCAGTTTGCCCATTTTAGAACAGCCAAAATATCCCTGGGTTTGTTAGATCAATCCTGTTATCTCTGACTTCATTTTTCACATCTGGATTTCCTTAGTCTTGCTGATTAAAAATTAGTAAGAGTTTGTATGCTTTAATAGTAGATTGATAAAAAGGAAACTCTAAGAATCGAGAACTTGCTCTCTCTTGCATCTCTTATTGCTAGGCTTTTTTAGCATCACAGTAGGAAAAATTACATTTGCAAAGTAATTTTGTATCTTAAAAAGGAGGCCCCAAATTAATATATAGTATATGTTTAATGAGGAATATGGATAGTTAACTTTGACAAGTAATTTTGGACATAAGTATGTAGTGTAGAATAATTCTGATATTAATGTCAGCACACTTGATGACTTGAATTATGAGGCTGGTGATAGAAAAATGAAAGCTTACATACTAAGACACCACATTTATAGTTACTTATAATGTGTTCTGCTTTCACTTTCAGTATTAGCTTTCCTTCCTGCCAAGGTAAGCTATTAACTTTGAAGATAAAAACTACTTATATTTACACGTTGTGACTTGTGAAAGCACTTTTATATTCTAATGATGTATATGTAAATAAAATTGTATTTCCGCATAAAAAATGGTCAATGTTTATGATTCTTTTATTGTCACACCATTTGGAAAAGACTTCAAAGCTTACTGTTCCACACATACCATAAATTGTAAGTCAGGAATCAAATGCTATATACATCTAAGGAAGACACAGTCATATCTAGAATACATTCTTTTATGATTTTGTCTAAAATCTGTTTTCTCAGTATTCTTAAGTACGTTTTCTCTCTGAGTATGGACGGAAAATATAGCGAGTTAGTTTGCGATTAGATTAGAGATTGAACTATGGCTATATTTTACCCAGAGAAAAATTGAAGACTTGAACCCACATTCCAAAATAGGACAGGCACTGGGAAAATATTTTGCATAGGATTGATTGCTTTTGTTGTCTTCTCTGAAAATAAACCAAAACACCACACATATTCCTCATTTTAAATGTGTAACATGTAACTACTTCTTTTCTTGAGGCCTATATTGTTAGCTTTTCTACTTCCTAGGAGACTTCATTGCTTTTGCCAGGATTTCACTTCTGGTGTTTTCCTTCTGAATCTCTTCTCTGAATCTCTGCCAGACTTGAACCCAAGTATTAGCATTATATCAAAGGTAAGTTAGTGCTTTTATCTCCCCCAGTTTTCATCTTGACTTTTCTGCTCTTAATTCTGACAATTGGGTATTTGAATGGTGCCTGTTTAATCACTTACCTAGTGTTAGTTGTTTCCTATTCTTGGTTGAGTTAATTGACCAAGTAAATTAAAATGAATAAATGGGCATTGTAGGCTTAAAAAGTATCCATCTGTTATGGATTTGCTTTTGCTTTAGAGAAGTCAGAAAGTCCGGCTGTTAGTGAGTCCTTTGGTCTTCTCTCACCATTGGAGCTGACAGAGATACTGATGAGGTGATAATGAACTCATTTGTCTGACCAGTGCCTGAGTGGGAAAGAAACCCAGATAGTAGGCATGCCTCACTATGGAGCCTGCCAAGATTTTTACTTTTTAATAGAATACATTCGAGCTTAACAGGTAGACTTTCCTGGATACTTGTCAGAAGTGTAACATGCCATTCATGGGTACCAAAGAGGAATGTATGTTATCTTACTTCGGGTGTAGCAAGTCAGAGGTCTTAGTCATAGTCAATGGGGATAATCCAGAAAGCATGGAAGTAGGATTTGAATGCAAAGTCCATGTGTGTGCTCTTCCGTGCGTGCGCACGTGTGTGTGTGTGTGTGTGTGAGAGAGAGAGAGAGAGAGAGAGAGAGAGAGAGAATTAGTTGCAGAGAACTAAGTATGGCCACATTTTACAAGGTGATTGGGATAAATATATATCATCTCCTTGGTGTTCTCCCCCTCTTCAGATTCCTAATGAGCTGACTCTTCCTTTGAGCTTCCATATAATATCTTATGTATATCTTTTTTAAAAGATATTGTCATATGTAAATATGTCTTTCCTTCCATTAAAGAATTGATACATATTATATGCTACATTAGACATCAGAATTATTAGCTACTCCTATTTGATTTTTTTTTCTTTTTTTAAAGATTATTTGAGAGAGAGAACGGGTTCGTGCAGGGGGCAGGGGCACAGGGAAGAGAGAGTCTTAAGCAGACAGTGCTAAGCATGGAGCCCAGCGTGGGCCTTGATCTCGTGACCCTAAGATCATGACACAGGCACCCCCAGCTACTCCTCTTTGATTTCTGAAAATGTTTTTTTTTTAAAGATTTTTAAAAGATTTTACTTATTTGTTTGACAGAGATCATAAGTAGGCAGAGTGGCAGGCTGGGGGCGGGGAGGGGGGGGGAAGCAGGCTTCCCGCTGAGCAGGGAGCCCGATGCAGGCCTCGACCCCAGGACCCTGAGATCATGACCTGAGCAAAGGCAGAGGCTTAACCCACTGAGCCACCCAGGCACTCCTTTTAAGATTTTATTTATTTATTTGACAGAGAGAGAGAGATTACAAGTAGGCAGAGAGGCAGGCAGAGAGAGAGGAGGAAGCAGGCTCCCCACTGAGCAGAGAACCTGGTGCAGGGCTCGATCCCAGGACCGAGATCATGACCTGAGCCAAAGGCAGAGGCTTTAACCCACTGAACCACCCAGGCACCCCTGAAAATGTTTTCTAACAATCTCAAAATCAGTTGAAAATGGTGTCTATATTTAAAGTTTAAGTCTTTCAGTTTTGTGAATCTCTCATAATCCCCAAATTCAGTTTATACTTCCATTGACCCCCTTTTTTTTCAGATTTCACAACAGTGAAGTATTTTTTTTTTAAAGATTTTATTTATTCATTTGACACAGAGAGAGAGATTACAAGTAGGCAGATGACACAGAGAGAGAGATTACAAGTAGGCAGAGAGGCAGGCAGAGAGAGAGGAGAGAGGAGGAAGCAGGCTCCCCCCAGGACCCTGGGATCATGACCTGAGCCGAAGGCAGCGGCTTTAACCCACTGAGCCACCCAGGCGCCCTCACAACAGTGAAGTATTTAATAGCTTATGCATCAGTCTCCCCTTTACATATTCTGCCTCCACTGGTAACAGCCCCTCATACACATATGCTTTGTCTTGCACAGTAGGCAACTTGATGTAAATGTACAAAAATTTTTTAAGTTGATTACTGGATGTGTACTAAACATGGAATATTGGTGGGCTTTGAAAGTCTCTCAAATTGAAAAAAGAATTATATGTAGTAAAATTTAAATATTTTTGTAATGTATGATACTTTGTATTGCTCAGTGTTCCTTTTATAAATATTCTTGTAATGAAAACTCTTACTTCACAACAGGAATACTTTCTGTGATGAGTTCAAATGTCACCTTCTTTTTTTTTTTTTTTAATTTATTTATTTGTTAGAGAGTGCACAAGCAGGGAGAGCAGCAGGCAGAGCAGGCAGAGGGAGGAGGGAGAAGCAGGCTCCTCGCTGAGGGAAGAGCCGGATGCGGGACTTGATCCCAGTATCCTGGGATTATGACCTGAGTTGAAGGCAGAGGCTTAACTGAGTCACTCAGGTATCCCGGAAATGTCACCTTCAACTAGACAAGAGTTGTATGTTTCTTCCTTTGCTTTGGCAACTAACTTTTTGTTTTCTGTAACTTTTCTTAATAAGCCACTCAAATGAAAGTATAAGGTAGTTTTTAAATTTCTGATACTCAGTCTGTAATTCATATAATAACATATTATGTGGTTCCAATGTTTAAGACATGGGCTGTTTTTTTACTGTGGAAAATTTTAAACATACTCAGAAGTTGACCAAATAGAGCAGTGAATCTCTGTATTTACCTGTCATTCTTCTGCAATGGTTAGCAACTTGTGGCTAATTTTATTTTATCTATATCCTCACTTCTCCCATTCTGTTTTATTTTGAAGCAAATTATAGACATCATGTGATTTTATCCTAAATCTTTCAGTATATATTTCTAAAAGATGAGAATTCTTTTCTAAAAACATAGCAGTATCATTATCACAACTAAAAAATATTAATTATTCTCATCAAAGTTAATGTTAGTGTTTCCCAGTTTCGTTCTTTTTTTTTAAGAATTTATTTATTTATTCATTTATTTATTTATTTATTTATTTATTTATTTATTTATTTTACAGAGAGAGAGACAGACAGTAAGAAAGAGAACACAAGCACGGGGAGTGGGAGAGGGAGAAGCAGGCTTCCCGCTGAGCAGGAAGCCTGATGTGGGGCTTGATCCCAGGACTCTGGGATTATGACCTGAGGCCAAAAGCAGACACTTAAGGACTGAGCCACCTAGGGGCCCCACCCCAGGTTCTTTCTTAAATGGTTTGTCATTTTGATTATTTATAGCTTGTGTAGCTTGGCATCCAAGTCAGTGTACATATTGTAGTTAGTTTATGGGTCTCTTAACTCTCTTTCAAGTTTCCCCTCCATCTTTTCTACCTCTTTCAGTGTATTTATTGAAAAAAATCGGGCGCCTGGGTGGCTCAGTGGGTTAATGCCTCTGCTTTCGGCTCAGGTCATGATCTCAGGGTCCTGGGATCGAGGCCCGCATCGGGCTCCCTGCTCGGCGGGGAGCCTGCTTCCCCCTCTCTCTCTCTCTGCCTGCCTCTCTGCCTCCTTGTGATCTCTCCTTCTGTGAAATAAATAAATAAAATCTTTAAAAAAAAAAAAATCAAGTTCTTAACTCTGCATATTAGATTTTGCTAATTGTATCACTGTAGAGATATTTAACAAATTCTTCCATTAATAGTATTTCTGTACATTGATTCTTAGATTTACAGGCCTGTCACATTAAATTGTCATTTCCAGTAATCGTATTTTTGCTGGTAGTATTGGTATTTAAAGACATAGGTCAAAATTAGAAATAAAATCTCTGCCACTTTTTGACTATGTAAATTTGAACAAGTTAATTAACTTACCTGTGTCTTTCCTATCTCTAAAATGAAGATAATCACATCTACCTTTTTGGGTGGTTGTGAAAATTAAATTATTATTATTGGTCGTGGTTGTGGCATTCGTGATCATAGTAATCAAAAGATTGATCAGTGGCTTGAAAGTAGTCCACTGATTTCAAGAAATATTTGATAGAACAGTGTCCTACTGTGTAATTAAAAATTTGTTGTTTTGTTATTCACAAAGAAGCTCTTTGGCTTTCCCTTTTCAGTTTTAGGCAGAACATGAAATTACAAAGTTTTAACAAATTATCATTATCCATCCAGGTTTCCTTTTTTTCTTTATCTGCACTAGGGGTCCAGTAGTTTAGGAGATTGATAAGGAAGAAACAGAAAACCACATTTTTAAAAAGAAAATAGTATGAATAAAAGCAGTTTTCAGGGCGCCTGGGTGGCTCAGTGGGTTAAAGCCGCTGCCTTCGGCTCAGGTCATGATCTCAGGGTCCTGGGATGAGGCCCACATCGGCGACCTGCTCAGCAGGGAGCCTGCTTCCTCCTCTCTCTCTGCCTGCCTCTCTGCCTACTTGCAATATCTCTCTCTCTCTGTGTCAAATAAATAAATAAAATCTTAAAAAAAAAAAACAAACAGTTTGCTTTAGTGTTCTTGGAGTCTGTATTGATGCACATTTCCAAAATGTCAGGGTATTTTCTTGTTTAACTTACATTGATAAATTTCAAGGAACCTATAGTGTACATTTTAAAACTAGATTAGAGGATTAAAAAATGCCAACTGATTATGCCCTGAGATTTGGTCAATGTTGCTGATCTTGTCCAGTAACCCCGAGTTTGGCTTTGTTACTTGTTCTTTTTAACTAGCATTTTCTGCCAATAGGAAAACAACCCTCAGAAGCCAAGACAACTGATTTTACTGTTAGGCATATAAATGAGGGCATGTTTCACAGAACCGTATAAATTTAACACTAGAAGGAGAAAGCAATTCAGTAAAAAGAATATTAGAGCGCCTGGGTGGCTCAGTGGGTTAAAACCTCTGCCTTCAGCTCAGGTCATGATCTCAGGGTACTGGGATCCAGGCCCGCATCGGGCTCCTTGCTCAGCAGGGAGCCTGCTTCCTCCTCTCTCTCTGCCTGCTGCCTCTCTGACTACTTGTGATCTGATCTCTCTCTCTGTGTCAAATAAATAAATAAAATCTTAAAAAAAAATTCAACACTTCTTAAAAAAAAAGAATATTATAATTTTAACTTTATATTTGCTTTTCAGATTTGATTTTTAAAGATTGCAATTCTTATCATTCTTCTTACCACTTAATTCCTTTATCTTGAGAAAAAAATGAAAAAATATGGAGACATTAGGAAGTAATCTAAGGATAATAGTTTTGACTCAACATTTCTTCTTTCATCAATATAACTTATCTCTTACCTCTTTCATAACACAAGATACAGAGTAATTTGTCTACTGATTTCCTCTTCACTTCCCCATGCCTGCTTGTTTCTTTGTGTCATTTCTTTTTTATTATTATTAATTGTTACCATAGGACACAGTTATTTCAATTTAATATTTGCTTTAATTTTGAATATACAAACACATACTGAAATCAAATAAACCTGATCAGTTTCAGGGACCTGCTTGTGATATGAAACCATCATTCTTCTACTTGAATATTCAGAATTGAAAAACTTCTTCTTTTTTTTTTTTTTTTTTGAGAAAATGAGCCAAAGTTAGTTTGGTGTTAGTAGTCCTAAAATTACATTTTTATTTCTTTTCCTTTAAAGAATATCAGAATTTTTTACATATATAGTATGAATCTTTAACGAAAGCGAGGTAGAAAAAGCCTCACTATACTGATCGTAACCTGTGGCAAAGTGGAACAAGGCTAGAAGCAGGACATTTTATTCAAAGCCTCTTATTTTAAAAGGGGTAAGTCAGAGTCTGGCCTAACAGTCCTTGACCTGACAAATTAGATTGAAGACCTAACTGCACTAAATCCCATTATTCCACCTAAATTGCCTAATCATAGGTGATAACTTCTAGAGAGCCTTAGGATAATCCTGAATCTATAAAACTGAAAGTATTCATAACAAAAGGTCACGTTAGTATACTGCCTTTGAAGCAGAAAAGCAATTATCTGTATCCAAAAATGATGCAAACTAAGTTTTGATCCTGCATGATAGTGCTGTTTCCAAATTGAACTTTGTTAGAATATTTTTTTATCAAAGCCAGAAAGAGTATGTACAAGAAGAATTTGGGACAGACTAGGAGCCATAATTCTTTGTGTTTGAAATGTGAGGTTTTAGATATAGAGCAAAAACTCTCCCATGAGTTTTTATAGGAACTGCTTATAAGGACAAACATTTTAGGTTAAAAATCCAGGTATTTTTTGGTTTGTTTGTTTCTTATTTATAAATCATTCGTAGGGTAATAGTATCTCCAGTCATTTAAAATTATTTCTCCTTCTTGGGAAGGTTAGGGATTGCCAACAGAAAGAACTTCCTGTTTGTACATGTCTTTTTTCAAAATGAAGACTACAGCAGAGTCATATTACTCCAGGCTCAATTTTAGATAATCTTCTGCTATGCTTTCAGAAGCCTGTAGATGACATGTACTAAGTTTGCCTACATTCCACTAAAACTAAATTATTTCCATTGGTAATCAAATGTACAGTGCATGTCATGTTAACTCATTTATAGTAGTCCATAAATTCTGAGGTTTTTGTTTACTCTTTTTGTATCTAACGTTGAAAATCTACACAATTTAAAGTTATTTTATGGTCTTGTTTTAGTTCTAAATCTTGGGTCCTAAGTTTGCTAGTTGCTGTATCACTTCAAATTTATAACACGCCACCACCCTCCAGCCCCCACTTTTTTTAAGGGCCAGAAACCATAAGATGTTCCTATTAAAATAACGAGAATGATTTTTACATGTCTTTGTGGACCCATCCCTTTAGAATCATTTCTCATTTCTTTATGTACTAACAAAGAACTTCTTATAAATTATTTTTAGCAGAATAAATGTATACTCAAGTATTTTAATTAGAGCAACATTTAGTTGCCTTTTACACTGATAAGTATATAGCATTAAATGAATCTAGCTAGAATAAATTCTTCTACAGAAAATGTTTCACCTTGTTTGGAGATTGATCTTTGGTTCTTTTAATTACTTATCCTGATTTTCCTCCTACCTCTTTGGCCATTTTTTAAAGGGTTCATTTTTCTTTCCCTTAAGGTTTATGCTCCCCATGAGTCCATTTTTTGTTCTCTTCTCCTCTACTTCCTCCCCTGATATTTTTTTCCCCAAGTTATTTTAACTATTTAATGACTTCTACCATCTATATGTGCTGATGACTTCCAAGTACAAATACACACATACATTGTTTACTCCAGCCCATGTCTCTCTTCCAACTTTGAACATTTGTATCAGCAGCCAACTGTAAATGACCTCCTTGACATTCCAAAAATCTCAACATAGCTAAAATTATGTTCATCATTTTCTTTTACAAAAAGACTCATGGGGAACCTGGCTGGCTCAGTCAGTGAACCATGTGACTCTTGATCTTGAGGTTGTGAGTTTGAGCCCATGTTCGGTATAGAGATTACTTAAAAATCAAAAACAAACAAACAAAACTACTCTTACTCTAGTATATCCAGTAATAATAAATGTGATCCATTCACTCAGTTGTTCAAGGCAGAAACCAGTAAACAATTACTAATGGCTGACTTTCTTTTGCTCCCCCCCCCACAGCTTTTTCAGTCATGTCTTATTGATCTTTAGAATTATATCTCCATATCATATTGTTTCTCTCCCTGTAGCAGTTGTTCTCATGTTTTATTGCTTTTGTTTTTGCAACACCATCTTACATAATTTTGCAACACCATCTTAAATAAACAAAACTCTAAGTAGTTTTGTCCTTTGCTAGTGCTTTTCTTCTGTTTCTGCCAGATTACTACTTTTTAAAACACATATATAGTCATGTCATTTCCCCTTAAAATTTTCCAAAGATTATTCATTGCTTTCATAATAAAATTCAGTCTCCTTAGCATGTTATTCGTAGTTCTTTCTCTGGCCCTTTCCTTCTATTCACCTGGCCCTTAGTACCTCACTTCCATCTTGTTTCTTCCTCCCTAACTCCTCCCTCTGTTTTTCTTTTTTCTTCTTCTATTTATTTATTTATTTGAGAGAGAGAGTACAAACAGGAGGAGAGGCAGAGGCAGAGGGAGAGAGAGAAGCAGACTCCCTGCTGAGCTGGGAGCCTGATATGGGGCTTGACCCTAGGACCTGGAGATCATGACCTAAGCCAAAGGCAGACACTTAACCATCTGAGCCACCCAGGCGCCCCTGTTTTTCTTTTTTCTCTCTCTCTTACCCCACCCTTTCTGTCAATTTGGTACCACAACAGGGAGTAGTCACCACTTGCTCTGAGTTTGATCTGAACCTCTCTTACTGCTTGTCATTTTCTACCACCAGTTGAAATTATCTGTGTGCATGTTTTCTTTTCATTAAATTATAAGCATATTGAAGGTGTGTTAGGAGCTCTTTTACATTCTAGCAGTATAACTGTGAATAAGACACAGTCCCTGTTCTCAAGGAGGAAGGGAGGGTTCACACCTTTTTCATTCTTGGAACTCCTAAAGAGTTAATGATAGCCTTCTATGAATGAAATCCTATTTGGTATGCAAAAAGATACAACAAATACACCACTACCACCAATAATAATAATATTACTAGATTATTTCACATTTTCTGAGTACATACTGTGTTAATTTATGGAAGCCTCATCAGCCTGTGAGAAAGCTGCCTTCATTGTACTCATATAATTGAGAAGACTGAGACTCTATTAGTAATAAAGTGAGGGTAATTTTGCAAGTTATACTAATAAATGGAAAGCAACAGATCTAAAACCTTGGTTTCCTTTTGCCACCTAATACTACTTTTATAAATCTTACCTTCTTGAGGAATGGGGAAAATGTGAATAATTAAGATACTGAAAAAGGAGACGTTAAAGTAATCCAGTGAAGAAATAATGAATTAGGGTTATGTTAGAAGTAGACAATGAAGAAAATTTGAGGAGGTAGAATGAAAGAAGATTTAATGTCAAAGGGATATATGGACTCTGAAGGAAAGGGAGGAGTCAATGATGATTTAAGCTAAAAGCTCCCAAGACTTTTGACCTCAATTTTCTGGAATGCTTGGTTTCTCCTTTAAAGAACCTGGAGAATAGTTTAACAGTTCCCACTAGAAGCAAATTATAAAAGCTGAGACGGAGCTACTTATTTATTTTTTATTTTTTTCTGTCTCAGTGAATGTTTATTCATTCCGTTTCTCAAGCCAGAAACCTGTATTCTTCTCAGTCTCACCTCAACATCATGAAGCTATGTCTCCATTTAATGATTCTTTCCACTTAATTGTATTATATCACTCAAAGCCATCCTCTTCTCTTCAGTCAGCTTCTGCGTAAACTAACATCCTTGTTCTTCCTCTGCTGTATTTCTGCAAGTTTTCTACCCATGTGTCTTTATTCTTTTCCCATTTAGTTCTATATGCCATTTGCTGCTTGAGTGCTCTCTTCTCAGGGTAAAGCTAATCCTGTCTGTTGAGTACTTAAAGGCCTCACATTGCTCATTCTGACTTTCAAGATAAAAACTAACTACGTGGCATCATGTGCTGGGCCCTTCAGTATCTGCCTTATGCTTATCTCTCCAGCCTTTCACATTGTCCTTTCTTCACATCACAGTCCTTATTTTTGCCATACTTTTTTGATTCCTAGACATGGTGGTTACTTATTTATCTATTTTAAAATATCTTCACATTTTATTTAATTACTTATCTTTTTTATTTACTTATTTATTTTTGAGTAAGCTCTATGCCTAACATGTGGCTTGAACTCACAACCTAGAGTTGCACACTCTATTGACTGAGCCAGCCAGGTACCTCTAGACTTGGCTATTTAAATTCAAATTAATTAAAACTAAGGGCACCGGGGTGGCTCAGTCAGTTAAGTGTCTGCCTTGATTTCTGCTCAGGTGATGATCTCACCTGAGTCCCAGTCTCACTGGGCATGGAACCTGCTTGGGATTCTCTCTCCCCCTCTCTTGCTGCCCCTCCCCCCTAAAAATTGAATTAATTAAAACTAAATAAAATTTTAAGATCTGTTCCTCGACTCCTATATTGGACAACACAGATAAAGAACATTTTTAACATTATGTAAAAGTTCTAGTGGATAGTGCTGTTCTTGGGTATATATTAAGCTCTCTTTTCCCTATGTCTTTATGTATGTTTCTCTTCTGAATGTGTAATGTGTCCTTCCTTGTTTTGCCTAGCTGTTTGTTTTGTTTCTTAAATTCCACATGTAAGTGAAATCACATGGTATTTGTTATTCTCTGACTGACTTGTTTCACTTAGCATTGTACTCTCTAGCTCTATCCATGTCATTGAAATAGCAAGATTTCATTCTTTTCAATGGCTGAATAATTGTGTGTGTGCGTGTGTGTGTGTGTGTGTACACCACATCTTTATCCATTCATCTATCAATAAACACTTAAGCTGTTTCCATAGTTTGGTTATTGTAAATAGCGTTGTTGTAAACATAGGGGTGCATGTATCTGACATGGGAATATTTGAATCCTAGAGCCAGCAGCAGTGGACTCAATGCTGATTCTAAGTAATAGTTTTTGTTTTATGATTGAGAATCAACATCCTCTATTATGTAGCTAGAAACAGCAACTTCACTTTTTAGAGGACCAACATTTTCTATTATCTTCTTTTGTGAGATATGTAATTAGCATATTACATGACCATGGTGCAAAACCAAATAGTACAAAAGGACTTAAAAGTAAAAACAACAGTACTACCTTTTCTGCCTCTGTTTGTCTTCCTAGAGTACTTATTTTTTCTTTTTGAGGTTTCTTCATTTCTCTAGCTTCAATACTGTGTTTTCTTACTGACTCCTTGCTACAGATGTTAAGATTTAGCTCACTTAAGCTGCTGCTTGCCTTCCCTCACTGTCCCAGTACTCCTGTTACCTGTGTGACTTTGAGTCATATACTTAAAACTAATTGCTCTTCTGTCAATGCCTCATAGGCTCTCTGATGAGCAACTATGCAAAGTAAGTTTGTCAGTATCTCTACTCTTCTCTCCACTTCTTTTCCCCTCTAGCCTTCAGCTCCTAAATGTTGACATAATTTTTATTTTTATTCATTTTATACAAGACACTCAGCAGTGCTTTAAGATGGAAAACTCATTTCCCTCCCTATTTGGGGAAATTAGCAACAATGACTTGTTCAAATATTCTTCCCCCAGTCTCTCTAGAGTTCTTTTCTTCTGCAGCTCCCAGTGGACTTATACTAGAGTCTCTCAGTCTTTCTTCCATGTCTCTTAATTCTCTTGTCTATTTTTATCTCCTTATCTCTCTTTTCTGTGTTCTGAGTGAATTCCTAATACTGTCTTCCAATTCATTTATTTTGTCTTCAGCTATTTCAGTGATAAGTCTCACACTTAATTTAGTTTTTGTTTTTAATTTCAGTAACTTATTTTTAAGTTCTTTATTAAAGTATACTACACTTATAGGAGAATATATTTTATTCATTTCACTACATTTTCACAAATTGAAAAACATATGTAAATTGGTCCCAGTTCAGGGAACACAGTATTACCATCTTCAGAAGCCATCTTTGTGTTTCCCTCCCTTCAGTAACCAGCATTCTTTTCTTTTTTTAAGATTTTATTTATTTATTTATTTGAGAGAGAGAGAGAGAGAGAGAGAGAGTAAGCAAGAGCATGAGAGGGGAGAAGGTCAGAGGGAGAAGCAGACTCCCTATGGAGCTGGGACCTCAATGTGGGACTTGATCCCAGGACTCTGGGATCATGACCTGAGCTGAAGGCAGGTGCTTAACCAGCTGAGCCACCCAGGTGCCCAGTAACCAGCATTCTGACCTCCAAAAGCATATATTGGTTTTACCTGTTTTTATATTATATAAAATAGAATTTTAAAATAAATGCTGTGTCTGGGTTCTTTCACTTTACATTTTTATTCCACTTGTTATATGTTAATAGTTCTTTCAGTCTCATACTATTTATATTACATCATGTGATTGTATCACCTAGCACTTATCCATCTAATAATTTCTGTAGTGTTGATGGAGATATAGATTGTTTAGTTAAGGGCACTTAAAAATAGTGGTACAGGCACCTGGGTGGCTCAGTGGGTTAAAGCCTCTGCTGTCAGCTCAGGTCCTGATCTCAGGGTCCTGGGATCGAGGCCCACATCGGGCTCTCTGCTCTGCGGTGAGCCTGCTTCCTCCTCTCTCTCTCTCTCTCAGCCTACTTGTGATCTCTCTCTCTGTGTCAAATAAATAAATAAAATCTTTAAAAAAAAAATAGTGGTACCATGAACATTTTCAGTATAATGGTGGTACCTGACCCATTGTGATATTGAAGGTTTTATAAAGATCAACTCACAGAGCCAGTAAATGCCCTGGTTCTGTTTCTGTTCTTGAGGCTATCTTCCTGATTCTCTGTGCCCTAATCCTAGATAGCAGTTAATTATTGGGAAGGATGAGGGGTAGGGAATTTTGGCTTCTCGTTTTAAGTAATGAACTTATATCCCTTCTAAACTGTTTTTAGTCCCTTCATCCTATGGGAGTCAAATTCCAACCACCCCAGCCTACTTACTGATCCAGATTACAGGCAGGCTGTATATGCAGCTCTACATAGCACTTTATACTTCTGTTCCATTTCTGATCCACAAATATGTTTAGATTATATTTAATCCCAGCTATAGCTTTTTAGAATGCTCTCTGTTTTATCTGTCACTGCTATATATTTTATGCCCGAAAGCATGAATTTACTAAAACTTCTTGATCAGAAGTCTTTCTTTGAAGACTCCTGGGTTTAGGAATATATCCATGTCTGTTTTTTCCCCTTTGCGTAAGCTCAGAAAAGTTCTAGTATTAGTTCTTTGACCATTTTCTTCTCTATTTTTACTGTTCTTCTAAAATCTCTAATAGTTGGATTTGAGATCTCACTAGGTTAATCTTCACTTTCACTTACATTTTTAACTTTATTCTTTCTTCAGCTCTAGGGGTATTCTCTTGACTTTATCTTCACTCCTTTTGAATTTTTTTTATTTTGGTAACGAGATTCTAACTTTCTCATAATCTGAATGTTCTTTTTCATGCCCTCCTACATCTTGTTTTGTAGCTTTAATACCTTCATGAATTTCTCTGAGAAAAGGAATTAGGTCTTTTTTAAAAAACTTTCATTTCCTGAATTGTTTTTCCTGCTACCTCAATTACTAAGATTTAAAAATTTCTCTCTCATTTTATTTTTTTTAAAGATTTGTTTATTTGAGTGAGAGAGAGCTTGCACGTGCCAGTGGGGGTAGGGGCAGAGGGAGAGAATCTCAAGCAGACTCCAAACTGAGGTTGGAGCCCCACACAGAGCTTGATCACACAATCTGTGAGATCATGACTTGAGCCAAAACTGAGAGTTGAATGCTTAATCGACTGAGCCACCTAGTTGCCCCTTTCTCATTTTAGAGGTTTATCACATATATCTGATGATCCTTAATTGTCATTTATTTTTAAGAACTGAGTTGATTGTAGTAGGTGGCTGAATTGGGATTCCTTTGTTGGTGTTTATAGGTGTACTTCTCTGCTAGCCCTCTCCTCTGAATGGTGTAGCTAACAAGTAGTTTTATATACATAAGAAGAACTTGTCAACTGGCAGAAATTTCTTTAGGATGGATGGGCATAGGTCCAGCTGTTAGGTTGGAGGCTATCCCCAAATGCAAGAATTAAAAATTTAGGGGCGCCTGGTTGGTTCAGTCGGTTGGGCTACTGCCTTTGGCTCAGGCCATAATTCCAGAGTCCTAGGATCAAGCCCTGCATCGGGCTCCCTGTTCAGTGGAGAGCCTGCTTCTCCCTCTCCTTCTGCCTGCTGTTCTCCGTACTTGTGCTCTCTCTCTGTCAAATAAATTAATTAATTAAAATCTTTAAAAAAAAAGAAAAAGAAAAATTTACTCAAGGCCACCAACCCTGACATAAATAGCCCAACTATTTAGTTATATCTCCCCAACTATTTAGTTAGTGTCATAGAGAGGATCCCTTCAGATTTCTTTAGTTGCCTGTTATAGTTGGGGAAAATAACAAGCTGCTTGCTATGTGTAAGAGGACAGGAAAGTGAGGAGGAGCATTACACTATTCAAAAGATAGACCTTTAATGTGAAATCCCTTATTTTTGGCTTCTCATTTCTATTCCTCACACATGCTGATTTTGAGTCCTGAATTTCCTCAGAGTTTTGCAGAAGATCTGCTACCATTTCAACATTAGTCCTCTACTGCGTGAATCCTGGATGTAGTTCCTCTATTTCCGTTTCTCTTTCAGCCTACTTGCTTTCATGTTATTTCTTCCAGAAATGTGTTGAATTCCCCTATCTGATATTAATACTAAAGAAATACAAATAGGAAATAAACCCCTAACAGGGAAGTTATACCCCTCTTGTATTTCTTTAGTATCATTTCCATGAGGTCTCCATTAGACTAGAAAAGCTTCCAGACACCAAGCTGAAAGGAATAATTGGAAAGTTCATATCACAACTGACAAATGGTATAGTTATATAACATAAATTAATTCATTCACCATTTACTAAATATCACTTGTATGCTAGAAGGTGTTCTAACATCAAGAGATACATGAGTGATTAAGACAGACAAGGTCCCTGCCTTTATGGACTTCACATTTTAGTGGGAAAAATGGAAGCAAAATGAGTAAATAAAATAGTTTTAGACAATGATTAAGTAATAGGAAGAAACTATAAGAGTTCTTTTGATAAAGGTAAACAGCTAGAGGAGTTTGATGGTATACTGGAAAAAATTTTAGATAAGGAAGTCAAGAAATGCTTTTAGGTCATTCTTTTTTTTTTTTTTAATTTAAATTCCAGTTAGTTAACATAGTGTGTAATATTAGTTTCACGAGTCAAAACTTCCATAATTACCTGGTGCTCATCATAACAAGTGGCCTCCTTAAACCTCCATGACCTATTTATCCCATCTCCCACCAACCTCCCCTCTGGTAACCATCAGTTCTCTATAGTTAAGAGTCTGTTGGCTTGCCCCTCTCTCTCTTTTTTAATCCCTTTACTTTGTTTCTTAAATTCCACATGTGAGTGAGATCATATGGCATTTGTCTTTCTCTGACTGAGATTTCACATAATACTCTCTCTTTCCATGTCATTGCAAATGGCAAGATTTCATTCTTTTTTATGATCAAATAATATTTCTGTGTGCGTGTATGTTTATACACACCGTGTATTCCTTATTCATTCATCAGTTAATGGACATTTTGGCTGTTTCTATAATTTTGCTATTGCAGTGCTGGTATAAACATTAGGCTGCATGTATCCCTTTGAGTTAACATTTTTGTATTCTTTGTGTAAATAGCAGCGATTGCTGGATCATAAGAGTTCTATTTTTAACTTTTTGAGGAACCTCCATACTATTTTCTAGATTGACTATGCCAGTTTGCATTCCCACCAACAGTGCAAGAGGGTTCCCCTTTCTCCACATCCTCTCCAAGGCCTATTTCTTGTGCTGTTTATTTTAGGCATTCTGGGAGATTTGAGGTGATATCTCATTATACTTTTGATTTGCTTTTTTTTATGATGAGTGATGTTGAGTGTCTTTTCATGTGTCTGTTGACTATTTGTATGTCTTTGGAAAAATGTCTATCCAGTTTTCCTGTCCACTTTTAAAATTAGATTATTATTTGTGTGTGTGTTGAGTTTCATAGGTTCTTTATATATTTTATATATATATCAGATATATATATCATATATATATCAGATATGTCATTAGCAAATATCTTTTCCCATTCCATAGGTTGCCTTTTAGTTTTGTTGATTGTTTCCTTCACTGTGTAGAAGCCTTTTATTTTGGTGTAATTCCAATAGTTTATTTTTTATTTTGTTTCCCTTGCCTCAGGAGATACATCTAGAAAGAAGTTGCTGCCTCTGCTCTCTTCAGGGATGTCTGTAGTTTTAGGTCTAACATGGGGTCTTTAGTCCATTTTGGTTTTTGTTTGTTTATTATTTTAAGGTCTTATTTATTTGTCAGAGAGATAGAGCACAAGCAGAGGGAGGAGCAGGCAGAGGAGAAACAGGCTTCCAGGTGAGCAAGGAGCCCAATGTGGGACTTGATCTCAGGACCCTGGCATTGTGATCTGTGCCAAAGGCAGATGCCTTTTTTTTTTTTAAAGATTTTAATTTATTTATTTGACAGAGAGAGAGCAAGCCTAAGCAGGGGGAGCAACAGGCAGAAGGAGAGGGAGAAGCAAGCTCCCCACTGAGCAGAGAGCCTAGTATGGGGCTCAAACCCAGGACCCTGGGACCATGACTTGAGCCTAAGACAGAGATGCTTAACTGACTAAGCCACCCAGGTGTCCCTTTAATCCATTTTGAATTCATTTTTGTGTATGGTATTAGAAAGTGGTCCAGTTTCATTCTTTTGCATGTTGCTGTCCACTTCTCCCAATACCATTTGTTGAAGAGATGGTCTTTTTCCCCATTGCATATTTTTTCCTACTTTGTCAAAGATTAACTGACCATATAATCATGGGATTATGTCTGGGTTTTCTTTTCTGTTCCATTGATTTATTTGTCTGTTCTTGTGCCAATACCATACTGTTTTGATTACTATGGCTTTGTAATATAACTTGAAGTCCAGAATTGTGATGACTCCAGCTTTGCTTTTCTTTGCTTTTCTTTTTCTTTGATTTGCTTTGGCTATTCAGGGTCTTTGTGGTTCCATACAAATTTTAGGATTGTTTCTTCTAGCTCTGTGAAAAATGCTTTTGATATTTTGATAGGGATTGCATTAACTGTATCAATTGCTTTGGGTAGACATTTTAATAATATTTGTTCCTCCTATCCATGAGCATGGACTGTCTTTCCATTTCTTTGTGTCATCTACAATTTCTTTTATCAGTGTTTTATAGTTTTTCGGAGTATGGGTCTTCCACCCTGTTGGTTAGGTTTATTCCTAGGTATTTTACTGGTTTTTGGTGTAGTCGTAAATGGGATTGATTCCATAATTTCACTTTCTACTGCTTTGTTATTGGTATGGAGAAATTCAACAGATTTCTGTAACATTGATTTTGTATCTTGCGACTTTACTGAATTCGTTGATCCGTTCTAGCAGTTTGTTGGTGGTGTCTTTAAGGTTTTCTGTATACAGTGTTATATCATCTGCAAATAGTGAAAGTTTGAATTCCTTGCAGTTTGGATGTGTTTTATTTTTTTTGTTATCTGATTGCTGTGGCTAGGCCTTCCAGTACCATGTTGAATAAAAGTGGTGAAAGTGGACATCCCTGTTTTTTTCCTGACCATAGAGGAAAAGCTTTCAGTTTATCCCCATTGAGGATGGTATTAGCTATGGGTTTTTTATATATGACCTTTATTATATTGAGGTATATTCCCTCTAAAGCTACTTTGTTAAGGGTTTTTATCATGAATGGATGTTGTACTTTGTAAAATGCTTTTTCTGCCTCTATTGAAATGATCATATGGTTCTTACCCTTCCTTTTATTAATGTGACGTATCACTTTGATTAATTTGCAGATATTTAGCCATCTTTTAGGTCTTTCTTAAATTTATCTCCTTAATATTGAAAAGAAATTAACCCTGTGAATATCTAGGGTAAGAGCATTCCGGCAGAAGATAGTGCAAATATAAAGTCCCTGAGGTAGAATTGAGCTTAGAAAATAGAAAAAATGGAAGAAAAAAAAAAAGAGAGAGAGAGAGACCTTGAGTATAATAAAAGAGGGGATTCATAGGAAATGTTCCCAAAACAGTTGGAAAGACCCAGGTCATTTAAGACTTTAAAGGAGTTGGAGTTTTATTCTAAATGAAGTAGGAGACCATTGAAGTATTTTAAAGAGGGTGTTGGCATGGTCCAGTTTATCTCTTTAAAGCTTATATACCTAGAGTATATTTTGTAGGTTGAGCCTTTGGCATTCTCAGGGATTGAATATTGGGGGTTAAGGAAATGGAGGGATCAAGAATGGCTCATTTGTTTTTGGCTTGAATAATTAATCCTGCTTAGTTCTAGGGATGCTCCTATTTTGCTGTGGTGCTGTGCCTTGGGTGGCTCAGATTTCTGCATTGGCCACAGTGGTGACCCTTACTTAGGTTCCAGATTTCTGATTTACACTCAAATGCTCAGACATTTATTTGGCATATCCAGGGTGGGTAAAATCAGAAAGACTTACAAGCTTAGCAATATGCTGTGCTGGAACTAGTCTTCTCCCACCAAGGCGTCATATTTTTGAATTTATGAGACACCTCTAAGTTTTTAAGAAGCTACATGAATGTGAGGAGTGCACTGTTAAGTCCACATAAGTAAGAAGATTCTGCCTTGGCTGTTTCCTCCAGTTTTTCAGTGTTGTATGCCTTTGGAAGCAAATTTAGATGTAGTCAGCGACCAAACAGGTAATATAAATTATTGAAATGGGACATAATATAATGATTGAAGCGGGGCACTCTAAGGCACTCAAACTTCATTGAAAAGCAAAACAAATGCCATGCAGATAAATAAAAATATAGTAAACAATATTTACACCACAGGAAGCAATTTCTGATAGTGCGCTACCGTTTTTTTCAGTTCTTGAGGTGGGGGTAGGGGTGGAGTGGAAAGACATAGAAGTGATGTCAGCTTTTTTACTTTATAAGATGTTTATCATTTTAGTCCTTCCCACACACCCCAACAATAAATACTTGGCATCCATATACAAACAAGAGTGCCTTTGTGGGAGCTATGAGATTTCCCACTGGACGCCAAGGACCTGGAAAGTATCTTGCCCACCCATGCAACATATAATAGGCAGACAGACCTTGTTCCTGTCTGTGAATGCTAAAGTGATCCATGAATCAGCTCTTGACCGAGGTTGGGAGCCCCTGGAGAACACTAACTCAGACGGTCACCAACACAGAAGAAAGCCTTTGTGGAAGTCTAGGTGCACAGAGGATGAAGCTCTCTGTTGGAGCAAACAAAATATGAATTTGGACATCCTGGAGTGGGTTGTGGCTCCTACTTCAAATGTGAAGACAACACAAAATTCAAAAGAACACCAGTAATCAAAGAAACACAACACCACCACAGGATCATGATAATCTTCCAGTGACCGAACCCAAAAACATGGAGATCTACAACTTCTAAAGTATTCTGAATAGCTGTTGTAAGGAAATTCATTGGACTACAAGAAAAATTCAAGAAAACACAGAAAGTCAGTTTAACAAAACTGTGAAAATAATGTATGACCAAAACAAGAAGTTTAACAATGAGATAGAAATCGTGAAATGGAACCAAAAAGAAACTCTGGTACTGAAGAATTCAGTGAATTAAATGAAAAATGCCTCAGTAGCTGGCTTGATCAAGCAGAAGAAGGAATCAGTGAGAACTAAGACAGGAACTTTGAAATTATCCAGTCAGAGGAGCACACAGGAAAAAGAATGAAGAAAGTCTACATGATCCAAATGATACCATCAAAAGGACCAATTTGTGAATTACTGTAGTTCCAGAAGGAAAAGAGAATGAGAAAGGGACAGAAAGCTTATGTAAAGAAATAAAAACAAAACTTCCCAAATTTGGGGAGAGATTTTGGATATCCAAGTTCATGAAGCTTGTAAGTCATCAAACAAAAGCAACTTAAATCCTCTCCTGGGCCACTTGGTGGCTCAGTCAGTTAAGTGTTTGCCTTCAGCTCAGGTCATGATCTGGGGTCCTGAGATCAAGTCCCACATTGGCCTTGCTGGGCAGGGTGTCTGCTTCTCCCTCTGCTGCTCCCTCTCTCTGTCAAATAAATAAATAAAATCTTTTTAAAAAAAGAAAAAGAAAGAAGAAGTCTTCTCCTTTCCATTCAACATAGTACTGAAAATCCTAGCCTGAACAATTAGACAAGAAATAGAAATTAAAGGCATCAGAATTGGAAAGGGTGAAGTAAAATTGTCTTTATTTATAGATAACAGTTTTATATATAGAAAATCCTAGGGATGGCTGGGTGGCTCAGTCGGATAAGCATCTGCCTTTGGCTCAGGTCATGATCCCAAGGTCCTGGGATCAAGTCCCACACTGGGCTCCATGGTCAGCGGGGAGCCTCCTTCTCCCTCTGCCTACTGCTCCTGCAGCTTGTACTCTCTCCCTCTGACAAATAAATAAATAAAATCTTCAAAAAGAAAACAAAAAAAAAATCATAAACACACTACCAAAAAACTGTTAGATCTAATTAGTGAATGCAGTAAAGTTGCAAGATGCAAAATTAACATATAAATATTAGTTGCATTTCTATCACTAACAGTGAGCTATCTGAAAAAGAAACAAGCACATTTGCAATAGCATCAAAACAATAAAATAGTTAAGAATAAATGAACCAGGGAGGGGAAAGATCTCTACAGTATAAACTACCAGACATCGCTTAAAGAAATGGAAGAAGATACAAATAAATAAAAAGATACCCTGTGTTCATAGATTGAAAGAATTAATATTGTTAAATGTCCATGCTATCCAAAACCATCTATACATGCATCGTAATCCCTACCAATATTTTGATGGCATTTTTTACAGAAGTAGAAAAAACAATCCTAAAACTTGTATGGAACCACAAAAGGCCATGAATAGCCAAAGCAATCCTGAGAAAGAACAAAGCTGAAGTATCACACTCCCTGATTTCAAATCTATAGTAATCAAAACAGTATGGTATAGGCATACAAAAAGACATATCAGTGAAACAGAATTCAGAGTCCATATATGATCTTACACATATACAGTCAATTAATTTATGACAGAAGAGCCAAAAATACTCAATGGGAAAAGCATAGTCTCTTAATAAATGGTTTTGGGAAAACTGGTCACTATCATGTACCATATGCAAAAGTCAGCTCAAAACAGATTAAAGACTTAAACGTAAGACTAGAAACCATAAAACTCCTAGAAGAAAACATAGGAGTAAGCTCCTTAACATTGGTCTTCAGGGTGATTTTTTGAATTTGACACCAAAAGCAAAGGAAACAAAAATCAGTGAGTGGGACTATATCAAACTTAAAAGCTTCTGCACAACAGTGGAAACCATAAATGAAATGAAGAGCAACCTGTGGAATGAGAGAAAATATTTGCAAATTACATATCTGATAAGGGGTTAATTTCTAAAATATATAAAGAACTCATACAATTTAATTGCAAAAGAACCCTCCAGATAATCCAATTAAAAAAATGAGCACCTGGATTGCCTGGGTGGTTAAGCATCTGTGTTTGGCTCAGGTCCTGATCCTAGATTCTGGGAATAAGCCCCATGTCTGGCTCCCTACTCAGCACGGAATCTGCTTCTCCCTCTCCCTCTGCCCCTCCACAACCACCTCCCACCCCTGTGCTCATGCCTGCCTGCTCACTGGCAAATAAAAATAAATAAAATCTTAAAAAAAAAAAATGGGCACAGGACCTGAATAAGCATTGTTCCAAAGGAGATATCCAAACAGCCAACAGCTATATGAGAAGGTGCTCGGCATCACTAATCATCAGAGAAATGCACATCAAGACCACAATAAGATATCAGTCACCTCATGCCTGAGAGAATGGCTTTCATCAAAAGGACAATAAATAGCAAGTAGTGGGGAGGATGTGAAGCAAAGGAAAGTTTTGTACACTGTTGGTAGGAATGTAAATTGGTACAGCCACTATGGAAAGCAGTATGGAGTTCCTCAAAAAACTAAAAATAGAACCTACCATATGATCTAGCAACTTAATGTCTGGGTATATATCCGGAAAAAAGAAATCACTATCTCAAAAAAATATCTGCCCCCCATGTTCATTGTAGCATTATTTACTATAGCTAAGACATGGAAACAACTGAGGTGTCCGACAGATGAAAAGATGAAGAAAATGTGATAGATATATACAATGGAATATTATTCAGCCATAAAAAAATAAGGAAAGTCTGCCATTTGCAACAACATAAATGGATCCTGAGAGCATTATAGTAAGTCAGAGCAAGACAAGTACTGGGGGTGTAATGTGTACGACATGATGACTATAATGCTGTTAATTTTTTCTCTTTATAAAAGAGTGAGTGCTGATATGTTTAAATTCAGTGATAAATATTTTAAGAGGAAATGAAAATCACTTGTAATCCTACCTAGAGCCAACTAATTCATCATTATATAACTGTTCAGACTTCATTCTCTGTATCTTCAAGAAAAGAATTTTCCAATTTAACACTAAGTATGAAAATCTTTTAAAATCAACTAATGTTGATCTTTATCATTTTTAATGGCAAGATAATATTCTTATGAATGATAATACCATAAATTATTTTTCTGGCCCCCTTTTGTTAAGGATATGGTGTTTTCTATTTCCTATTATTTTAACGATAATTAGTATGTTGTCACTTTACTCCATCTCTGTGTTTACTGTTCTTCTTCTAGAGGAACAAATTACATATTGGTTTAAAGAATTATATACTAACATTCCTATTTTCCCTTGAAATTCTGTTCATTCTATACTATATAAAATATGTGACAAAATTTGGAGATTGAGGATTTTCAGAGACATAAACTGTATCCCAGAAATATACACTATCTGCTAGAGAAATTTTTTAACATATTGAATCATTAAAACTATTGAGTGTCTGCTACATATCAAGCATTGCTCTACAGCAGACTTTCATAGTCACTATATTTATGTTTTAGCTTGAAGTTGTCTTTTTAATTCAGGGTTTTCTTTACAGAGATAAAAAACACAAAACATTAAACTTGCCATTTCAACAATTTTTGAATGTCCAGTTCCCTAGCGTTATGTATTTAAATTACTGTTAAACTGATCTCCAGATCTTTTTTTTTTTTTATTAAAGATTTTTTTTTTTTTTTTTTTTT